>CAJQUN010000365.1:0-574800 GCA_907163345.1 Haberlea rhodopensis
TCTGGATATCCCTATATGATATGTGATGTCAGGACCTGGGGTTGGTGGCGCTTTGCCGACGTCCATCCGTCTGGATACCCTATAGCTTGACAGGCTCGAGCTATTCTGATATGGTTGGACTTTCGTGTCCTGATTCCGATATACCCAGTGGTGGGTGGTGTACGATATGATACCGACATGACATGGCATGGCATGCATCGCATTGCATTGCATTGCATTGCATTGCATCATATATCACATTTTATAGATACATGATGTATATTCCATGATCGTTCCATATTGGGCTTTTGCTCACCCTCAAGGGGGGCTGTTGTTGTCTTGTGTGTGGACAATGGCAGGTGGTACAGGTGTCAGGACGCCAGAGAGGGCACGTCTGGTGGGAGTCACACTTGAGGTTTTACTCTTGTTTATCCCAGTAGTCTTTGTACCAGGGATGTATCCCTGTAGTGTGATGAGTCTATGTATATTTATTTATTTTAGCCTAGTTTGATTTACGTATGCTGGTTTATGTTGATGGAGATGAAATTGATGGTATCTATATATATTTTGACTATTGGTATTGGTGGTATGTTTCTCGTGCGACGAGGTCATGCCGAAATTTTTAGGGCCACATGTTAAGAAATATTAAACAAATCTTCCGCTGTTTACGCTATAATTATCGTTGTGTGATCATTAATCACATGATTAGGATTGTGCCCTCACACGTGTCAACCACGACACTGAACAAATCTGAATCCTGGCCATCCCTCGTTTATCCTGGGATACAACAATCCTAAAATAGGGAGGCTATCGAATTGGATCGAATTATCCAACAAGCGTTACCATGGTTCCAAAACATGACAATCCCTACTCAGGGAAGTCAACCGGACTCTCACGATTATTCCTCAGAATACATCGTGTCATCGAGATTACCGATCTCCAGGTGCCACAATCTCTCACCGGAGATTCATCAAACCAATCATACTCAATGCAATAGACTCGGGTATCTCCAATCATACCCAAAGTCCCAAAACCAACTGTCAATCCCCAGCTATTCTCATCTCGCAGAGAATAATGATTGACAGACAAACGGTAAATGGCGCGATTCCAAACACAACACCGACTTATTGAATCTTTCAAAGATTCCCAATCGGTAGGTATAACAATACTACCTTCCTCACAAGGGAAAACATCATGGACACATGACCCTCCAACCTCGAACCAACGTTCGGAAAACTGGATATATTTATGCCCAAAACATACTTCGGAACCAAAATACGCAACTGGTTTAAAATAGTGCATCAAACCACTATTACCAAATCGAAACCTGTGATGTCCAGATTTATTAATAATTATTTATTTGGATTTAATTATGATATTTCTATGATATCGGGATTTAATTTTTGGGTATCGGATTTTGGAGTGTAGTTGGATAAATGATTCCGGGATTGAATATAAGGTTAATTAATTCATCAGAAGATTCTTAAATATTGGGAATCACATTTTAGTCTGAAGTTGGAATAAATAATTGTGAATTGAACTTGTGATGTAAATTAAAGTTAAGAGGGGTTCATGCAATAATATTTATTATTATGATTTGAGATTTAATTGAAAATAAATTATTTTTGGGTTGAGAGATAATTTTATGGTGTAGATAAAACCAAGGGTTGAATTTATAAACCAAGACAAAAAACCCATCTCTTTCTATTCCTCTCCTAAAATAGCCTAACCACACTTCTCCTTCCCCCAACATCCATCGGTCAAAAGCAGGCAAGGAGAGAAATGTGTCTGGCCGATTTCTCTTCATTTCTTCAAGGTTTGTGTGTGTGGATTTTGGCCTTGCATTTTTCTTGAACATTCCCTAAATTTTAAAGGAGCTTGTTCGATTTTTTTTGAGGATTTGGGGGAAGGGAAGTCCGATTATTCTTGCTGTTTGGGGTGCGAAATCCCCATTTTTTAGACTCAAAAATCTTACATTAAAGTGGTTAATGTTATGCTAGAGGATGGTGAGTGTGTGAGTGTGTGTAACTGTGTGCGTGGGGTGTGTTCTGCGTGTGTTATTGTGTGTGTTAGATGCTATTTACACTTTTATGTGGGTGTTTTAGTGTGTAAAGTTATGTGTAGATGTTTTATGCACATATGCATGAGTATTTCAGCATCTATTAGTGTATATAGGTGCTGTATACACCTAGTTGTGAGTGTTCCAGCACATCTTACTGTGTGTATATATGTTATATACATGTGGGTGTGAGTTCTACAGCATGTGTGTAATATTTGTGGAGGGATGATGAGGTATTGATAATGAAGATGGTTAACTTAATTTGGGTAAAGTGGGTTAAGGTGTTTATGTGATGAAAATTCAAGCATGACCATCATAATTGAGAATTTAGCATGAGAAATGTTATTGATTTTTGGAAATTAATTATAACTCACTTTGTTGAATGGTTGATTGTTGAAAGTGAATTGTTGATTTGTGCCTTGGCTAGTATTATTGTTGATTAAAAGATAAAGACTAAAATCATGCATGGAAGGTGTTTGTTAATATGTTTAATGTAGTTCAAGTGTTGGTCAATGCCTTGACCAATTGGTGGTGAAAAACCTACTCATCCAACTTTAAACCTTTGTAGTGCCTTAGTGGGTGTTGGGGATTAAGATGAGTTGTTTTACTTTTGAAGCATGAATTGGAGACTTTATTGAGTATTGGAATGACGAATGTATGAACTAACTGTGTAGTTGATTTGAGTAATATAGATTGTCCTGATTATATGATAATGTCAATTTTATCGAGCTATCGGTTCACGGTATTAGATTGGGAGTTGGAAATACCTATTGATAACAATTGTGTTGTTAATGCGCTAATATTGAATTGATATTCGATATAGACTCTACAGGACGTTGATGATAGCTTGTTCATATCTTCGACTATAAGGTACGTAGTGACGTACGAGCAGGTATACTTATTATAAGTACTTACACATTCATATATTCATGAATTATAAATGTCATGATGGAACGTAAGAAATGTATATGTGTGTTGAGTATGACATATGTGGCATGGTGGATACGTATTTGTACGTGATCCGAAAATATGATATGTATATATGTATGTGTGGTATGAGGGATGCGTAGTTATACGTGATCCGAGTATACAAGCTGAGTATTGATGCCTGGGGCATGATCAATATGAGAAAATGTCGAGAATGAGATAGATTGATAGGCAGGATCATATGCGATATGAAATTGTTTATGATTAAGCATAAATAATAGATTTTGATTGTGTTGAATTTATCGTGTTGAGGAGTATCATGTTTAAATAACAATACTGAACTTGATGTTATGAAAGCATGTGAGTTTGAAACAGGAACAATGCGTGGAAGCTATACAGATTCAGAACTATACAGGGAGTACATTTTTATAGATTTTCAATAATTGTAAATTATGATGTTATGATCATATCACGATCTTTATGCATTGTTATGATATGAGTAGTGTGATGTTGGTATGCTCACCCTGTGTGGGGGCTGTTTCTGTTGAAACAGGTATTACAGGTACAAGGTTATTTTGGCGTAGCAAGCTCGAGCTTGGTTGGATAATATTGCTTCCTGAAGCGTAAAATGAGATTGGGTAAATGGTATACATTATTTATGCTACTAGATGGTTATCCATTATTGGTTGCTCGCATGTGAGCACTTGGAGTCGTGTATATGGACTGTAATAATGGTGTTGGGAGTCCGCTTCTTATATCTTCTTATTATTGTGTTTTCCCTGGCCGGGAACTTATTTATGGTGATGATTTTGTTTAGTATTGTGTTTTTCCCTGGCTGGGAGTTATTTTAGTGATGTGCTATATTTTTGGATAGCCTAATTATGGGGAGACTCTGCCCAAATTTTTATAAAAGTCATGGGGCTTATGTGAAGCATGTAATGATTCTTTAAAAGAAAAGATTTTTACATACACAAATGACGTCATAATTGCATTAACATGTTGGAACGTTGGGGTCTTACATTAGTGGTATCAGAGCAGTGGTTAGCTCTTTGGGATGTTTAATGGCCTAGGGATGTGTTGATAGACATGTATATCACATACTTTTATGCATGACCGTAGTTTTCTGTCATTTTGACATGACGCCTGCTATGTGCATTTTATGATATGAAGCAATGAAAATTGTGTTATTGCTACCATCGTGATTGCAGGATCGTAGGAGATACGATGAACATCACAATGAGGGGGTATGGTTGAAAAGCCTCGAGTATGGTAACTCGTTTTTATTTATATCATTAGCTTGACTATGGTGAAAATGATAATGCCTTTTCAGGTGCGTGATGATGACAATCCGCTGACGGTAATTAACGTTGATGATAAGTGGATGTTGTTACTAGTAGAGGGATAAATGCGTTTTGTTGAGTTGAGTTTGTGTACATGTTATGTATATGTATGTGCAGTGCTGAGAAATCTGATTTTACAGGAGAAATCAGAAAATGAGATATGATATCTGAGGATAGAAAACGGCAGGCAGTACTGTGCTGTTGGAGTATGACAACAGATGATGTGACAATCGGGTATGTGTATGTCATTTACATGATGGCACAGGTACGTAATGATGTACAAGCATGGATGAATATATTTTCCACTGTATTATTGAAAAGTGAAGTGTCGCTTAGGTTTAGGGTCGCTTTTATGGTTGACCGACGTATTATTATTATGTGTGGGTCGCCTTCGTGCTGAGCGACGTGTTATTATTATATGTGGGTCGCTGTGGGTACGAGCGACATATTAATATATTGAAGGGTCACCGCCTAGTAGCGAGTGATGTGCTTATTTAGAGGTCGCCACTAGTTGCGTGCTATGTGATTGTGTTGTGTTGGATATACAGTGGGGTCACCGCTGAGGCGAGTGATGTGTTTATTTAAAGGTCGCCACTTAGGAGTGTGCGATGTGATTTGGGTCACCACTGACGAGTGAGTGATGTGGCCGCTACTGACGAGTGTGCGATGTGTTAGTATGATTTAGAGGTCGCCACTTAGGAGTGTGCGATGTGATTTGGGTCACCACTGACAAGTGAGTGATGTGGTCGCCGCTGGCAAGCGAGCGACGTGTATATTTCAGGGTCAATGCTAGAGAGAGCATGTGACGTTTATATTGATATTGAGTCGGTGCTAGGGAGAGCATGCGATGTGATTATTGTCGGGATTGACACTATTGAGAGTGTGCAATGTATTTTATGTGCCTCCACTATAGAGGGAGGGTGATGAATATACGTTGATTTAAATTGACCTTGTTGATTTGACGTATTGTGATAATCAAATGTACAGGTAAAAGCGATCATGGAGAGAGTGGATGAAGAGACATTATTGTTTTCTTTTATTTTATTGCAGCGATGCAATAGCGGGTGTGATTGATACCGATATATTGATGACATTTATTGGCGAGATGATGGTATGACTATATTGTGATATTTGAGATTTATAATATTTACCGCTATCATATCGAAGCGATGGAAATATTGTGAATGCCGCTGATATGTCGAGGCAATTAATATTTTTGGACGGTCATGTTATTGATGATGAGTATATCAATTGTGTATTGATATGAAATTATATTTTGGGATAGTTATGTTGAGAACAGGGGCAGATTAAAGGATCGAGAGTTTATCCACTGTGTACAGTAAGTGTTATTACCTCTTATTGTTTTCAGAATGTAATTTTATTCATGGTGATTATGGATATTATATGGATGCCAGTAGTGGCGATGAGATTATGTATACCAGTGTTGGCGATGAGTATTGATATATTGCTATTGTGTTAGCAATAGTTATTGTTGTACCGGTATTGTGTTGCGATGAATCTTAATGATTTGTTGATTGCAGATAGTAGTGAAATGAATATTGTTATACTGCTAGTGTGTTAGCAATGTATATGGATGATGTGTTTATTCTATATGGCAATAAACGTTGTGTTATTGTGGTTCCTTGGATACATGAGATGTAGGCCAAGATGATATTGGAATGTTCCAAGGGAACGAGGAATCGAGGTAAGCCATTTTGCTTGGTTTAACCTGTTTGATACATGTGGATTGTGAATTATTTCGATTACTTTATATGGTTTATGAGAATCATATATGATGAGGAAGAATTGAGAACGAAATTGACACGACATGTAGTATTGATATGTTCATTGATTAATTGTGCAGATGCGAGATAACAATGGGGTAATGATGATCAGATTGAAAGGATACTGGTTTATGAAAACATGATTATTTTGTATACTGTGAGATTAATGATCTATTAATCATGTTATGATGAGTTAAATTTAACCATGTTGGAATGAGACTAATGAACAGGTCATGAGATGACATGGAACGTCACAGGATGACGTGAGATCGCTACGAATGTCCTGTGTGGACGTGTGATCATTGTGAAAGTGCGGGTCGACGTAATAAGTACGAAATTATAATGTTATTCTCTGGCATATAATGACAATACTGATAAATAATCATGAAGTGATTAATGATGAGTTAGACAATATAATGATGTCATAATGAGAATACATGGGATATATGAGCATTCACTTTAGATGATTGATCATTTTGATGTTGTGTTGGAAACTGGAAGGTATATAAATGATGATATATACGATGAGACTGATGAATGAGAAATCATGTAATACATAATACATTATGATATGTTATTCATTCATGAAATAATACTTTGTTGAGTAAAGGATAGAATGGAATTACGTCATTGAGGCAAGTAATTGATTCTTATGTTGAATTTCAATCACACAGATATGTGATGGTTTGTTGTAGCATGATGTATACAGGATTGCGTGAAACTTTTGACGAAGGGAATTGATGTTTGATGATGGAAACATTATGAATATCCAAATGCATAAATGACAAGGTACGTGTTATCTTATGAGTATTTGAGAAATACTAACGAGTTTATTTTGTACTTGCCCTATGACAGATAATAGTTGGGTAATGTAATGTGGAAATGTTGATATTTAAGAGTATGTGAGTGCTGCGATGAACGTGATATTATGATGCCATTGTATATTGTAGATGATTCCATCTACAAAGGTATGACGCGAATTATTCCATATTGATGTTGATGCTTTATGTTAGATGGAGTATAATTGTGACGTAGGAATATTGGTGTTAGGTCATTCATCATGATTTGATATTGATGATCTGTGGTTGTTGGTGCGAATGATGTGAATACATGTATGTGGGAATTACTAATGGGTTTTCTAGTAATTACTTTGCACCAGATAATAGCCAGGAGATGATATATGAGAGGTTGATGTATAAGTGCTCAAGAGTTCCACTATTTCATACGGACAATGGCGGTGGTGTTGGTATAAGTTGCATACATTTGCAACAACATAGGTATGAAGTTATTTATACCATAAATGTTGGTGCATTGTCATACATTCTTATATACACATGATATGCATGGATTGCATGATTTAGCAATTTTATGATGTGTACTATGATGAAAGTAAACTGTGACGGATTTAGATTTTGTGCAAGGAAACTGTACCGATGTGACTATACAGGTACCGAAGTATGATATTAACCTCGTATTGATTTACGTGAATAGAGGAATTCATATGTTAGCTTATTAAATGCTAATGTTGGGATAGAGTAAAGTGAGATGATTTGCAGTCTTACCATCGTTGGTGCAATGGGGCACATGAGTGAACCACGATTATTCCGATGACTGTCATCCTACGGATGGTAAAGTCACTATCTTGAGCTATATACGGTACGTAAATTTTACAGTTGGCTTTTATGGTAAGCATGCTTTTAAATTTCAAGGGCGAAATTTTATATGTTGGGGAGAATTGTGATGTCCAGATTTATTAATAATTATTTATTTGGATTTAATTATGATATTTCTATGATATATCGGGATTTAATTTTTGGGTATCGAATTTTGGAGTGAAGTTGGATAAATGATTCCGGGATTGAATTTATAAGGTTAATTAAATTCAAGAAGATTCTTAAATATTGGGAATCACATTTTAGTCTGAAGTTGGAATAAATAATTGTGAATTGAACTTGTGATATAAATTAAAGTTAAGAGGGGTTTCATGCAATAATATTTATTATTATGATTTGAGATTTAATTGAAAATAATTATTTTTGGGTTGAGATGATAATTTTATGGTGTAGATAAAACCATGGGTTGAATTTATAACCAAGACAAAAACCCATCTCTTTCTATTCCTCTTCCTAAAATAGCCTAACCACACTTCTCCTTCCCCCAACATCCATCGGTCAAAAGCAGCAAGGAGAGAAGAACGTGTCTTGCCGATTTCTCTTCATTTCTTCAAGGTTTGTGTGTGTGGATTTTGGCCTTGCCTTTGTCTTGCACAGTCCCTAAATTTTAAAGGAGCTTGTTCGATTTTTTTTTGAGGATTTGGGGGAAAGGGAAGTCCGATTATTCTTGCTGTTTGGGGTGCGAAATCCCCATTGTTTTAGACTCAAAAATCTTACTTTAAAGTGGTTTAATGTTATGCTAGAGGATGGTTTGGGTTGTGGTTCGATTTTCTTGCTATATAGGGGAATCGTTTCTGCTGTGTGTGAGTGTGTGTAACTGTGTGCGTGGGTGTGTGTTCTGCTTGTGTTATGTGTGTTTAGATGCTATTTACACTTTTATGTGGGTGTTTTAGTGTGTAAAGTTATGTGTAGATGTTTTATGCACATATGCATGAGTATTTCAGCATCTATTAGTGTATATAGGTGCTGTATACACCTAGTTGTGAGTGTTCCAGCACATCTTACTGTGTGTATATATGTTATATACATGTGGATGTGAGTTCTACAGCATGTGTGTAAATATTTGTGGAGGGATGATGAGGTATTGATAATGAAGATGGTTAACTTAATTTGGTAAAGTGGGTTAAGGTGTTTATGTGATGAAAATTCAAGCATGACCATCATAATTGAGAATTTAGCATGAGAAATGTTATTGATTTTTGGAAATTAATTATAACTCACTTTGTTGAATGGTTGATTGTTGAAAGTGAATTGTTGATTTGTGCCTTGGCTAGTATTATTGTTGATTAAAAGATAAAGACTAAAATCATGCATGGAAGGTGTTTGTTAATATGCTTTAATGTAGTTCAAGTGTTGGTCAAAGCCTTGACCAATTGGTGGTGAAAAACCTACTCATCCAACTTTAAACCTTTGTAGTGCCTTAGTGGGTGTTGGGGATTAAGATGAGTTGTTTTACTTTTGAAGCATGAATTGGAGACTTTATTGAGTATTGGAATGACGAATGTATGAACTAACTGTGTAGTTGATTTGAGTAATATAGATTGTCCTGATTATATGATAATGTCAATTTTATCGAGCTATCGGTTCACGGTATTAGATTGGGAGTTGGAAATACCTATTGATAACAATTGTGTTGTTAATGCGCTAATATTGAATTGATATTCGATATAGACTCTACAGGACGTTGATGATAGCTTGTTCATGTCTTCGACTATAAGGTACGTAGTGACGTACGAGCAGGTATACTTATTATAAAGTACTTACACATTCATATATTCATGAATTATTAAATGTCATGATGGAACGTAAGAAATGTATATGTGTGTTGAGTATGACATATGTGGCATGGTGGATACGTATTTGTACGTGATCCGAAAATATGATATGTATATATGTATGTGTGGTATGAGGGATGCGTAGTTATACGTGATCCGAGTATACAAGCTGAGTATTGATGCCTGGGGCATGATCAATATGAGAAAATGTCGAGAATGAGATAGATTGATAGGCAGGATCATATGCGATATGAAATTGTTTATGATTAAGCATAAATAATAGATTTTGATTGTGTTGAATTTATCGTGTTGAGGAGTATCATGTTTAAATAACGATACTGAACTTGATGTTATGAAAGCATGTGAGTTTGAAACAGGAACAATGCGTGGAAGCTATACAGATTCAGAACTATACAGGGAGTACATTTTTATAGATTTTCAATAATTGTAAATTATGATGTTATGATCGTATCACGATCTTTATGCATTGTTATGATATGAGTAGTGTGATGTTGGTATGCTCACCCTGTGTGGGGGCTGTTTCTGTTGAAACATGTATTACAGGTACAAGGTTATTTTGGCGTAGCAAGCTCGAGCTTGGTTGGATAATATTGCTTCCTGAAGCGTTAATGAGATTGGGTAAATGGTATACATTATTTATGCTACTAGATGGTTATCCATTATTGGTTGCTCGCATGTGAGCACTTGGAGTCGTGTATATGGACTGTAATAATGGTGTTGGGAGTCCGCTTCTTATATCTTCTTATTATTGTGTTTTCCCTGGCCGGGAACTTATTTATGGTGATGATTTTGTTCAGTATTGTGTTTTTCCCTGGCTGGGAGTTATTTTAGTGATGTGCTATATTTTTGGATAGCTTAATTATGGGGAGACTCTGCCCAAATTTTTATAAAAAGTCATGGGGCTTATGTGAATCATGTAATGATTCTTTAAAAGAAAAGATTTTTACATACACAAATGACGTCATAATTGCATTAACATGTTGGAACGTTGGGGTCTTACAAAACCCGTATACGCCATGTATACTCAAACTAATGATGCTCTGTACTGATGCCATACTACTCCACCATTCGAGCATTATCCCGAAGACGTCTCCTCGAACGTCTCACGGGAAGTACGAAGCCATCACCTAGTCCAACACTAGTAGGGCTTCCCCCGGTTGATTCACAATCAACCCTCAACCAATACTAGTTGTCTCCATGACAGTACAATCCAAATTTCTCCAAGAGATAAAATCGATATAGTAGTGTTACCCCACTAGCTATATCTCACAAATCCAATTGCGACTCACGTTGCATTCTATATGCAAGGATGCTCCACTAGAGCTAACAACGACTTGTTGACACTCGTGTTGGTACTACCAACAAAATTGAGCTGTCCCGGTACAAGTCCCTCAAAACAATAGACGTATAAACGTTCCCGTGAGGTATTCCCTGCCTCAAACATCATGCCACATAGAGACTACAAGAGTCTACCATAAGTCCTCATCGTATCATCATACGATTCACCGAACTCGGTCCCAACAATACCTGGCTAGCAAAACGCTGCCTCCATAGGCTTATACCCAGCCTACCAACATATCATACGTTCACCCCGGTACAACATACCGTAGTATCCATTAGAGTAGTGGGTCATCACCCAATATTTCTCTAATACCAATGCACAAAGGACATCCCGGTGTCCTTGCCCAACCACAAAATAATCCTAGTTCCGTAGGATTTATTCCACACCCTCAGGGGTGGGTGTGATTGTGGGGTCCTCGTTACTTAATCCATAATGTATTTCATTATACATACATATGTGAGTCTGAATTAAGTAAAATCTTGCACTGATTAAGAGTATCTTACTAGTTCAGTTGTTACAGATGTACCCAAACCACTAGTACAAAAACCAACTAACTTTTTCTACATATGCATTACATGTAAAATTAACAACCTAAGCCAGTACAACTCCTATGCAGTGGTTCACCTCGCAGCGGAAAATGACTTACATCCTGTCTCCCCACGTCTATGAGTCCCTACAGAAACATTCACACAATATGAGTATAGATAACAACTATCTCAGTGCAATATCAAAACAATAACATTAATGATTGTTAGTTCCGGATCTTATCGATGAGATTTTAAAGATGACAAAACATATCAGACCGGATCGAGTGAAATCAGACTGACCAGAACGATCGCCCAAAACAGATCAAACTGATAAGATGACAAAGCATATCAGACCGGATCGAGGGTAATCAGACTGACCAGATCAATAGCTCAAAACAGAACAAGCTGATAAGGCATATTACCTATCAGACCGGATCGATGGATTTCAGACTGACTAGATCGATGCTTCAGATCGATCTCAATCTTTATCAGATCAGAGCAGTCAAGGATACATAAAGAATGGCTCCTCAGTCCGAATCATTAACGGCTATTTATTATAGCATTTAATGTTGTAATTAATGCTACAAAGGACCAAAGACTGAAGATTGCCATAAAAGGTAAGAAGACAAAGAAGAGCTTACCTGACAGTCGCCGAAAGTATGAACCAGAACGGCAAGTATCCTGAAGAAGAAGACTGTAGCCTACTCAGTGTTTAAGCAGACTCAAAGTTGCATATTAAGGGAAATAATGTCGTTGGTACTTACAACTATAAAAGGATGCAACAAAAGGAATATAAGAACGCTTGCTGATCAATTGAAAAAATACAGAAGAAAGCAAAACAGCACAAGCTTACAAGCTCAGAAGCTCTCGAGCTGAAAATTATTCTTAAGCACGTTTACTTTGTAACATTTGATCATTTAGGATCACTGTGCGCATCTTGTGTTTTCTGTGTTGAAAAATAGAAGTGAGAAACATATTGTAACTGTCAGACAAAGTGTGTCTGAGCAGATCGAGTGACTAGGAGTTTCAGATTGGTAGTGAGGTAAATCCAGTCTGAATCGGGTTTGTACAACAGGATTGTATAAATCAAAGTCTTCTAGTATAAACCTTCTTTAATTGGAAGAAGGGGAGACGTAGAAGGATTACACCACCTTCGAACTTCCAGAAACATATCCTGTGTATCGTATTTCTGCACTTGTTCTTTCATACTAGCCATCGAGCCGTTCTTACATATACAAGAACAAGCCGTTCCGCACTTATACTTTCAGTGGTCTGTTCTGTACAAGAGTTGATTAAGAAACAGATTTCTTTCACTAATCCGAAAGAAATCACAAGGGATTAATTTTTAGAAGGAGTGTTCATTCACCCCCCCTCTAAACACTCCGGACCGATCCTAACAAGTGGTATCAGAGCAGGTCATCTTAATCTGCAAAATCACTCGAGCTGATGGCATCATTTAACAAAATTCCTATGTTCTCAAAAGAAGACTATGATGACTGGAGAATCAGAATGCAAGCTCATCTGGCAGCTCATGATGACGATATGTGGTTCGTCATCACTGATGGACCAATGAAGATTCTAAAAATAAATACAGCATTCGCCATTACTGGTGGTGAACCACAAATGGTAGAGAAAGACAGATCCCTCTGGACGAATGAGGAAAGAAAGAAGGCAAATCTCGACAACGTTGCCAAAGACATCTTGTTCAAGACATTGGACAAGAACATGTTCAGCAAAATCAAAATGTGCTCTACTGCCAAAGAAATTTGGGAGAAGATAGCACAGCTATGTGAAGGCAACGACCAGACCAAAGAAAACAAGCTGACTGTTGCTCTTCAAAGATTTAGGGCATAAAAATGAAGAGTGGAGAAACTCTAAATGAGTTTGATGAAAGAGTCACTGGCATCATAAATGAACTGAATGGTCTGGGGAAGGAATATTCTAACAGAGAGATCGCTCTGAAAGTTATGAGAGCTCTGCCAAAGGAATGGGATGTTAAGACAATTGCCATGAGGGAATCAAAAGATCTTAACAAGGTTGAACTTCATGATCTGTTTGCAGATCTTAAGGCCTATGAGTTTGAACTGATAAGCAGAGGTGAAGCAGAGCCATTCATCTCTCAACCAAACAAGGCCCTGGCAGCCATTCCAGACCAGATCGCCTCAACATCAGACCGATCCGCTGAACAGATAAGTAATGATGCTATGTCATTATTTATCAAGAAATTCGGTAAATTTATGTCTAAGAATAAGAGGAACTTCAAACCCTCTCATCATTATAAATCAAGAAAAGATGATGCTGTTAACGATCAGGCTTGCTACAATTGTGGTAAGACCGGACATTTTATTGCAGATTGCACCAGACCGAAGAAAGAAGAACGGAAAGAGAAGCATCGTGATGATAGGAAGAAGAAGCACTACAAAGACCGCAAGAATCATGGAAAATCCCAAAAAGTCCTAGTAGCTGAAGAAGGAAACAACAAATGGGCTCAGACAGACTCAGACTCGGAAAGCTCTGAATATTCTTCCAGCGAAAGCGAAGAAGATATTCAATGTCTCATGGCAGACTAAGAGATGAGTCAGACAGACGAGGTATATGATCTTGACTCAAATGAATTTACACGAGAAGAGCTCATGTCCGCACTGCAAGACATGGCTAATGATTATAGGATCTTAGCTGAATCATTTGAGAAAAATAAAGCTAAAGCCAGTAATCAAATAGATGAGCACAATAAACCAAGCTGCTCTGAGCAGGGTGAGTGCAACAATCTAAAGATCGAGCTGAATGAGCTGAAAATCTCCTATGATCAGCTCCATGAAGAAAACAAGAGAATTAGCACACAAAATGCTAAGCTTTCTCATATATTCAAAACATGGACAAAATCCAGAACATCTTTGGAAGAATTACAAGAGGTTCAAAGAAACGTCGGTGACTTCACCGGCATAGGCTTTGACACCAAAGAATGCACCAAAGATGAGTCTGAGCAGTTGCTGGTAAAGAACCAAGTCAAACAAATGACATTTGTTAAATCCAGCACAGTATATGAGACTGAAGCACCTAAGATTCAAACAGGAGTCTCTTACGTGAATCAAAATCTGAGAAAAGGAATTGGTTATGTTGACCAAGCCAAAGAAAAGGCACCAGCAAGATTTGCGTCTACCAGACCAAATCCAAAGGTGCAAGATCGAAGGCAAGGAAGACAATACAATTACTATAATTCAAAACCGATTCAACGAAGATATAGACTACCTTATGAGAATCAAAGGTTTTCACAGCGCACACATTATCACACACAACATCAAAACAGACCAGCACACAGCACACCTTACACACACAAGCCATTGAAGCTGATACAGGTGTGGGTTCCCAAAGGGCTAATCCGTTCTGGACCCAAATAGGATTGGGTACCAACAATAATTATATTTGATGACAGGTACCGAAGAAGCTCGCATCAGACTGGTATTTGGACAGTGGGTGTTCCCGTCACATGACTGGAAACATCGAGCTGCTGTCTGAAGTCACAGAATGTACTGGACCCAAGATCATCTTCGGAGATAACTCAAAGGGTAAGACCGTGGGCAAGGGTAAGATTGTCCATGGTAACATTATTATCAATGATGTGCTGTTAGTTGAAAATCTGTGCTATAATCTGATCAGTATAAGCCAACTCTGTGATAATGGTTATGCTGTAGAATTTCACAAACACACTTGCACTGTTAAATCATCAGACGGTATAACCGTGCTCGTAGGAATCAGGAATGGAAATACATATAAGATTAACTGGGATCATGCTCAACCTGATAATCCTACTTGCTTCATCGCTAACAATGATAATAAACATTGGCTGTGGCATAAGCGCTTGAATCATATAAACTTTAAGACCATTTCCAGCCTGTGTAAACATGAATTAGTTATCGGTCTGCCCAAGATCGATTTTGCTAAGGATAAGATCTGCGAAGCTTGCCAAATGGGCAAACAGATCAGATCATCCTTCAAAAACAAGAATGCCAAATCCTCCTCCCGCTGTTTAGAATTATTGCATATGGACTTGTTTGGTCCTATACCAATAACAAGTTTAGGGGGAATGCGGTATACTCTTGTTGTTATTGATGATTACTCACGCTTTACATGGACTATATTTTTGAGCAGTAAAGATCAGACCGGTCCGAAGTTGATCAAGCTGCTGAATCACACTCAGAACGAGAAATCATCCAGCATAGACATGATTCGTAGTGACAAAGGCACTGAGTTTTCAAATCAGAATCTTGAATCCTTTCTAGAAGATCATGGAATCAAGCATGAGTTTTCAGCCGCTCGAACTCCTCAACAGAATGGAGTTGCAGAACGAAGAAACAGAACGCTCAAGGAAGCAACAAGAACAATGCTTGCTGATTCTGGAATTTCGCAAAAGTTCTGGGCAGAAGCTGTAAACACTGCTTGCTACACTCAAAATCGGTCCATGATCAACAAGAAGCTGAACCTTACCCCATATGAAATATGGACTGGTAACAGACCATCTATCTCTCACTTTCATATTTTTGGGCAAATGCTTCGTTCATAACAATGGTAAGAATCATCTTACAGCATTTGAAGCTAAGTCAGATAATGGAATATTTTTAGGATATTCATCAACTAGCAAAGCTTATCGAATTTTTAATAATCGAACCTTAACTGTAGAAGAATCTGTTCATGTAGTTTTTGATGAATCTTTATGTGTTGAGGGCAACAAAGAATCAATTCAAAATCAGATGGAAAATATCCATCTCGAAGCTAACAGTGATGATGAGATTGTAGCTAACAGGTCAAGAGACAATCCACCAGAACCAGAAGTACCAGACAGACTGGATCAAGGCATTGAAGCTTCTTCAGATCGAGC
This sequence comes from Haberlea rhodopensis, assembly GCA_907163345.1. Classification (NCBI taxonomy): domain Eukaryota; kingdom Viridiplantae; phylum Streptophyta; class Magnoliopsida; order Lamiales; family Gesneriaceae; genus Haberlea; species Haberlea rhodopensis. The sequence continues at coordinate 16,304 of CAJQUN010000365.1, forward strand.
TGATCCGGATATTCTTCACTCAAATGTTAAAGCAGATGCTGATCATGCTGCTACTACTCATCCGACCGGACCAGACAATCCAGAGTCAAGCTATCGATGGACTAAGAAGCATCCACCCAATCTAGTGATTGGTAGTCCCTCTGCACCTATCAGAACCAGAGGACAGATGATGGATGAATTCACACATGCTGCTTTCATCTCAACTCTGGAACCTAAGAAGATCGATGAAGCTCTGACTGATTTCAACTGGATTAAGGCCATGCAAGAAGAGCTAAATCAATTCGAACAAAATCAAGTTTGGAGTCTAACCCCCAGACCAAGCGATCTGCCTGTCATTGGAACCAGATGGGTTTTCAGAAATAAGCTGGACGCAGATGGAACTGTGGTTAGAAACAAAGTCAGACTGGTGGCACAAAGATTCAGACAAGAAGAAGGAATCGACTTCGATGAATCATTTGCACCAGTCGCCAGACTTGAAGCCATCCGAATCTTTCTTGCATATGCTGCCTTTAAAGACTTCAAAGTATATCAGATGGACGTTAAGAGCGCTTTCTTAATGGAAAGCTTCAGGAAGAAGTCTACATTGAGCAACCACCTGGATTTCAGAACCATTTGTATCCCAATCATGTGTATCTACTGAATAAAGCAGTGTATGGTCTGAAACAAGCTCCAAGAGCCTGGTATGACACCTTATCTCAATTTCTGCTGAACCATGATTTTCAGATTGGCTCAGTAGATAAAACTCTCTTTAAATTTATTAAGGGGGAACATACCCTATTAGTTCAGATTTACGTTGATGACATAATCTTTGGGTCAACTAACCCCAAATTGTGCGAGAAATTTTCTAAGTTAATGAAGGGACAGTTTGAGATGAGCATGATGGGAGAACTTTCATTCTTTTTGGGTCTCCAAGTAAAACAGCTCAACAACGGTATTTTCATCAATCAGACCAAGTATACCAAAGAGCTCCTCAAGAGATTTGGAATGGAAACGTGCTCAACTGCATCAACTCCAATGAGTCCAACAATCAAGTTAGACAAAGATGAAGGGGGAACGGCAGTTGAAGTAACCATGTATAGAGGACTAATCGGATCGCTATTGTATCTTACAGCGAGCCGGCCTGATATTATGTTCTCAGTCTGTATGTGCGCCAGATTTCAGTCAGAACCAAAGCAATCACATTTTATTGCTGCCAATCGTATTCTGAAATACTTAAAAGGATCTCAGAACGTTGGTCTTTGGTACTCCAAAGATTCAAACTTCAGCTTGATCGGATATTCCGACGCAGACTACTGTGATATCCCCGAAACGATTATATGTTATTTAAACATTAATCATTGTTGTGAAAATTATGGTATTAATTCTTTGTGTTGAATTAATGATATTGGGAGATGCATGTGAGGGTGCATGTGTTATATGTTGGGATTTTGGGGTTGTGGCATGATTAATTGGGGTGTGTGTTAATCGTTTTGGTAAAGCATGTTTAAAAAGGGAATTGAAGTATTTTAGTGAGAAAATACTATAGATATCGTGTGAGGATATTTAATACATCGTGCTAATTACCGGGACCAAAACATAACACATCATACCACCCACCACTCAACCACCCCCCTTGACCCATACCCTGCTGCCAGCTGCTGCCCATACCTTTTCCCCCATCTCCCATTTCACATCACAAGTCTGAAAACACCTCTTTCTTCCTCACCAAAATCGTCCAACACTTGCTGAACAAGATAGGAAGGAGCTCAACCAATTTTACTGCCTTGAAGCTTGCAAAAATCGGAGCCAAAAGGGGGTGAGAAACCATTTCTGGGTTTGAAATATTTGTTGTTGAGTTCATACTTTTGTTGGTGTGAAAAATGGCATGTTAGTTTAGGTTTTGTTAAACCTTCGATTCATGTTCATTTATAATGTTTTTATGAAGCTTCCAGTATTTTTCCTTGAGCTTACTACATGTTTATGTGGAAGATTTACGCATGTAAAGTAGAGTGTTCGAAAATCTGGGTAGATATTTCCCCTGTTTTTCTGGAAAAACGTGGACTGGGAGTGATTTTGAGGAGGTGATATTATGCATGTTAGATGGGTTTTAGAGTAAACCTTCGATGTGAAAATATGCATGATAGTCTTGTGAAGCTCTTGGCATGTTTGTTCGAACATGATTTATGAGATATGTTATAGTTTTTATAGCATGAATTGAAGTACTCGAAAATCTGGAAAGGAAATGTGTTGTCCTGTTTCAGGAAATGTTGATTGGGTACCTGTGTAAATGGTCGATTCCAATGCATGTGGGCTTATGTTAGAGTGTGAATTTGGTATAAATACACTCAGGGTAGTGTGTTGTAACTGCTAGCATGTTGGTCTTGGCATGTTGTATGTCTTACATGTTAGAATGAAAGGTGTGAATATCAGTGTTGAACATTCTGGAAAAAAAAAATATCGCGCAGACCATGTGGCGATCGATCGCCACAAATGGCGCGATCGATCGCCGAGGTCCAGTAGCCAAAATCAAAGGCACGCGATCGATCGCCATGAATGGCGCGATCGATCGCCATGGGACAGTGGAGTTTGGCGATCGATCGCCAAGGGGTAGCGATCGATCGCCAGAAGCAAAATTTTGAAATATTGATTTTTGTTGGATTTTTGATTTTGGATCATATTTTTGGCATCTAATATTGTGTTGTACACTGGTGTAGAGCCTTCACAGACGGCTACACAACGCAGGGGATAGAGTCCCACCCCACACTACTTTTTGGAAAGGTACGTAAGCGACGTACGGGCATCCCAACGGTAACATGTATTTATGTTTGTCTGTGTGACACATGATGAATGCAATGTGATGCATTATGAGTTGATACATGTTATTATGCATTGTTGTTGCATATTATACATTGTTGTTGCATATTGTGATGTGGGATAAAGAGATGTATTCCACGAGTTAGGGCGATCACGGTTAAGGTATTAATGCTTACGCTTTACCGCTAAAAATGTGGAGCGGGAGGGGGGAGGCTCGCTTGCACATGGAGGCGGGTTTATACCATACTGAGCGAGGATGAGATACCGCTAGTATGAAGGAGCGAGGATGAGATACCGCTAGTATGAAGAAGCGAGGATGAGATACCGCTGGTTTTGAGATTATGAAAGCAAAGAAGCATTAAAATAACTGATGATGACTGACTCAAGAAAAAGAAGAAATGTCATGACATTCATTTGTGAGACCATACATTCATATAATGTGTTATATTATGAATTATGGTACAGGGACAACCAATGGGCATTGTAAATGCGATGGAAATACAGGAAGTGATTTGTATTTTATGATTGTGCATTTACGCCTTATTTTTCATATTATGTTGAATATGAATTGTGATATGCTCATGTGTTTGGGGGTTGTCTTTGTAGGTGCTTTTGATGTTGAGAACCAGGGTCGGGGTTGAGAAGCTGAGCTGTAAGGAGAGCTACAGGATTAGCTGCATGATTTTGAGAAAATTTTACATAGCTTCTACTTGTGGTAGAATAAGACTATAGTGTAGCACCCTTTTGTAGGAATTTGTGAAATTCCTTTTGAAACTTTTGCTACTGTATCCCTTAAGCTCAGGATAATCAACATGACTCTTTACTCTGATTTATTCATATGAATGTTTAGTTCTCTTAATCGCACCTATTAGTATATTGAGATATCGGGGTCTCACATTTAGTGGTATCAGAGCAGTGGTTAGATAACCAGGGGAGAGTGAAGGGTAGCCTTTAGAGACAAGTTGGCTAGGTATTCATTGTTGGGCATGTTATGCATGTGATGCATATTGTTGTATAAGCGTTATACTAACATGCTTTTGAATATGATACTCTTGTTATCTAACGGCTTATACTATGAACTGCTTTTGGTATTGTTGTTAACTCTTATGTTGCAGCATGGCGGCTATTAACCCGGAGAACCTCAATGAAGAAGTAGGGGATATGGGCAGTATGAATGCTAGGGTTGCTCATGTGAATCCTTTACCGCCACCTGCTGTGGGAGTGGAGCCCAGTGCACAGATGTTATTACCCGGGGAGCTCAGTTTGACACAGTTTCTGAATTTCCGTCCACCCATGTTTGAGGGGACCGAGTCTGGAGAAGGGGCCGAAGAGTGGCTAGAACGGATAGAGCAGATACTTGTGACTGCGCCCTGTGCACGTACCGCATGGCTGAGGTTAGCCGAGTTTCAGATGGCGAAGAAGCCTTCTATGTGGTGGAAGACCACTGTGATAGAGCTGAGAGCTCAGGACATGGTAGTAGACTGGACTGTATTCAGGACCCGGTTTCTTAACCGGTATTTTTCTGCCGCTGCTAGACAAGTCAAGGAGGACGAGTTCACTAATTTGAAGCAGGGGAACATGTCAGTTTCAGACTTTGCCTTGCAGTATTCCTCACTGTTGAGGTATGTCCCCCATATCGCTGTGAGCAGCCATGCAAAGATGAGGCATTTCCTGAAAGGACTCAGTCCAGAACTATTTGACCGGGTTGTCTCCAACAACCCTAGCTCTTTTGATGACGCCCTGACACGGGCAGAGTTAGCAGAAATTGCGGTGGGAGCATACAAGGATGTTGTACCCCCTTCAGTACCATCACAGAGGCCTGTTGCTGATAGTTTGAAACCACGAGGGGATCAGTTCAAGGCTCGAGGAGCCTCATCATCTTCCAGATTTAGCGGGAAGAAATCTCAGAGTCAGAAACAGAGCAATCGAGGACCTACACAAGGGAGTAAGGCAGGAGGGGACAGGTGTGACCGCTGTGGGGGATTTCACTTGTCACGTGACTGCCGAGGCTGTTATGTTTGTGGCAAGGTGGGCCACTTAGCTAGGAACTGCCCCAATCGGGCAAGTCAGGCAGACTCAGGACCGAATAGGCCAAGATTTGATGCTGGGAGGGCACCACCGAGACAGCAGTTTGCGCCTCGACCGCAGGGAGGTCAGGCGGCAGGACCACCGCAGGGTCAGGTGTATGCACTGACTAGGGAGCAGGCTGAGGCAGCCCCAGAGGAGGTCATTGCTGGTACGTGTCATTTATTTACGTACCCTGCATTTATTTTGGTAGATACAGGTGCTTCTCATTCTTTTGTATCTGTTGCTTTTGTGGGGAGACACCACTTGTGCTCGTCTCTGTTACCCACGCCTCTCATGGTCTCGACACCCACGGGGAAGCATGTGATTGCGGATCGGCTGTTATCTGATTGCCTCATTTATTTTGAGGGCAATGATCTGAGGGCTGATCTGATTCAGTTAGAGATGGCAGACTTTGACTGTATTATCGGCATTGATGTGTTGAGCAGATACCGAGCTGTGGTAGACTGTCGGCAGAGGACTGTTTGTTTTCTATCTGATCAGGGGTTCCAGTGGACTTTTTATGGGGACGACTCTAGTCCAAGGATTCCAGTGATCTCAGCGGTTAAGATGTCACGGTTATTGGAACGTGGCCGCACTGGGTACCTTATTTATGCCGTGAATGCATCGGAAGAGGAGGAAGTGAGAGCCGAGGACATTCCAGTTGTGGCGGAGTTCATTGATGTGTTCCCAGATGAGATTCCGGGATTTCCGCCTGTCAGGGATGTTGAGTTTGCTATTGAGCTGCTGCCGGGGACATCAGCCATTTCTCGTGCCCCATACAGGATGGCACCGGCAGAGCTGAGGGAGCTAAAGGTACAGTTACAGGAGCTCCTTGACAAGGGATACATTCGTCCTAGTGTATCGCCTTGGGGTGCACCAGTCTTGTTCGTGAAAAAGAAGGATGGATCAATGCGTCTGTGCATTGACTACAGGCAATTGAACAAGGCCACAGTGAAGAACAGATATCCACTTCCGAGGATTGATGATCTGTTTGACCAGCTTCAGGGTACAGAGGTGTACTCGAAGATAGACTTGAGGTCAGGCTATCATCAGGTGCGGGTTAGAGCTGGTGATGTTCAAAAGACGGCTTTTAGAACTCGATATGGACACTATGAGTTCTTGGTAATGCCCTTCGGTGTGACAAATGCACCTGCAGTTTTTATGAGCCTAATGAACCGAGTATTTCAGGAGTACCTCGATCAGTTTGTGATCGTATTCATTGATGACATCCTTGTCTATTCAAGGAGTGAGGAGGATCATGCCGATCATCTGAGGATAGTGCTCCAGATCCTCAGAGATCATCAGTTGTACGCCAAACTCAGCAAGTGTGAGTTCTGGCTGAGAAGTGTATCATTCTTGGGCCATATCATATCGCGAGAGGGGATATCAGTAGACCCGAGAAAGATAGAGGCAGTTATGGATTGGTCTACCCCTACTTCAGTCAGTGAGATTCGGAGTTTTCTTGGGTTGGCTGGCTATTATCGACGTTTCGTCGAGGGTTTCTCAAAGATCGCCAAGCCACTTACACAGCTGACTCAGAAGGGAGTCCCTTTTTGTTGAACATAGGCTTGTGAGCAGAGATTTCAGGGAATTGAAGCACAGACTGACTACTGCACCAGTTCTAGTGATTCCCAAGGAGAACAAAGGATTTGTTCTTTATACCGACGCATCACTACAGGGCTTAGGGTGTGTACTGATGCAGGACAGACATGTAGTGGCTTATGCTTCGAGACAGTTGAAGCCACATGAGACGAGGTATCCAGTCCATGATTTGGAGTTGGCAGCTATAGTTTTCGCCTTGAAGATATGGCGACACTACTTATACGGTACCTCATTCACCATCTTCACTGATCACAAAAGCCTGAAGTTCTTGTTTACACAGGCTGAGCTGAACATGAGGCAAAGGAGATGGATGGATCTGCTGAAGGATTATGATTGTGAAATCCTATACCATCCTGGGAAAGCAAACTTGACAGCCGACGCTTTGAGTCGGAAGGTGAGGAGCACAGCAGAGGATGCCATGTGCCTATCAGCTATGTTGGGCTCCTACTGCCATTTGGGATTCGATTATGATGTGTCTATTTCACCAGTACAGGTTTTGACCTTGTTAGCCGAGCCTGTTATTTTCGATCACATCAGAAAGGCTCAGGGGACCGATACAGAGGTTCAGAGATGGATGTCAATGGTTCATTCAGGGCAGCCATCGAGATTCAAAGTAGCTGAGGACGGTTCTCTGAGACTTGGCAACAGATGGGTAGTTCCAAATACACCCGAGTTGCGCCAGGGTATCTTACAGCGAGCTCATTGCAGCAGGATGAGTGTTCACCCAGGCGGGAAGAAGATGTATAAGGATTTACGCAGCCAGTTCTGGTGGAGGCGAATGAAACAGGATGTTACTTCATTCGTCAAGCGCTGTTTGATTTGTCAGCAGGTGAAGGCTGAGAGACAGAGGCCTGGAGGTGAACTAAGGAGTTTGGAAATACCCGAGTGGAAGTGGCAGCACGTGTCTATGGATTTTGTGACCCACTTACCGAGGACTGTTTCGGGTTTTGATGCCATCTGGGTAGTCGTGGACAGATTGACTAAAGTGGCTCATTTCATTCCCTACTGTATGACATATACGCACTTGAGGATGGCACAGTTATATGTCAGAGATATAGTGAGACTGCACGGGATCCCTGTTTCGATAGTATCTGATCGAGATCCGCGGTTCACATCTCACTTCTGGGAGGGTCTGCAGACAGCTCTAGGTACAGAGTTGAGGCTGAGCACAGCATATCACCCTCAGACGGACGGACAGACTGAGCGTACGATACAGACGCTCGAGGATATGTTGAGAGCTTGTGTATTAGAGTTCGACATATCATGGCAGGACTTGATAGCCTTGGTGGAGTTCTCTTACAACAATAGCTACCAGGCAAGTATACAAATGGCTCCTTTCGAGGCCCTCTATGGTAGGCGTTGCAGGTCACCCTTGTGTTGGGATGACTTGGACCGTAAGTCGGTTGGAGGACCAGAGTTGGTTCAAGAAATGGAAAAGAAAGTTAAGGTTATCAGAAGAAAGATGAAGGCAGCTCAGGATAGACAGGCAGCATATGCCAATCAACGGCGAAGACCGTTGGAGTTTCAGTTGGGCGACAAAGTTTTTCTGAAGATCTCACCCTTCAGGGGTGTAGTACGGTTTGGTATGCGGGGGAAATTGTCTCCTAGATACGTGGGGCCGTATGAGATCTTACAGCGTGTGGGTACTCTGGCGTACCGTTTGGCTTTACCGCCTTCTCTGTCTGGTATACACGATGTATTCCATGTGTCTATGCTGAGGAAGTATGAACCGGATCCTTCACATGTGTTGCAGCCTTCTGAGGTTCAGATTGAATCCGATGTTTCCTATGTTGAGCGACCTATCAGGATTTTGGATAGGGCAGATCGCAGACTGAGAAACAAAGTTATTCCTATGGTCAAAGTTCAGTGGGATCGTAGGGGTGTCGAGGAGGCCACGTGGGAGACGGAGCGACACATGGTGCAGCACTACCCAGAACTGTTTTCTGGTATGTGATTTATGTTTCACTTTATATTGGGTAAGTGCATGCTGATTTCGAGGACGAAATCCTATAAGTAGGGGAGTATTGTGATATCCCCGAAACGATTATATGTTATTTAAACATTAATCATTGTTGTGAAAATTATGGTATTAATTCTTTGTGTTGAATTAATGATATTGGGAGATGCATGTGAGGGTGCATGTGTTATATGTTGGGATTTTGGGGTTGTGGCATGATTAATTGGGGTGTGTGTTAATCGTTTTGGTAAAGCATGTTTAAAAAGGGAATTGAAGTATTTTAGTGAGAAAATACTATAGATATCGTGTGAGGATATTTAATACACCGTGCTAATTACCGGGACCAAAACATAACACATCATACCACCCACCACTCAACCACCCCCCTTGACCCATACCCTGCTGCCAGCTGCTGCCCATACCTTTTCCCCCATCTCCCATTTCACATCACAAGTCTGAAAACACCTCTTTCTTCCTCACCAAAATCGTCCAACACTTGCTGAACAAGATAGGAAGGAGCTCAACCAATTTTACTGCCTTGAAGCTTGCAAAAATCGGAGCCAAAAGGGGGTGAGAAACCATTTCTGGGTTTGAAATATTTGTTGTTGAGTTCATACTTTTGTTGGTGTGAAAAATGGCATGTTAGTTTAGGTTTTGTTAAACCTTCGATTCATGTTCATTTATAATGTTTTTATGAAGCTTCCAGTATTTTTCCTTGAGCTTACTACATGTTTATGTGGAAGATTTACGCATGTAAAGTAGAGTGTTCGAAAATCTGGGTAGATATTTCCCCTGTTTTTCTGGAAAAACGTGGACTGGGAGTGATTTTGAGGAGGTGATATTATGCATGTTAGATGGGTTTTAGAGTAAACCTTCGATGTGAAAATATGCATGATAGTCTTGTGAAGCCCTTGGCATGTTTGTTCGAACATGATTTATGAGATATGTTATAGTTTTTATAGCATGAATTGAAGTACTCGAAAATCTGGAAAGGAAATGTGTTGTCCTGTTTCAGGAAATGTTGATTGGGTACCTGTGTAAATGGTCGATTCCAATGCATGTGGGCTTATGTTAGAGTGTGAATTTGGTATAAATACACTCAGGGTAGTGTGTTGTAACTGCTAGCATGTTGGTCTTGGCATGTTGTATGTCTTACATGTTAGAATGAAAGGTGTGAATATCAGTGTTGAACATTCTGGAAAAAAAAATATCGCGCAGACCATGTGGCGATCGATCGCCACAAATGGCGCGATCGATCGCCGAGGTCCAGTAGCCAAAATCAAAGGCACGCGATCGATCGCCATGAATGGCGCGATCGATCGCCATGGGACAGTGGAGTTTGGCGATCGATCGCCAAGGGGTAGCGATCGATCGCCAGAAGCAAAATTTTGAAATATTGATTTTTGTTGGATTTTTGATTTTGGATCATATTTTTGGCATCTAATATTGTGTTGTACACTGGTGTAGAGCCTTCACAGACGGCTACACAATGCAGGGGATAGAGTCCCACCCCACACTACTTTTTGGAAAGGTACGTAAGCGACGTACGGGCATCCCAACGGTAACATGTATTTATGTTTGTCTGTGTGACACATGATGAATGCAATGTGATGCATTATGAGTTGATACATGTTATTATGCATTGTTGTTGCATATTATACATTGTTGTTGCATATTGTGATGTGGGATAAAGAGATGTATTCCACGAGTTAGGGCGATCACGGTTAAGGTATTAATGCTTACGCTTTACCGCTAAAAATGTGGAGCGGGAGGGGGGAGGCTCGCTTGCACATGGAGGCGGGTTTATACCATACTGAGCGAGGATGAGATACCGCTAGTATGAAGGAACGAGGATGAGATACCGCTAGTATGAAGAAGCGAGGATGAGATACCGCTGGTTTTGAGATTATGAAAGCAAAGAAGCATTAAAATAACTGATGATGACTGACTCAAGAAAAAGAAGAAATGCCATGACATTCATTTGTGAGACCATACATTCATATAATGTGTTATATTATGAATTATGGTACAGGGAAAACCAATGGGCATTGTAAATGCGATGGAAATACAGGAAGTGATTTGTATTTTATGATTGTGCATTTACGCCTTATTTTTCATATTATGTTGAATATGAATTGTGATATGCTCATGTGTTTGGGGGTTGTCTTTGTAGGTGCTTTTGATGTTGAGAACCAGGGTCGGGGTTGAGAAGCTGAGCTGTAAGGAGAGCTACAGGATTAGCTGCATGATTTTGAGAAAATTTTACATAGCTTCTACTTGTGGTAGAATAAGACTATAGTGTAGCACCCTTTTGTAGGAATTTGTGAAATTCCTTTTGAAACTTTTGCTACTGTATCCCTTAAGCTCAGGATAATCAACATGACTCTTTACTCTGATTTATTCATATGAATGTTTAGTTCTCTTAATCGCACCTATTAGTATATTGAGATATCGGGGTCTCACAACCACGCTGGGTGTAAGATTGATCGTAAAAGCCCCAGTGGAACCTGTCAATTTCTAGGTGAAAGATTGATCTCTTGGTTCAGTAAAAAGCAGACATCGATTGCCACATCTACAGCTGAAGCAGAGTATCTAGCCGCTGGAAGCTGTTGCGCTCAAATGCTCTGGATTCAACACCAGCTCAAAGACTATGGCATCCAAGCTGTTGACTCTCCGATATTTTGCGACAACACAAGTGCAATCGCTATAACGTATAATCCAGTTTTGCACTCTCGAACAAAGCACATTGATATACGCCATCATTTTATTCGAGATCATGTTGGCAAAAAGGAAATTCGGATCGAGCACATCTCAACAGAGCAGCAAGCAGCAGACATCTTCACCAAACCGCTCCCAGAGGCTAAGTTTAATTATTTTCGTCAAATTCTTGGTTTAATTGACTTATCTTAATAGTTTAGATGTTCTCTTACTTTCGTACTTAAAGATTTTTGTTGCCACAGATCGATAATACAATGTTCAGAAAGACACAGACCGGTCCGAACTTTCAGACCGATCTATGTCAATCTGATGTTATCCCATGATCTGTTTGGTCAATACATCTTTTGTACAAAAACAGCCCGGACTGATCGCATTTTAACCGCCTTAACTATCTGTTATCCTGACCGTTTATTTTTGAATTTCTTTTCATCAGTCATCAAGATAAAGACACGTGTCTTCTCTCTCCTATTTAGCGGGCTGAACATTTCATCTTATTTCACTTTTTACACTTTACCGCTATCTGTTTTCTTATTCTCTCACTCTCCTAAATTTTCGCCCTCGTTTATCTTCACTCCAATGGCTACCATTACTCACAACTCTCTCTCCGTTGAGTTCAATGATATTTACAGGGCAGAAGATGCAGAGATGGTGTCCATCTTCCGAGCTTTGGAATCTTCTGGTCTGAGAAACTTTCTGGAGTGCGGCACAGTTGTTTATGAATCAAGAATCCGCGAACTATTCGCCAATGCCGTCTCCCAGAAGACATCCATATCCACTACTGTCAAGGGCAAATCATTTGAGATCTCGCCGATGACGCTGGCCAAAACCTTTGGCCTCCCCAATTCCGGACTGACGGAATTTGGACAGATTCCTCAAGCGTCACTCTCAGATCTTCAAGGGAAGATATCTATTTTTGGCCACCGCCTGCAACCATCGTTTAAGAAGAAGGAAATGCTCTTTCATTTCCAGGTGCTGTGCCAAATCGTTGGCAAACCTCTGTTGGGCAAAGCAGGAAGTTTTGACGCTGTAACCGCAGAGAAGTTCAGGGCTATGGCTGCTATAATATCCGGACAGAAGATGAACTGGTCCGTGATTCTGTTTGGAGTTCTGATGGAAAGGGTGATTGCATCCAAGCAGGCCGTATGCTTTGCTGTTCCTCTCAGCAAGCTACTGGAGTCCTTAGACATCAAGCTGGGAAAGCAGTCCGCTCTCAGTCCCTTCAAGATTCTAAACTCCAAAGGGCTCGCACTGCTGAAGTCCAAGAGTGCTCCGCCTACTCCTGCAACTCTGGCTGCAGTCAAGATTGAGAAGGGCGAAGAACAAGCTGTTGCGCGCAAACCTCGAGTCAAGCGCAAACTGACCATCCAGACTGATTCGGAAGAAACTCAGTCTGCTCCATCGCCACCAACCAAGCCACTTCCAAAGAAGCCCAGAACCCAGATTACCGAACCAATCAAAACTCTACCCCTACCCATTTTGCCACCAACTAAAGTCACCCCTGTACCCCAATCTTCAAAACAAACTTCAACCACTTCAACCCCTGCACCTCACCCTTCAACCCAAACTTCAACCCCTGCATCCCAAGTCACTATCCGAGTCCCCTCTACCATTCCCGTGGTGAAAGGGATTGTTATCACTGAGTTGGGCGACTATACCCAATCAGGGATCAAGTCCCCTTCCTCCACCGGCAAGGGAAAAGCCATTCTCTCCGAACCAATCTCCTCTAAACCCAAATCGGCAGCGCAGACAGCCATCGGCATTGCTATGGAGGATGTTGATGAGAAGGTGAAGGCACTCATTGTGGTCTTTGATGAGTAAGTCGAGTACCGGACAGTCAACCACATTGAGATGTTCTTTGGAAAGCTGAACAGACTGAAGAAGATGGAAGAGGAAGTTCTCAAAGGAACAGAGACCAATGATGTTCGGATTGCCGTGCAGCGCAAGGACCTATTTACGGTAAATCAAAGATTCAGTCTGGCCACTCTGCTCCTAGCTGCTAAGAAAGAGAACTTTGATCCGATTGCTCCAACTGCCAGAGATGATGGGGTCGTTATTGCTCAATTAGAGATGGATGTTCATGCTCTTCACTTAGCTGTCCGTTTTCAACGACAGAAGCTCAGCGTATCCACTCCCACAACCAGCCCGGATCATCCCTCTGCAAGCAAGACTCTGGCAGAACCTTTCGTTGAGGTTATTCATTCTGATACAACAGAACAGACAGCCGAGCAAGCAGCGGATCAGACTGCAGAGCAAGTACCAGAACAAACAGCGGAGCAGCCATTGCCTAATGCTCCTTCTGCGACAGATGATGAACCATTGAATGTCTTGTTGGACTCTCCAACAACATCTATTCCTTTGGGGTCATCCGTCTCCCTCGTTCAAATCAGTCCAACAGCAGAACTTGCAACCGTTGGTGCTCCAGAGTTCGTCGATCCGGATCTGGTGGTGTCCACCGTTGTTGCAGCTCTCCAGATTGAGGAGCCCTCCAGACCAAGCACTCCTCCAATCCACTTAGATGAAGATATGGCTTTCATTCAAACATTTTCTTCGGATCTGGTCACCTTGATCCGATCCGAAAGTCACCAAGTTGCTGTATCTTCACTTGTCCCGTTTACTGAAGACGATGAACAGGCCTTGTCCTCATCAGATCGCTCTCCCAGCCGATTATCTGATGCACCTCCATCTCTGGCAAGGACCATTCAGCACTTATCTGACAACTGCCTGTCTCTCTCTCAGCGTGTTCTAGAAGTTCATCAAGGCCAGCGGGTTACATCTCTGGACTTTGATTCATTTAAAGAGAAGATGACAGCCAGTATCGGCAGCCTTCAACGAGGCCTAAATGATCTGTTTTCTCAGCAAGCCACTTATAAGAACAGCCTGAGAAAAGAGCAGATCGAGCTGGCCACTGAAGTCAGAGCATCTGTTGCCAATTCCCTCCGCGCTCAAGACGTTCGTCTTGACGCTATCAGCGCGCAGCTCGCACAAGTTGTTGGTTTTCTTCAGGAGATTGCTGCTGACAAAAAGGGGGAAAAGAAGAAAGACTTCAAGCCGTCTCCAACTTCAAGAAGATAGAAAGACTTCAAGCCGCCTCCAACTTCAAGAAGATAGCAGTCTCGTTGATTAAATTTTTAGACTGACTGTATGCGAGATTTTTTATCAATAAAAATCCTTCTTTATTAAGTCCTTGTTCATTTATTTTGAACTTTAATAAAGGCTTAATCGATCCAACTTTATAATGTTCATTTATTTTGAACAAAAAGAAAGTAATCGATCCGAAAGTTTTTGCTTCAGAGTTCTTATCAGACTGGTTAAAAAGACTTAGAAGCTAGGTATTGTCATCATCAAAAAGGGGGAATTTGTTAGTTTCGGATCTTATCGATGAGATTTTAAAGATGACAAAACATATCAGACCGGATCGAGTGAAATCAGACTGACCAGAACGATCGCCCAAAACAGATCAAACTGATAAGATAACAAAGCATATCAGACCGGATCGAGGGTAATCAGACTGACCAGATCAATAGCTCGAAACAGAACAAGCTGATAAGGCATATTTCCTATCAGACCGGATCGATGGATTTCAGACTGACTAGATCGATGCTTCAGATCGATCTCAATCTTTATCAGATCAGAGCAGTCAAGGATACATAAAGAATGGCTCCTCAGTCCGAATCATTAACGGCTATTTATTATAGCATTTAATGTTGTAATTAATGCTACAAAGGACCAAAGACTGAAGATTGCCATAAAAGGTAAGAAGACAAAGAAGAGCTTACCTGACAGTCGCCGAAAGTATGAACCAGAACGGCAAGTATCCTGAAGAAGAAGACTGTAGCCTACTCAGTGTTTAAGCAGAGTCAAAGTTGCACATAATGTCGTTGGTACTTACAACTATAAAAGGATGCAACAAAAGGAATATAAGAACGCTTGCTGATCAATTGAAAAAATACACAAGAAAGCAAAACAGCACAAGCTTACAAGCTCAGAAGCTCTCGAGCTGAAAATTATTCTTAAGCACGTTTACTTTGTAACATTTGATCATTTAGGATCACTGTGCGCATCTTGTGTTTTCTGTGTTGAAAAATAGAAGTGAGAAACATATTGTAACTGTCAGACAAAGTGTGTCTGAGCAGATCGAGTGACTAGGAGTTTCAGATTGGTAGTGAGGTAAATCTAGTCTGAATCGGGTTTGTACAACAGGATTGTATAAATCAAAGTCTTCTAGTATAAACCTTCCTTAATTGGAAGAAGGGGAGACGTAGAAGGATTACACCACATTCGAACTTCCAGAAATATATCCTGTGTATCGTATTTCTGCACTTGTTCTTTCATACTAGCCATCGAGCCGTTCTTACATATACAAGAACAGACCGTTCCGCACTTATACTTTCAGTGGTCTGTTCTGTACAAGAGTTGATTAAGAAACAGATTTCTTTCACTAATCCGAAAGAAATCACAAGGGATTAATTTTTAGAAGGAGTGTTCATTCACCCCCCCCTCTAAACACTCCGGACCGATCCTAACAATGATAAATCACAATAAAATCATCAATAGTGAATGCTCTGTATCATGCATCAACAAATGCACTATGTCATGACATGTCTCAACAATTACCCTATTATCACGAGCCCCATATGATATGCCTATTCAGCTCAATATGTCAGTGGAACCACATCACATCTTCATATTAGCAGCACATATCATAGTACCATACTCATCTGTGATAATAGCCAGAGCATATACCCACACCAGGCGTATATCTCTCAAGCCAAAGCATATGTAGTATATCTATCATGGCAACGATCCCAGCCAAAGCATATACCACACCAGGCATATCTATCAAGGCACTGATCTTACCAAAGCATATACACATATCTATCAAGGCATCCATCCCAATCATATGAAATCCATGTATGTACATGCATATGATACTACCAATCATATGAACAAGTGAACATAAATCATATGATATCAAAACCATAACATCATCATCACATCATATCTATACTCCGTACGTCAACACGTTCCTGTACTGCGACACAAACGAGTTAAATTAGGCGTCACTGGTTAAGTGCCTCGTTGTCCCGTCCCCTGAGATGATGCTACAACAATGCCAACAATATATATCATGTTATCATAGGCATTAAAATCAAATTCTACAAAAATATAACATTTTTCAACTTTCCTAAAGCACCGATCGATCGCTACCAGTACCGATCGATCGCCAAAACATTCTGTCTCCTCGCGATCGATCGCAACAACTTGGCGATCGATCGCCAAAGTGTTCTGTTGCTCGCGATCGATCGCCACATTTTCACCGATCGATCGCTACATGTATAAACCGCCTTATATTTTGCCCTGTCTCGGCGATCGATCGCCACAAAGCTCGGCGATCGATCGCCGATGTCCAGAAAGTTCAGAACATGGCGATTTTGAGCTTATCTTCCTAGCTCTTCTCCTACAACTCGAAATTTAACATGGAAATAAGTTTCATGTATTTCCCAAGACCATAACAACATGTTTCCCCCATCTTACAATCCAATTACTAGCATATAAACATGTTATGATTCTTCACACGGACCTTTTATATTTCACTTCACATACATCAACATCAATGACATAATTCAAGTGTAAAACCATGAATTTCTTACCAAGATGGTACAATTTCACTTCACACACCTTCCTAGCTCAATTTCCAAGTGAAACCCAAGCTCAAACCAACAAGAACTTGAAAGAGATGGAGAGGAGCTTGTGTAGTGTTTTAGTAGGTGTAAAATGAGAACTATGTGATTCTCCTCCCTAAATCACCTTGATATAAGGTCATTAGTTTCCCTAAACCACTTGTTATCATATCATTTGGCGTTAATGACATGTAATGTAACATGTACATGAAATGAAATTCAAATTCAAATACAACTCCAATTCACATGAAAGTCACATGCATAATCAAATGTCTACTAGTTCATGACTTGATATGTTATTAAATCATTGTACACCATGTTTCATTCCTTGCCCTTGCCATATATCATTTCATACATGTATTAATTCATTCTTGGTTCCACCCGAACCCCCATTATCATACTGTCAATTGATATAATTACACCATAATCATATCACACGTGTATAACACAAATCGAGGCATTACAATTCTCCCCCACTCATTGAATTTCGTCCTCGAAATTGCATATACAAACATCATACATGCTTCATATAAGAACATATATGATATATGGAACATAAGAAACATGTATAAATCACATATCAACATACCAGAAAACAAATCTGGATACCGTTGCATCATATGCTGCTCCGTCTCCCACGTTGCCTCTTCGACACCCCTTCTGTCCCACTGTACCTTCACCATAGGAATCACTTTATTACGCAACCTGCGTTCAGCTCGATCCAAAATCATAACCGGTCGTTCCTCATACGACACATCTGTATCTAACTGTACATCAGGTAACTGTAATACATGACTCGGATCTGGTTCATACTTCCTCAACAGTGAAACATGAAAGACATCATGAATACTACTCAAGGCCGGTGGTAGTGCCAATCGATATGCCAACGTACCAATACGTTGCAACACCTCATATGGACCAACATACCGTGGAGACAATTTTCCACGCTTACCAAACCGTACTACACCTTTAAAAGGTGAAATTTTCAAGAACACATGGTCACCAACTTGAAATTCAAGTGGTCTACGTCGCTTATTGGCATAAACAGGCTGTCTGTCCTGAGAAGCTTTAAGTTTCAATCGAATCATCTTTACTTTCTCTTCCATTTCATGAATCATATCCGGTCCTTGTAAGGAAGACTGATCCACATCATCCCAATACAATGGCGATCTACATCGTCGCCCATACAAAGCCTCAAATGGTGCCATCTGTATACTAGATTGATAACTGTTGTTATATGAAAATTCCACTAATGGCAATGACTCTTGCCAAGAGATATCAAACTCTAATACACAGGCACGCAACATATCCTCAAGCGTCTGTATCGTACGCTCTGTTTGTCCATCTGTCTAAGGATGATATGTTGTACTCAACCGCACTTCAGTTCCCAACGCTGTTTGTAACCCTTCCCAAAAATGAGAAGTAAATCTCGGATCCCTATCCGATACAATGGAAACTGGAATACCATGTAGTCTTACTACATTTTGAATGTACAACTGTGCCATTCTCAGATATGTAAATGTCATACAATATGGCACAAAATGAGATACTTTGGTGAGTCGGTCAACAATCACCCAAATAGCATCGCAACCAGAAGACGTCCGTGGTAAATGAGTCACAAATCCATCGTGATATGTTCCCATTTCCACTGAGGAATTTCCAAACTATGTAATTCACCTCCTGGTCTCGGTCTTTCCGCTTTCACTTGTTGACAGATCAAACACCGTTTCACAAAGCTCAACACATCCTGTTTCATACGTTTCCACCAAAATTGTGTACGTAAATCATGATACATTTTCTTTCCTCCAGGATGTATACTGTATCTACTACAATGAGCACGTTGTAGTAGTTCTTGGCGTAGTCCCAACGCAGCAGGTACTACCCAACAGTTTCTGTACTTCAAAGTTCCATCATTGGTAAGTACAAATTGAGATGTTTGTCCTTGACTTATCCTTTCCTTCCACTGTTGTACGTCATCATCAGTCAGTTGTGCCGTTCTGATTTTCACAAAAATGTCGGGTTCAACCAACAATGTTGATACCCGTACTGGCACTATTTCCACATCAAAATCATAACCCAAAGTACAACAAGAAGTCATCAATGCGGATAAATGAATCATCTCATCAGCCGTATGATGTACTTTCCGACTCAAGGCATCTGCTGTAAGATTAGCTTTTCCTGGATGATATTCAATCTCACAATCATAATCTTTCAACAGATCCATTCATCTCCTTTGTCTCATATTCAACTCCGCTTGAGTGAATAGAAATTTTAGACTCTTATGATCTGTGTATATGGTAAACGACGTACCATATAAATAATGTCGCCATATCTTCAAAGCAAAGACAATGGCAGCCAATTCTCGATCATGTACTGGATATTTCATTTCATGTGGCTTCAACTGTCGTGATGCATAAGCCACTACATGTTTGTCCTGCATCAATACACAACCCAAACCAAGTAATGATGCATCAGTATATAAAGCAAACCTGTCATGCTCCGATGGAATGATCAAGACTGGAGCTGTAGTCAATCGATGTTTCAATTCCTGAAAACTACGCTCACAAGTCTCTGACCATCGAAACGGTACTCCTTTCTGTGTCAAGTATGTCAATGGTTTGGCAATCGCTGAAAATCCTTCAACAAACCGTCTATAATATCCAGCCAAACCCAAGAAACTACGAATCTCTGGCACAGAAGTAGGTGTTGACCAATTCAACACTGCTTCCACTTTCTTTGGATCAACTGATATACCTTCTTCTGAAATAACATGTCCTAAAAAGCCGACACTAGTCAACCAAAACTCACACTTACTGAGTTTGGCATATAATTGATGTGTCCTCAACAATTGCAATACCATATGCAAATGTTGAACATGTTCTGCTTCACTCTGTGAATAGATCAGTATATCATCGATAAAGACAATGACAAATCGATCAAGGTATTCCTGGAAAACCCGATTCATTAAACTCATAAAGACAGCTGGAGCATTTGTCACTCCAAATGGCATCACCAGAAACTCATAATGTCCATAACGAGTCCTGAATGCTGTCTTCTGTATATCTCCTTCCCTCACACGTATTTGATGATATCCTGACCTCAAATCAATCTTAGAATAAATCCTTGATCCCTGCAACTGATCGAACAAATCATCAATACGAGGAAGAGGATATTTATTCTTTATCGTTACCTTGTTCAATTGTCGATAGTCAATACACAGTCGCATTGTCCCATCCTTCTTCTTAACAAATAAAACCGGACCACCCCAAGGCGATACACTAGGACGTATGTACCCCTTGTCCAATAAATCTTGCAATTGAGTTTTCAACTCTTTCAATTCAGTTGGTGCCAACCGATAAGGAGCCCGTGAAATTGCAGAAGTACCAGGTATCAAATCAATACCAAATTCCACTTCTCGACTCGGTGGGAATCCAGGTATCTCATCTGGAAACACATCCGCATATTCTGCAACTACTGGTATCTCTTCCACTTTCCTTTCTAGTTTCTGTTCAGTGATATCAAGGGCATAAATCAAATAACCCGCATGTCCACGCTCTAACAAACGCGACATTCGGATTGCTGATATCAAAGGAATCCTTGCCCTCGATCCCTGGCCATAGAATAACCATTGATTTCCAGTATCAGACTGAAATCTCACTATCTTCTGACTACAATCCACAACAGACTGATATTTACTCAATACATCAATTCCAAGGATGCCATCAAAATCTGACATGTCTAACACAATCAAATCAGCATGTAGCCCATACTCAGTTTCAAACTGAATAGCACAATCAGACACACTCTGACAAGTCATCACAGTAGTTCCCATGGGTGTCGAGACATAAAGAGGCATCAACAGTGGAGACGAGCATATATGATACTAATCAATAAAAGCTTGTGCAATAAAAGAATGTGATGCACCAGTATCAATCAATAGAAAAGCAGGATAAGTAAACAAAGTACACTTACCCGCTATCACATCATCAGGAGCTGCCTCTGCTTCCTCCCTGTTCAGTGCATACACCTGAGCCTGAGGTGGTCCTGTCCTCTATCCTCCACCAGACTGTGGTACACCCTGTGGTCTCTGTTGTACTGTATTTTCTGACATTGGTCCTCTCCTCTGTTGTCCACCCACTTGAGGACAATCACGGACACATGTCCTGACTTCCCACAACGGAAACAAACCACCGTATCAAACTGTGGACAATTTCGTTGATAATGTGGCCCTCCACATTTAAAACATTGTAGTCCTCGTCCACTACTACTAGTACTTCCTTGAGACTGTCCCTTAGCTCTTCGGTCATCCCCTTTCCGTGGTCCAAAACGTTTCCCACTAAACCTAGATGAAGATGCACCACCTCGTGGTGATTTAAATGGTTCGCCTCTAGGTCTCATACTGTCAGATGTAGGTGGTTGGGCTTGTCCAACATCCTTGTATACCCCTACGGCAATCTCAGCCATCTCAGCCCTAGTCAATGCTTCTTCATATGATGTAGGGTTATTGGACATGACCCTATCAAACAATTCCGGTCTCAACCCTTTCACAAATTGTCTGATCTTTGCCTTTGTGTTTACAGCGATATGTGGCACATACCGGAGCAAAGAAGAATAGTGCACAGCATAATCAGGTACTGTCATTAATCCCTGTCTCAAATTTGTAAATTCATCCTCTTTCCTCTGCCTTGCAGCAACAGAGAAATAATGCTTCAAAAACTTCGTTCTAAACACATCCCAGTTAACTATCTGTCCTTGAGCCCTCAACTCAAGCACTGTGGATTTCCACCACATCATAGCTTTCTTAGCTAACTGGAATTCAGCTAAGCGTAACCACGCAGTCTTGGCACACGGTGCTGACACAAATATCTGTTCCACGCGTTCCAGCCACTCCTCTGCTAGTTCCCCTGATTCACTCCCCTCAAACCTGGGTGGCTGATAACTCAGAAATTGCGTCAAAGTCAATTCTCCAGGCAACAGTACTTGTTCCACTGGCCCTTGCTCAATTGGTGGTGGTGGTACAGGCGCCATCCTCACACTCGCATTGCCACTCATGGCATCCCCAACATCCTCATGATACCCTCTGTCTGTCATAGCTGTAGATCAAGGGTTAACAATAACATTCACAATTATATAACATGTTAGAATAACATCATATTCCAAATCCTAACATGATATTACCATTCTCAAAGTGTTTAGGTAACTCCCTAATACACTTCCTCTACCCATGTTCATCCCGTTCTCGAACCACTGCTCTGATACCACTAATGTGGGGTCCTCGTTACTTAATCCATAATGTATTTCATTATACATACATATGTGAGTCTTAATTAAGTAAAATCATGCACTGATTAAGAGTATCTTACTAGTTCAGTTGTTACAGATGTACCCAAACCACTAGTACAAAAACCAACTAACTTTTTATACATATGCATTACATGTAAAATTAACAACCTAAGCCAGTACAACTCCTATGCAGTGGTTCACCTCGCAGTGGAAAATGACTTACATCCCGTCTCCCCACGTCTATGAGTCCCTACAGAAACATTCACACAATATGAGTATAGATAACAACTATCTCAGTGCAATATCAAAACAATAACATTAATGATAAAGCACAATAAAATCATCAATAGTGAATGCTCTGTATCATGCATCAACAAATGCACTATGTCATGACATGTCTCAACAATTACCCTATTATCACGAGCCCCATATGATATGCCTATTCAGCTCAATATGTCAGTGGAACCACATCACATCTTCATATTAGCAGCACATATCATAGTACCATACTCATCTGTGATAATAGCCAGAGCATATACCCACACCAGGCGTATATCTCTCAAGCCAAAGCATATGTAGTATATCTATCGTGGCAACGATCCCAGCCAAAGCATATACCACACCAGGCATATCTATCAAGGCACTGATCTTACCAAAGCATATACACATATCTATCAAGGCGTCCATCCCAATCATATGAAATCCATGTATGTACATGCATATGATACTACCAATCATATGATACAAGTGAACATAAATCATATGATATCAAAACCATAACATCATCATCACATCATATCTATACTCCGTACGTCAACACGTTCCTGTACTGCGACACAAACGAGTTAAATTAGGCGTCACTGGTTAAGTGCCTCGTTGTCTCGTCCCCTGAGATGATGCTACAACAATGCCAACAATATATATCATGTTATCATAGGCATTAAAATCAAATTCTACAAAAATATAACATTTTTCAACTTTCCTAAAGCACCGATCGATCGATACCAGTACCGATCGATCGCCAAAACATTCTGTCTCCTCGCGATCGATCGCAACAACTTGGCGATCTATCGCCAAAGTGTTCTGTTGCTCGTGATCGATCGCCACATTTTCACCGATCGATTGCTACATGTATAAACCGCCTTATATTTTGCCCTGTCTTGGCGATCGATCGCCACAAAGCTCGCGGTCGATCGCCGATGTCCAGAAAGTTCAGAACATGGCGATTTTGAGCTTATCTTCCTAGCTCTTCTCCTACAACTCGAAATTTAACATGGAAATAAGTTTCATGTATTTCCCAAGACCATAACAACATGTTTCCCCCATCTTACAATCCAATTACTAGCATATAAACATGTTATGATTCTTCACATGAACCTTTTATATTTCACTTCACATACATCAACATCAATGACATAATTGAAGTGTAAAACCATGAATTTCTTACCAAGATGGTACAATTTCACTTCACACACCTTCCTAGATCAATTTCCAAGTGAAACCCAAGCTCAAACCTACAAGAACTTGAAAGAGATGGAGAGGAGCTTGTGTAGTGTTTTAGTAGGTGTAAAATGAGAACTATGTGATTCTCCTCCCTAAATCACCTTGACATAAGGTCATTAGTTTCCCTAAACCACTTGTTATCATATCATTTGGAGTTAATGACATGTTATGTAACATGTACATGAAATGAAATTCAAATTCAAATACAACTCCAATTCACATGAAAGTCACATGCATAATCAAATGTCTACTAGTTCATGACTTGATATGTTATTAAATCATTGTACACCATGTTTCATTCCTTGCCCTTGCCATATATCATTTCATACATGTATTAATTCATTCTTGGTTCCACCCGAACCCCCATTATCATACTGTCAATTGATATAATTACACCACAATCATATCACACGTGTATAACACAAATCGAGGCATTACAGTGATCATGTCTACCACATGCCCTCGGCATGAGCAAGTAGTTTCCTCAACAACTACTCCTGTTACCAGTCACTTGGCCATAGCCATTCCAACGAGTAAACCCCAAAGGTACCACTACTCGTAAAATATTTACCTCAATCATGTGTTGCGGTACACTTCCTGTACGGTGCACCCAATAATTCATCGAGTGACCTGCTCGGCATAACTAGTGACCCAGACCCTACTATGTGCTCACCATTGGCACTCAAACCATACGACTAAACACATAAATGTATTATCCATTGAAACGACGCTACGCGTCTACATAGATATCCACTATGTCATCGCCATCTCGTGACGGTACCTGTTAACATATGACGTTCAAAATAACATTGTCAACTCGTGACGGTACATGTCGACGCCCGACATTCACAATCTCATCGTCAAACACGTGACAGTATATGTCGATACACATCATCCATATTCTCATCGTCAAACACATGATAGCATAAAACAACACATGGAATCCACAATAATGCTAGTAAAACAATAATACACCATACCTCATCGCTAACAAGATAGCGGCATACCTGTGTCCATCGTCCAACAGTGGTACACAATCAGCACCCATCGCTCGTAGGCGGCATAATCCAGTGCTATGTACATAGCGGTATAACCCATCGCCATAGAATCAGTGGCATGATCCCTCGCCATAGAGTCAGCGGCATAAAACATCGCTATAAATATACGGCAGTATGAACCATCGCCAAAGAGGTAGCGGAATGACCCATCGCTATATAATACCCGGCGGTATGAACCATCGCCATAGATGTAGCGGAATGTACCATCGCTATATAATATCTGGCGGCATGAACCATCGCCATAGAATAGCGGAATAAACCATCGCTATGAATATCTGGCGGCATAACCATCGCCAATAGAATAGCAGAATGAACCATCGCTATGAATACGCGACGACATAAACCATCGCCAATAGAATAGCGGAATGAACCATCGCTATGAATACCCGGTGGCATAAACCATCGCCAATAGAATAGCCGATCCCTAGTATTGTTACAGTAGTGTATTTTAATGCACCTCGCTTGTCATGACCGCGGCACTAATACCCCTCGCTTCGACATACCGGCGGCATAGAATAACCTCGCTCAAATGCGACATGCGGCAATACCCTCGCTTCAACATTTGGTGGCAAATATTCTTTCCTCGCTACGATATGACAGCGACAAGTATTCTATCATCGCGTCAAGTGACAGCGGCAAAGCATTTAAAATCATCACTCATCCATAACAACGACTCATGGGATATTCGCCAAGCATTCCATCTATACCTGCAACACAATGCATATTCCATATCCCAATATACATCACCATGAGTGTATTTTAATGCACCTCGCTCAAACGTGACATGCGGCAACACCCTCGCTTCAACATTTGGCGGCAAATCATTAAAATCATCACTCCCATATATACAACCACAATGAGTGTATTTTAATGCACCTAGCTCAAATGCGACATGCGGCAATACCCTCGCTTCAGCATTTGGCGGAAAAGCATTAAAATCATCACTCCAATATATATATGCAACCACAATGCATAATCCATGTTGTATATAAAATGCAAGCTACCGTTTCTTGTCTTTCAACCCTGGCCTTAGCCTTTCATGTCATAGTGTCCCTACAGGAACAATCGCAACCCATGAGCACATAATAATCCATATTCACCACAATATGATTATAATAAGTAAATGCATAAATCATGAGTACAAAGTACTTCCTGTATCCCAATGCATTTCAAAATGCTCCCTTTGGTTTTCCCTGTGCCACAACTCACAATCATAATCAACAGATTATATTATAATTCCATAGATGTCATGACATATAATTGTTCCACTATGATCACATATCATAAATGCACATAAGCAAAATTGTTGTGTCACACAACACTAACTACTATCATGCATAAATATGTGCTACCCATTCCTATCAGCATGTTCCAGGCCCTCAACAGCCCCAAAGAGCAAACCACTGCTCTGATACCACTAATGTAAGGACCCCCGTGCCCTTAACCCATTATTAGTGTATTAATCTATGGCATTAGTGCATACGATCATACATGTAAGGGAAAAACCACTTATCATCATAGCCAATCATGCATGTAATAAAAATTCTTTACATTATTCCATATAATGTCTAGTTTTCCCCAACCAAGTCCACATACATCTCATGCACCAATATAATACACTAACATGTTCTCAGTTCATTTAGCAATTCAATAAATAATTGTATGCTACTCATAAATGAAGAGAGAAAAGGCCCTTGCCTTTTTATACATGCCACACGTAATAGTGATCACATACGAGCATCAAATAGGTATGCGTGTATCAAATATATAAAATACGATGCTCAATACCGTCACTGGTATTCCAATCCCTGGTAGCACCTCCAATCCATAGCTCGAGCTCATCTTTAAAGCCATTGATGTACCTACTCACCTGCCCCAACAGAGACAGCCCCCACACTGGGTGAGCATACCAATATCCCAAATCCAATAATCACAATAATGCAATTCATAATTTACAACAATGTAAATGCTATGAAATACAAAATATACTCCCTGGATGGTATCACCCTCATTCGGGATTCCCTAACTGTCCCTGTTCTCAAAACAACTGAAACCATCAAATTCCCAAATGCCAGTTAATCATTACATTGATTAACGAGTCCATTTGCTATATAACGATATCACAATCAATAAGACCAAATCATTAAATAATGATTACAGATATTACAAATACCTCACTTATGGTTCCATAATTCTATTCCATTACTCGCTATACAATAGCGGCATTTCATTCTCACGCATGCTCAACAGCAGTGGCGTCATAACTGATGTTCGCTCAAAGGCGACAACATCCCAATCATTGCTCGCTCAAAAGCAACACCATATAAATCCCAATGCATATATATACATTTCTAGCAAATACCATAAACCATGCATTTCAATAACCCTTTATTGCTAATACCATATATCATGTATTCCCATACACATTCATTGCAATACAGTGTACCAAGGACTCAACAATTGCAATTATAATAAAGGGCTATGCTCGTACGTCATACGTACCTTATAATTCCATAGCTCGTGTCCAACCTTGCCTGAGTCCCAAGACCCGATGAGTTAAGTGCTGATTATCTTCGAGAAAACCGGCTCTCGAGCCATGCTACCAACGATTTTCTTCAAGAGCAAAAGAGGGGAAATGGGAGGGAAAGGGTTTGGGCTTGGAGAGAGGGGAGGGAGAGAAGGGCTCCGTGCCAAAATGACGGAATACCGAGCCCACTTGGTATATATAGCACCAAAACTCGAAAATACCAATCCCTTCACAAATACATCATGATTCATTAAATATCATTTGTTTTCAAAAAATCATCTCTCTAACCTCAAAACCCATTACCAGCCCCAGTATAAAGTACTCCGAACCCCAAATCCCACCAAAGACCAAATTCCAAGGTTATCACCACGATGAGAATACAATCTCATCCCTTGGATCCAACGACTCCAAATATCGGATTTAAAATCCCCGAGAGTCTCGAAACCGCAATTAATTCATAATTGCCACAAATAAAATCCATTAAGGACTATTACCACACCGGGATTAACACCATTAATCCCCGGGCATCACATGACCAAAGAGTTCTGTACTTCTATATTTACGTGTTTAGTTCCTATTCCCAGTTCAATTATTTTACGGTTCCCCATGTCGAAATATTTAATCTTCTTTATCAGCATTTTCTGTCTCATATATCAATAGAATTATCTCCTAACTTGAAATAGTGCCTATGTCAAGATCTGACCCTTATGTATGTTATTTGGTAAATATTGGGAAGTGAATTTCTTGTTGGTGGGTATGAAGATTTATGTTGTCTAAAGTATGTTAAATTACTTGTTGATAGTTCTATGTTGTATATCTATGGTTTGAATTGAGTTTATTGGAGTATTGGTGGAGAAATCACGGAGTTCATGAAGTATATTTTGAGGTGCAGGATGCCGCGATCGATCTCGGTGAAGATAACGATAGATCGCGGCTAAACGAGAAAAGATTTGAGAAAATTAAGAGCTCGCGATCAATCGCGAGGACAGTGCCGATTGATCGTTAGTGGCGAAGCAAGCCCAAGACTAAATCCAGAGCGTACATCGATCGGGAGCCAATGACGATCGATCGTGGCGATGCAAATTTTAAAATAAAAAATGTGTTGGAATTTTCACAAAATCTTTGTCCGATAAATCTAGGTAGTAGATTATCATGAATAGACATTATATCATGACATGAGTATGAAATTGAATGTGAAGGAATGTGCACAATAAATGTTAATATGATTAATTGGATGTAGAGTATACACAAACTTAAGGACAAAGAAGAATGCAATCTAGCAATATCTCAGATAACAAGTTACGTAGCTAGTACGTGCAGGTATACTATGAAGTAATTACATATTCATATATTCAGTATTGTCAAATATAATGATTGAATATAAGAAATGAATATGTGTGTTGAGTACGATATGTGGTATGATGGATACGTAAATATACGCAATCTGAATAGATGTGTAAAGAAATGAATATGTGAATTGAGTATGAATTATGTGCTATGTTGGATACGTAATTGTACATGATCTGAATATAAGAGTAAATAATGAATATGTGTAAACATGTGGTATGATGGATACATAATAGTACATGATCCGAGTATACGAGTTGAGTATCGATACCTTTGGCATGATCAATGTGAGAAATTGTTAAGAATGATATAGACTGATAGGAGGAGTGCCTTTGATATGAAATTATTTATGATTAAGCATAAATGAAATATTTTGGTTGTATTGAATTTATTCTGCTAAAGAGTATAATGTTTTGGAATATCGATACTGAACTTGATGAAAGTGTGTGAGATTGAAACAGGAAGAGTTCGTGAAATCTACAGACTCGGAATTGCAAAAGGAGTACATTTTTATGGATTTTCAATAATCTTAAATTGTTGCATTATGATTTGTAGGCATGGTTAGAAGCATGATTATTGTGATAGAGTATGGTCATCCATGTGGGGGCTGTTTCTGTTGAAACATGTAAAATATGTACGACATTGGTTCAGGAAATGAGTTCGGGCTATGGAATGACGATGCTTCCAGAAGTGTGGTACCAGTATTGATATAGAGTAATGTTTGAACATAAAATTCCTATCATACAACTCCGGCCTCAAGCCTTTCATAAAATTCCTCATCTTTGCTTGGGTGTTAGAGGCGATATGAGGCACATATCGAAGTAAGGAACAGTACTGGAGGGCATAGTCGGATACCGGCATAGCACCTTGCCTCAAGCTAGTGAATTCATCCTCTTTAGCCTGCCGTGCCGCTGCTGAGAAGTACCGGGTCAGAAATCGAGTTCTAAACAGCTTCCAGTTTATTTCCTGACCCTGAGCTTCTTGTTCAATCACTGTGGTCTTCCACCACATCAACGCCTTTTTGGCCAATTGAAATTCTGCTAGCCGTATCCAAGCTGTCTTTGCGCACGGGGCAGCTACAAATATCTGCTCCAACCTCTCTAGCCATTCCTCGGCCTTTTCCCCTGTTTCAGTCCCTTCAAAAGTCGGGGGTCGATATGCTAGAAATTGAGTCAAACTCAGTTCTCCCGGCAATAACTGTTGTTCGGACGACTCTTCGCCCAAGCTGGCGGCGGTAGGGGATTTATGTGCCTAGCACTAGCATTTACACTTATTGCATCACCAACATCCACGTTTGCTGCCATACTGCAACACAAGGATTAACAACAATATCAAAAAAAAAAAACAATTCACATAATACATCGTTAGAAAACCATAACATGTTAGCATAACAGTCACATACTTCATATGCGCACAACATGTTAAAAAAAATAGACGCCTAGCCAACTTATTGCTAAGGCTACCCTTCACTCGTTCCCGGGTTCTCTAACCACTGCTCTGATACCACTAATGTAAGGACCCTGAACCTTAACAGTGAATTCAAGATATAAATAGGGCTAAATATGTATTAAAGACATCTTAGGGTTCTGGTTTGATGTGAGCTCAATTAGGTTACAGGCCAAAATAAAACTTCAACAATTATTCAATTACATTCCCAATCATGAATGTTTCAGTGATAGCATTAGACTACTTCTAGAGTAGAGACTATCCAAAATTTCCTGTACTCTATCTTCATTTATGCTTTCAGCAGCTCACAGTTCAACCGACCCTCAGCCCCCTTGGTTCAAAAGCGTACCTACAGGAACAACTCACCATGAGCATATATATATATTATCACTTAACACAATTCAACTTAATAAAGTAATTAAGCCTATAAAACGATTAATTGATATGCTCCTCGATTACCACATTAGCACATTTCATTGTCGTTCCTGTTTCACAAGCTTATGCACAAAATCATTAGTTCACAATATAATGATCGATAACGCGTTTCCAATTATAACCACATTATTTCACTTTAACCACTAGAATTGTGACTGTTCCGGTCCCAATACAACAGCGGAATTTTAGGACCCCTCGCTTCGACATATAGCGGCATCATATGATATCCCTCGCTTCGACAATGACAGCGGCATGTTACCTCGCTTAGACATGACAGCGGCAAATATCATATTACCATCGCTTCATATGACAGCGGCAAGTACCTCCCTCGCTCGGAGATAAAGGCTACCGTAACATTCATCAATTCCATCACATTAATCAAACACAATAGTTGATTCCATTATCACAGTAAATCACAGTCATTTCACATATACCATCACGTATAAGGATTCACTATCCACAATATACATAATCAAAGGTATGGCACGTTTTACCGTCCGATGCTCGTACGTCTCACTACGTACCTTGGTTCCAAAAGTGGAGATATCGTGGACTTTATCTCCTAGGCTGTGTGGCTACTTGTGATGGTTCTACATAATCACATGAATCCATATTAGAAACCAATAAATGAACCATTATCAAAAACATCACCATATAGAACAAAATCCCAAAAAACCATAATTTATGCCTTGCGATCGATCGGTCCTAAGCCCCGATCGATCGCCAAGTTAAGAAAAATAAGCATCAAGGTACTGCCTCCACCGATCGATCGAGCCGTTTTACCGATCGATCGAGACATCACACCGATCGATCGGTAAAAATCGCCGATCGATCGGTAAGCTCATTTCACGCCTTGTTCAGGCTCTGCCTTGCTCGATCGATCGGACCCATTTCCCGATCGATCGAGAAGTCCTGTTTCTGCGAGAAACTTCCCTGAATGAGCTTCCCTCAACACATACACTCATGAACAACCAAGAACAACTACTAAGCTCAACATATAACCACAAAACAACATGGAAATGCATCCCCCAAGTATAAACAACATGATGGAACAAGATCCACCCCTTTTAACCTCAAAAATAAGCCCCAAAACTAACCACACTCAACAAAACTCTACCAAAATGGAAACTTACCACTTGAGCTCCAAGTTTTTAGCAAGAGAGCACAAAAAAGCTCCTTTTTCAAAGCTTACTCCTCTCCTCTAGATGCAGAAACGAAAATGGAGTTCTAAGATGAGGGAGAGGGATTTGGGGACATAAAGTTGATAGAAAGGGGGTGATGGGATGTAAAGATGTGAGCAAGTGGCTCCTTATCAGCTTTGGAATAAAAATGTGTATCATAATATAAGCATGATATGTAGAATACTCCAACATGATATTTTAAAAGTATTTCACCACAATGCACCACAATTGCCATTAAAATCATGCTTTACCAAAACTACAACCCAACACATTATCTAATTATCACCAATGTCACATAAACAAAATTAACGCCCAAATTGCAATTAATTATCTCGGGGATATCACAGATTCTGATGTGTCCTACGTGGAACAACCGGTTAGAATTCTGGATCAAGCGGATCGCAGACTTCGAGCAAGGTGATACCAATGGTCAAGGTTCAGTGGGATCGCAGGGGTGTCGAGAAGGCCACGTGAGAGACGTGGTGACATATGGTGCAGCACTACCCAGAACTTTTTTCTGGTATGTGAATTTATGTTTTGATTTGGATTGGTAAGTGCATGCAATTTCGAGGACGAAATTTTCTAAGTAGGGGAGTATTGTGATATCCCTGAAATTAATCGTGTGCTTTACGGTTTCAATGATGATTATGTGATTATTGTGGTGTTAATTGATTATGGTTGGGGAAATGTATAGTTATGCGGTGGGCATGAACTGGTATTACATTTCAGGGTGCATGAGATGCATAGCAGGGGAAATGGTGATTTGGCATGATTTATTGGGCTTTGTTCTAGTGATGTAGAAAAATCATGTTAATTGTTATTATGATGCATTTAGTGAGTAAATGATTTAAAATATCATGTTGAGATATTTTAATACACCATGCTAATTAATTGGGTACCACTTTTAAAATAAAAACCCACACTATACCCCACTACTTTTCCCCTTATCCCTCATTCCCCACCACTTTCTTATCTCACACCCAAACCCTTCCACAAAGTTTCCCATTTCATCGAGCAGGGAGAAAAGACGAGAAGAATTTCAAGAACTTGCACTCTTGATTCTTGGTAGGAATTTGTAGCTCAAGAGGTGAGGAAACTCCTTGTTAAATGTTTGAACATGTTGGGTTTATGGTTTGGGGGGAAATGGCATGTATTGGTGCTTTGTGTTGAGTTGATATTTTGTGTTGCTATACTATGGTTTTATGTGGTATATAATGTGTTGGGTTGAGTATTTATGTTGGGTTGGGTTGTATATGTTTAAGGCATGGATTTTACGCTAAAAATGGTGTTTTTCTGGAAATTTCGCAGCGACCGATCGATCGGTAGCATCGTAGCGATCGATCGGTGCAAGTGCGTAGCGATGGGTAAATATTTGAGTAATTACCGATCGATCGATATGAGCGACCGATCGATCGGTGGTGGCTAACGATCGATCGGTAGCTTCGACCGATCGATCTGTGCAAAGCCATAGCGAAAATCAGAAATTCGGATATTTACTGATCGATCGGTAATGGTGACCGATCGATCGGTAGAGCGGTATTGCTGAAATGTTTATTTTGTGTTCTCCTTTGAGTTTCGGGGAACTTTTATCGACCCATTGTGATTAATTGGTTGGGATTTTTGGTAGTGGACTATTTATTTGGTTCTAATATTGAGTTGTGCAATTGTGTAGAGCCTTCCCAGGTGGCAACACAACGCAGGGGATAAAGTCCTACCACATCCCGTATTTTGGAAAGGTACGTAGTGAGACGTACGAGCACCAAACAGTAACATATATTTTATACATATTGGATTGTGCATTGTGGATGCATGTACATATTGGATTATGAATTGTGGTTGTATATATATATATATGTTGAATGCTTGGTGAACATCCCATGAGTCGTTGTTATATTCGAGTGATGATTTTAAATGCTTTGCCGCTATCATTTGAAGCGATGATAGAATACTTGCCACTGTCATATCGTAGCGAGGAAAGAATATTTGCCCCTAAAATGTTGAAGCGATGGTAAATGCCGCATGTCACATTAAAGCGAGGTTATTCGATACCGCTGAAATGTCGAAGCGAGGGGTATTAGTGTCGCAGTCACGACAAGCGAGGTGCATTAAAATACACTGTTATAACAAGACTAGGGATTGGTTATTGGTATTAATGGAATGGTTATATGTCATGACATTTGTGGAACCGTAATAAAATCCATTGATTATAATTATGAGTTATGGTTGAGGGACAACCAAAGGGAGCGTTTTAAATGCATTGTAATACAGAAAGTGCTTTGTATTTATGATTTATGCATTTACTCATTATAATCATATTGTGATGAATATGGATTATTATTTGCTCATAATTTGGGGTTGTTCCTGTAGGCACATTTGGCACGGAGGGCTAAGGATCGGGTTGATGCGGTGAGCTTTGTGAGGAGTGCTATCGGTATAGCGGGAAATGATTATTTTGTATAGTCTCTACTCTAGGAGTAGTGTAAAGTTATAGCCTTAACATTCATTTTACGGGAATGAAGTTAACCTTTTTTTGAAATTTATTTTTGGCACTGTAATCCTTAAGCTCAAGGTATGACACATGAACCTTATACTCTGATTTATGCATGTTTAGCTCTCCTTATGCTTTTTATCCACACTTAAGGTAGCGAGGCCTTAAAGTATAACTCTTGAAGCCTCCCATAAGTTATTATAGTTATGTGTATTGTATTTTGGGAGGCACGATGTATTATGATGTCTAGTGCATTATGATACACACATACATACATATATATATATATATATATATAATATATATATGTGATTGGGTTCATGCCGGGATTAGTGTTTACGGAGAGATTGTGTCGAAATTTTAAAAGAAGTCATACCGTAATTTTTGATATTTAAATGAGAAATTCCCGAGGTTATTAATGAATGACGATATATACACCAATATGTCACATAAGAATGTGTAATACATTCACACATGCTCTTTCTTCATCAAAATTGATACCCTGCGGGAGAAAAGCAACCGTAGAATAATCTAACCTCAGACTCAGAGCTATTTTTTGACCCTATATGACTGACCTGATAACCTCCCAACCAAACTCAATCAAGACATACACCTTAACAGTGAGATGCACAGTTGACCTCCCGATTATATGTACATAAAGTATTTATTTGAAATATGGTAGGTCAAGCTTTACAACACTATGATCAGTGGTGCCTTACCCGCATGCGCATGGACAAGGAGCTTCAGAGTGATCTCATCTCCGACCTGCAGACCTAGTGCATGAAAAATAATAGCTGTAGCCCCTTAAAGATAACCGACTTCCCGGGCTCTCGATCTCCTCACCATATTATCTTCCAGATGGTCTCACCTTCAAGGTTACAAGACCTATTGCTCCGAGCTCTCGCTTTGCTGATCAGTGAGGGTACTCACCAATATATATAAGATACTCTCAGACCTCTCACACCTGGGAATAGCTTGACTGGGTCGAAGCCTTCTGACCAAGTCCAGGTTGAATTGACATGTCCCGAGATTTCAGGGAATGATGTGAATCGTGGCTTTACTGTTCAGCCGACATGTTCCGAGATTTCAGGAGTAGTGTAGATCATGGCCTTAGTGGCCCAAGATGCACACCTGCGAGGTAACACCTATAAATAGCAAGCTAATTCAGGATTCCAGATATGGTTTTCATCCCTATGCACATATACACAACAATTGCTCCATTTTAGATTTTCTTTTGCATCTCCTAGTACCTGACTTGAGCATTGGAGTGGATCTGCAGGAAAATTGTAAGAACCCAACACATTATCACGACCTTTTGGCATTAATACGTCATATTCATAATATGATTACTCGAGAATTCCCTCATCTACATCATAATGAGTTACACACATACCAATTGGACAATAAATCAAATACTCAACATGATATGATCACTTCTACAAGCTATAGGACTCAAAGATTTCTGCAATTCTCATCACCATTGCAACACTTTTACATTGTGGATTTTTATAGAAATTTAGGCAAAACCCCCCGGAAAGTGCAATACCCGAAAAAAATACAAATCACATATGCACCATATTCAACTCTTGAGACAATAAACATAATAAATTTCTACAATCACTAAAGTCGTATAGCACATTTTCCTCAAAATAACATGCACTTAAATCGACTAGATGAAAAGAGAACTTCAGCACTCTTATACAGTCCACATACATGTATCAAGGTGCTCACATACGAGCAACAAATAAATAAATACAATTCTAAATGCATAAGTAAGATGTGGCATCGACCAATGCTTGTATCATGTTTCCGAGAGCATTATCATCCAATTAGCTCGAACTTACTTCCTGAAATAACGTTGTACCTGCTTTACATGTTTCAACAGAAATAGTCCCCACACAGGGTGAGCATATTCCAACATGATAATCATATTTCTATCAATATACGTCAAGATACTAATCAAAATGCAATAAAATAAAATCATTTAAAATCTATAATGTGTACTCCCTGAATAAGTCTGAACCAACATAAGCTTTCACTTCTTGCACCTGTTTCAATATTCTAAAATTCCAGAATCATCAAATTCAATATCATTATTTAAAACATGATATCCATCGAACTAAATCGATATTCTCACAATACATTAGTTCGGTTCAATCATAACCAACCATATATTGAAGGCAATCATGCCTATCAATCCCCAAAAATCTCAATGATTTCTCATATCATTCTTGCCAAAAGCATCAATACTCAACTCGTATACCCGAATTACATACATTTACGTATCCCCTATTCCATATGTATTAGACTCAATTTCTATTTAAACGTCACATTCAACCACAAGCATACATGAATATAAAATTACTTCATAATATACTTACTCGTACGTCACTACGTACCTTATCATCCGTAGTCAGAGTCCAATTACCATATTTTTTAGTCCGAAGGCTCGATAAGGCTCTATCGACATTCAATAACTCAATATCAATGTCAATACCCCAATGATGGGATTCTATCACTTTAAATAGATAAAAACCCAAGTTACTTTCTCACATCGTCATACACCTCGTTCGTACACTTTACTCAACATTCTCAATATCTAGTTACATATTCCACTCATACTTGGAATCCTTATTGCACACACATCCCCTAAATGTCGAACCTGCCGCTCTAAAGTGGAAATGCGGGGGAAAAGAGTTCGAACCAGCCTTCACTTTGATCATTCAATCAAGGTTAAAGTACATAATTTAAGACCAATGAAAGTTCAAGAAACAAATAAAATTACAGCAGCGAAAATTCATCGTAACCGCTATGGTTTCACGTCCAACAACGAGAAAATCGAGCTTAACTATAAAATGTAGAGTAGAACAAGACTTGATCATAGTAGCAAGAAGACTAAACCAAGGCTGAAAGCTCACACACGCACACAACCAGCAAGGCACGATCAAAACTTCCCATGAAATCAAAGCACCAATCGACCCAGACAGAAAATGAGATTGAAAGTTCATACCATACTCTAATACACTATTTATCAAGCTAGAACATGATTTAAACAAGTTAATAGTTGATCCAGTAAGAATTAAGAACTCTAGCTTCAATCCATAAAACACGATCGATATTTCCCCCACACCACGACTAAAATCGAACCAAAATAAAAATAATTCAATGGGAAGGACCGCTAAGGAATAAGAGAGGATTACATGTGCAAACCTTGAAGAAATCGCATGGAAAAAATTCTGGAAGTGTAGAGTTCTTCATCGTGACCGAAAGCAAGGAAAAAGTGAAGAGAAAGCCTAGTTTGGTCGATGAACAAGTGTGGGAGGCGAGAAAGTGAACCTAGTCTCATTTAGGCCCACAAACATATACTATCCTATAATAATTCTATTAATTGCTCAAATCCGTTGGTCATTAAAGTCAATCCATACTCATTTTATTCATCCTTTAAGTATTATCTCTTCATTTTAAATCTCAGTACTATCATATTACAAGAACCCCCTTAATTTAATTTAAGATATAAGTTCAACCCGAATTTTTTTTTACTCCAATCCCGGACCAAAATGACATTTCAAATAATTTAAGAATCTCCTTGAATTTAATTATCAATTCAATCCCGTAATCATTTATCCCAACTCCGTTCTAAAATCAGATACAAAGAATTAAATCCCGACATATCATATAAACACCATAATTAAATCAAATGAACAATTAATAATTATTTCGGACATCACAATTCTCCCCAACTAATTAAATTTAGACCTCAAAATTTAAATGCATGCTTACCATAAAAGTCAACAATAAAATTTTCGTGCAGTTATACAACTCAAAATAGTGTTGTAACAAATCTGTAGGATGACGCCATTCATTCTATTCATCATGGCTCGTAAACATGGCGTACCACACCAACGATCTCAAGACTGCAATTCACATCACTTTACCATATTCCAACATTAGCATTCAGCTAGCACATATGATTAAGGGTTCACTACTGTTTGCTCAATCATCGTTTACTATCATAGAAATATCATTCATCAATTAAGATTAGCACCAACATACTAACAATTAGCAAGAGTCATTATCCGCATTTTCTTAGTATGTCTACATGATGTAATCTTAAATTATACTTCACTAATAGGTGTCGTCTATAAAAATCCTACATTATGCACACTACGATCATCTCGAACGTTAAACAATATCAAGATGTTATTAACGTCATCTCATAAGATCCCGATCGCAATCATGTACCTCAACATCATTTACGCTAATTTAATCACTAATTAAGTTATGAATTAACTTCCCAAGTATCTTTCGATAACAAAAATGCACTCCTCCTTTTAAGCAATCTCAATAATCATTTATGTTCATTCCATAACATGATAGTTAATATTGCAATAACCTCATACTTGCCTTGTTCAACTTCAGTTACATTTCATGAATCTCCTTCAATGAATAATTATCAAAGAACTGTCAATATCATAAAAGCCAACACTTACACTGTTTAATAATCAAGTACTCTTTTTCATACTTCATTATTTGTATACTCATTTGGTATCGTTCCTTGCACTTAATCTCAATCCATCCTAGTTTACTTTCATCACAGTCCACATTATACAAATACTAAATTATGTGTCCCTTGCACATCGTGTGTATATCAGATGTATAATGATGCACCAATGCTATTATCATAAATAACTTCATACCTATGTAGTTGCAAAAGTATGTAATGTACCCCAACATCATCATACCGCACACCGCCATTATCTCCATATATCATCTCCTGGCTATCATCTTGTGTAAAACAAGTATAAAAAATAAACTCATTAATACTTCTCACATACACATATTATAATCACACACGTTGTCAGTTACACATTTCTGTATACAACATGCCACAACATACTACCATTGATGTGACTAGAAATAGACACATCTATTGCGCTTAATTGTCTACGATTTGGTATATTTTGATGGATAAATTGATACATATGCTACCTAATCGTATATTTGTGTAAATGTAGGGAAAGGTGAAGAAATCAAGCTAAAATGATGAAAGAAGCAATAAAGTTGAAGAAAAGAGGAAAAAATTGGAATCCAAGACACATGTTGCTCCTTTATCCTCAAATATCTATACGTTCAAGCCATGTTTTGGAAATGTTGTCCATAGAAAAGTTGTAGAACTTGAGTTATCTTCACGTGGACAGCTGATTCATCGAATTCGGAGTTTGTACGATAAAGTTACGGCCAAAATACCAAACTTGCCAGAAAAATGGAAGACATGCGTAATTACGCCATTATCAGGCGTAATTACGCCAATGCTACGGCATGTGTAGGCATAGCTATGCCATTCGGAGGCGTAAATATGCCAGAAATGCAGGAAGCCATAATTTTAACACGTCATCAGGCATCTTTATGCCATTTTCTGGCGTAGCTATGCCAGCAGAGTTTTGGAATGTGTAAAAACTTGATTTCTTTCCTTCCCACATGGATTCTAACCTACTCCATCAGTCTCCCTACATATATCCCTCGAAATATCAGACCTTAAAACATCTAGATAGTTAGGATAGAGTAGTTTAGGATAGTTTTATATAGGGATTTATCGAAATTTTGTTTTTTTTTTTAAAAAAACGGATCCGGTTCCGGTTCAATCCGGAACTGGATCCGTTTGGTCCGAAACCGGTAAGATACCGGATCCAGAAGGTAGAACCGATCCGGTCCGGTATCAAATCGGTCCGGACCGATTCGGGACTGGTTAGTCCGGTTCGGTTTCGGACCGGACTAACCAGTCCGGTTTTGGGCCGGGTCCGGATTGACCCGGCCCGTTAAGCACCCCTACCCCCACCGCTACTCTTGTTTGTTCGTGATTACAGGTTGATTTCTAAAAAAATCGGATCTTGTTATGGAGGATTATAGGCGACTAGACGAGTTGGAGTATCTTGTGCAACAACTTGGCGTAGGGAGTGGACAAAGTGCATACAACTCAAGTTGGAGTGATCATCGCAATCTCAACTATGACAATCAATGAATGAGTCCACCTCCACCTTACATGCAGTCCACCCTACCGCCATACATACCACAATACCCGCCATGGCCACAACAACCTCAATACCATACCCCTGGTGAGTCTTTAGAGGATCTTGTTTCAACACTTAATTATAGTACTTTGCAATTTCAACAGGAATTCAGGGCTAGCACTCAGAATTCGGGTAACCAAATGGAGCAACTAATATGATCGGCCGATCGGATAACAGCACAAAAGGAGACCATGATTGCATTCGAATCATGGAGTGATGAAGAAGAGGAGACTATGGAGAAGGTGGTGCTGATGCCACCTGAGCTAGAAGAGGAGACACATGTGCCAATATAAGAAAAGGAGCTTGTACATCCTACAACTCTGCAAGGTATGTTTCCCACTGAGAGCTATGTTGAATACTTAGATGAATCATGTGCTGTGGCAGAGGAGTCGGCGATCGAGTACTGTGATGAAATGGATTCTTGGGACTATTTTTTCGAAGACAACATCACCTTGCACAATGGCAAAGAGGCAGAAACTCCGGAAACAATGGTACTAAGGCCATCAATACTTGAAGAACAAACAGAGGTCGAGGTGGATGGCAAGGAATCTCACCAGAATGAGATTCCCAAAGGCGAGCATAAGGGACAACAAATTAAAGGATGCCATGAGGTAGATCTTGATCGACCTCAACTGACTTCTTTGGAGGAAGGCGACATAGTAAATTGACAAAAACCCTCCAAGAGGTGCAAGGCGAATAGGCATCGCCTTAAGCGAGAGGACTGGCGTCGGGCCACCGACGTTAAACAGAGGCGCTGCTTGGGAGGCAACCCAAGGGGAGTTAGTTTCCTTTCTCCCTTTTATTTTTATTTTTTTGATTTTTTTAGTTAGACTTTTCTCTTTTCTTGTATTTTTGCCTTACATTGGGGACACTGTAAGATATAAGTATGGGGGATGGATTAGTGTCGTGTTATTGTTTTCTTATTTCAAAATACAAAAAATCGAAAAATTTGAAAATTTTGAGCTCATAGTTAGTATCGAACACATGCTTAGAATCACTAGCCCATGTTGAAACCTAATTGATGACATTCATGTTTTTGAACATAGGTGAATTGTTAACCTTGAAACACTTTGAACTCTAATGCAAAGTGTGCTTTGAATTAGTAATTGAATATTTTGAGCACATTATTGTCATGACTTTTGAAGTGTGCATAGCTTAGTGAAGATTGTGTAAATTTTGTGATGGTCTTAAGAAGTCTCTAATACATGCTAGAACTTAACTACATGCTCTTTGAGGCGTATGTCTAGACTACTTGCAAACATGAAAGTGATATAGGCATGCGTTTGAGCCTTTCAAACCTACCATGTAAAGAAAATCAATCACTAGTACCCTTTTTGAGCTTTAATGCAAAAGAATGGTTGTATGCTAAGCATACAAACAACCCCATTCGACGTTCTTTGACTAGCTTATCATCCTTCCCTAATAAGCCTAAATATGAATTCTAACCATACCTTTGAAGGGAGTATGATGTGTTTCATTCACATGCACTTATGTATTCAATGATTCAAATATTTTGTGAGCTTTATTGTCAAAAGAATGGAATGCATGAAAGAAAAGGGGTATCTTGAGAAAATAGATAAAAATATGTCTCCAAGGGGAGCCAAGGCACAAAAGGAGAAAAATGTTGAAATAAAAGTTGAAAAATTCAAGCAAGAAGAGAAGCTTTTAGTGTGCATATCATCATACTCTCTTGTTTGATATGTGTTAGTTCCGGATTTTAAAGATGACAAAACAAATCAGAACGGATCGATAGAAATCAGACTGACCAGATCGATCGCTCAAAACAGATCAAGCTGAAATGGTATATCGCAAATCAGAACGGATCGATGAACATCAGCCTGACCAGATCGAAGCTTCAGATCGATCTCAACTATTATCAGATCAGAGCAGACAAGGCTGAATAAGATTTGCTCTTCAGTCCGAATCATTAACGGCTATTTATTGAAGCATTTAATGTTGCAATTAATGATGAAAAAGACCAAGGACTGAAGATTACCATAAAAGGTAATAAGACAAAGAAGAGCTTACCTGACAGTCGCCGAAAGCATGAACCAGAATGGCAAGTGCCCAAAAGAATAAGACTGTAGCTTACTCAGAGTTTGAGCAGAGTCAAGAGTTGCACATAAAGGGAAATAATGTCGTTGTACATGCAACTATATTAGGATGCAACAGAAGAGCTCAAGATAGAGTCTGATCAATCGAAAAACGCAAAAGAAAGCTAAACAGCACAAGCTTACAAGCTCAGACATTCTCGAGCTGAATTTTCATAAGCACAAGCATATTGTAATACTTGATCATCTTAGGATCATTGTGTGCATAGACTAAATTAGTCTATCTTTTGTATTCTATACTAAGATATAGAAGTGAGAATCAATTGTAACTGTCAGAAAGAGTGTGTCTGAACAGATCGAGATACTAGGAGTTTCAGTCTGGTAGTGAGGTAAATCCAACTGAATCGGGTTTGTACAATAGGATTGTATAAATCAAAGTCTTCTAGTGGAATCCTTCTTTAATTGGAAGAAGGGGAGACGTAGAAGGGTTACACCACCTTCGAACTTCCAGAAACATATTCTGCCTTTTATCATTCTGCACTCGTTTTACTATTCATGACATCGAGCCGTTCTTACTAGCCTAAGAACAGACCGTTCCGCACTAAATTATTCAGTGGTCTGTTCTGCAGAAAAGTAGATTAAGAAACAGATTTCTTTCACTAATCCGAAAGAAATCACAAAGGATTATTTTTAATAGGAGTGTTCATTCACCCCCCCCCTCTAAACACTCCGGACCGATCCTAATAAGTGGTATCAGAGCAGGTCGTCTTAATCATCACAAAGACACTTGAGCTGATGGCATCATTCAACAAAATTCCTATGTTCTCAAA
Source organism: Haberlea rhodopensis (assembly GCA_907163345.1). Taxonomy (NCBI): domain Eukaryota; kingdom Viridiplantae; phylum Streptophyta; class Magnoliopsida; order Lamiales; family Gesneriaceae; genus Haberlea; species Haberlea rhodopensis. The sequence goes on from CAJQUN010000365.1 coordinate 59,339, forward strand.
AGAAGACTATGATAATTGGAGTATCAGAATGCAAGCTCATCTGGCAGCACATGATGACGATATGTGGTTCGTCATCACTGATGGACCAATGAAGATTCTGAAAGTCAATACAGCAGCCTCCATTACTGGTGGTGAGCCCCAAATGGTCGAGAAGGACAGATCCCTCTGGACGAATGAAGAAAGAAAGAAAGCAAAGACAACGTTGCCAAAGACATCTTGTTCAAGACGTTGGACAAGAACATGTTCAGTAAAATCAAAATGTGCTCTACTGCCAAAGAAGGAGAAGATAGCACAGCTATGTGAAGGGAACAATCAGACCAAGGAAAACAAGCTGACTGTTGCTCTTCAAAGATTTGAGAGCATAAAAATGAAGATTGGAGAAACTCTAAATGAGTTTGATGAAAGAGTTACTGGTATTATCAATGAACTAAATGGTCTGGGCAAGGAATACTCTAACAGAGAGATTGCTCTGAAAGTAATGAGAACGTTGCCAAAAGAATGGGATGTCAAGACCATTGCAATGAGGGAGTCTAAAGATCTGAACAAAGTTGAACTTCATGATTTGTTCGCAGATCTTAAGGCATATGAGTTCGAACTGATCACCAGAGGTGAAGCAGAGCCATTCATCTCTCAACCAAACAAAGCACTGACAGCCATTCCAGACCAGACCACCCCCACAACAGATCGATCTATCGAACAGATAAGTAATGATGATATGTCACTGTTTATCAAGAAATTTGGTAAATTCATGTCTAAGAATAAAAGGAATTTTAAACCTTATCATCACTATAAATCAAGAAAAGACGATGCTGTTAATGATCAGGCTTGCTACAATTGTGGTAAGACCGGACACTTTATTACAGATTGCACCAGACCGAAGAAAGAAGAACGTAAAGAAAAGCATCATGATGACAAGAAAAAGAAGCACTACAAAGATCGTAAAAATCATCATGGGAAGTCCCAAAAGGTCCTAGTAGCAGAAGAATGAAACAACAAGTGGGCTCAGACTGACTCAGATTCAAAAAGCTCCGAATATTCATCCAGCGAAAGCGAGGAAGATATTCAATGTCTTATGGCGGACGAAGAAATGAGTCAAACAGACGAGGTATTTGATCTTGACTCAAATGAATTCACACGAGAAGAGCTTATGTCCGCACTGCAAGACATGGCTAATGATTATAGAATCTTAGCTGAATCATTTGAGAAAACTAAAGCTAAAGCCAATGATCAAATAGATGAGCAAATCAAACCAAGCTGCTCTGAGCTAGGTGAGTGCAATAATCTACAGATCGAGCTGAATAAGCTGAAAATCTCTTACGATCAGCTCCATGAAGAAAACAAGAGAATTAGCACACAAAATGCTAAGCTTTCTCATATTTTCAAAACATGGACAAAATCAAGAGCATCACTGGAAGAATTGAAAGAGGTACAAAGAAATGTTGGTGATGTCACCGGCGTAGGCTTTGATATCAAAGACCGCACCAAAGATGAATCTGAACTGTTGCTGGTAAAGAACAAAATCAAACAAATGACATTTGTTAAATCCAGCACAGTATGTGAAACTGAAGCACCTACAATTCAAATGGGAGTCTCCTTCGGGGATCAAGGTTTGAGAAGAGGAATTGGGTACGTTAACCAAGCCAAAGAAAAGGCACCAGCAAGCTTTGTGTCTATCAGACCAAATCTAAAGGTGCAAGATCTAAGGCAAGGAAGACCATCCAATTACTATAACTCAAAACCAGTTCAACGAAGATATAGATTATCTCATAAGAATCAAAGGTTTCCATATCGCACACATTATCACACACAACATTGAAACAGATCAGCTCACAGCACACCAGACACACACAAGCCATTAAAGCTGATACAGGTGTGGGTTCCCAAAGGGCTAATCCGTTCTGGACCCAAGTAGGATTGGGTACCAACAATAATTATGTTTGATGACAGGTACCAAAGAATCTAATATCAGACTGGTACTTAGACAGTGGGTGATCTTGTCACATGACTGGAAACGTCGAGCTGCTGTCTGAAGTCACAGAATGTACTGGACCCAAGATCATCGGGGATAACTCAAAGGGTAAGACCGTGGGCAAGTATAAGATTGTCCATGGTAATATTACTATCAATGATGTGCTGTTAGTTGAAAATTTATGCTATAATCTGATCAGTATAAGTCAACTATGTGATAATGGTTATGCTGTAGAATTTCACAAACACACTTGCACTGTTAAATCGTCAGACGGTATGACCATGCTTGTAGGAATCAGAAATGGAAATACATATAGATTAACTAGAATTTTGCTCAACCTGATAATCCTACTTGCTTCATCGCGAATAAAAATGATAATAAACACTGGCTATGGCATAAACGCTTGAATCATCTCAACTTTAAGACTATCTCTAGCCTGTGTAAACATGATTTAGTTGTCGGTCTGCCCAAGATCGATTTTGCTAAGGATAAGATCTGCGAAGCTTGCCAAATGGGCAAACAGATCAGATCATCCTTCAAAAACAAGAATGCCAAATCCTCCTCACGCTGCTTAGAACTATTACATATGACTTGTTTGGTCCTATACCAATAACAAGTTTAGGGGGAATGCGGTATACTCTTGTTGTTATTGATGATTACTCACGTTTTACATGGACTATATTTTTAAGCAGTAAAGATCAGACCGGTCCGAAGTTGATCAAGCTGCTGAAACGCACTCAGAATGAGAAATCATCAAGCATAGACAGGATTCGAAGTGACAAAGGCACTGAATTTTCAAATCAGCATCTTGAATCCTTTCTAGAAGATCAAGGAATTAAGCATGAATTTTCAGCCGCTCAAACTCCTCAACAAAATGGAGTTGCAGAACGAAGGAACAGAATGCTAAAAGAGGCAGCAAGGACAATGCTTGCTGATTCTGAAATTTCGCAAAAGTTCTGGGCAGAAGCTGTAAATACTGCTTACTACACTCAAAATCGGTCTATGATTAACAAGAAGTTGAATCTTACTCCATATGAAGTATGGACTGGTAACAGACAGTCTATCTCTCATCATCATGTATTTGGCTGCAAATGCTTCGTTCACAATAATGGTAAGAATCATCTCACATCATTCGAAGCTAAATCAGATAATGGAATATTCTTAGGATATTCATCCAATAGTAAAGCTTTTCGAGTCTTCAATAATCGCACTTTAACTGTAGAAGAATCAGTTCACGTAGTTTTTGACGAATATTTTTGTATTGAGGGTAAGAAGGAATCAATTCAAAATCAGATGGAAAATATCCATCTCGAAGCTAACAGTGATGATGAGATTGTAGCTAACAGGTCAAGAGACAATCCACCGGAACTAGAAGTACCAGATAGACCGGATCAAGGCAATGAAGCTCCTTCAGATCGAGCCGATCCGGAAGTTCTAAACTCTAATGTCAAAGCAGATGCTGATAATGCTGCTGCTACTCATCCTTCTGGACCAGATAATCCAGAATCAAGCTATCGATGGACAAAGAGGCATCCACCGGATCTAGTAATTGGAAGTTCTTCTGCACCTATAAGAACCAGAGGACAGATGATGGATGAATTCACTCATGCCGCTTTCATATCTTATCTGCAACCTAAAAAGATTGATGAAGCTTTGACTGATTACAACTGGATTAAAGCCATGCAAGAAGAGCTTAATCAATTTGAACAAAATCAAGTCTGGAGTCTAACCCCCAGGCCTAGTGATCTGCCTGTTATTGGAACCAGATGGGTTTTCAGAAATACGCTAGACGCAGATGGAGTTGTGGTTAGAAACAAGGTCAGATTGGTGGCACAAGGATTCCGACAAGAAGAAGGAATTGACTTCGATGAATCTTTTGCACCAGTCGCCAGACTTGAAGCAATCCGAATATTTCTTGCTTATGCTGCTTTTAAAGACTTCAAGGTATATCAAATGGACGTTAAGAGTGCCTTTCTTAATGGTAAGCTTCAGGAGGAAGTCTACATTGAGCAACCTCCTGGATTTCAGAACCACTCTTTTCCAGATCATGTATATCTACTGAATAAAGCAGTATATGGACTGAAACAAGCTCCAAGAGCCTGGTATGACACTCTGTCTCAATTTCTGCTGAACCATGATTTTCAGATCGGCTTAGTGGATAAAACTCTATTTAAATTTATTAAGGGGGAACATACTTTGTTAGTTCAAATTTATGTTGATGATATCATTTTTGGGTCAACTAACCCCAAATTATGCGAGAAATTCTCTAAGTTAATGCAGGGACAGTTTGAGATGAGTATGATGGGAGAACTTTCATTCTTTTTGGGTCTCCAAGTCAAACAGCTCAGCAATGACATTTTCATAAATCAAACCAAATATACCAAAGAGCTTCTCAAGAGATTCGGAATGGAAACTTGTTCAACTGCATCAACTCCAATGAGTCCTTCAATCAAGCTAGATAAAGACGAAGGGGGAACATCAGTTGAAGTAACAATGTATCGAGGACTGATCGGATCGCTCTTGTATCTTACAGCGAGCCGGCCTGATATTATGTTCTCAGTCTGCATGTGCGCTAGATTTCAGTCTGATCCGAAGCAATCTCGCTTTATTGCTGCTAAGCGCATTCTTAAATATCTCAAAGGATCTCAGAACGTTGGTCTTTGGTATTCCAAAGATTCAAATTTCAGCTTAATCGGATATTCAGACGCTGACTATGCTGGCTGTAAGATTGATCGCAAAAGCACCAGTGGAACATGTCAATTCTTAGGTGAAAGATTGATCTCATGGTTTAGCAAGAAGCAAACATCTATTGTCACATCTACAGCTGAAGCAGAATATCTTGCCGCTGGAAGCTGTTGCGCTCAAATGCTCTGGATTCAACACCAACTCAAAGACTATGGCATTCAAGCTGTTGAATCTCCGATATTTTGTGACAACACCAGTGCAATTGCTATAACGTATAATCCAGTTTTGCACTCTCGAACAAATCATATTGATATAAGACATCATTTTATTCGAGATCATGTTGGGAAAAAGGAAATTCGGATCGAGCAAATTTCAACAGACCAGCAAGCAGCAGATATCTTCACCAAACCACTTCCTGAGGCTAAGTTTAATTATTTTCGTCAAATTCTTGGTTTAATAGACTTATCCTGATGTTTTAGAGGTATCTTTCTTTTCATTTTTTTTAAGACTATATGCTGGCACAGATCGATAATACAATGTTCAGAAAGACACAGACCGGTTCGAACTTTCAGAACGATCTATGTCAAATCTGATGTTATCTCATGATCTGTCTGGTCAACAAATCTTTAAATAAAGTAATTATTTAAAACAGCCCGGACTGATTGCAATTTTAACCGCTTTATATCTCTATCATCCAGTCCGTTTATTTTGAATTATTTAAATATCAGTCATCGAGATAATGACACGTGTCTCCTCTCTCCTATTTAGCGGGCTGAACATTTCACTTTCATTCACTTTTTACGAATTACTGATGTCTGCTCTCTAACTCTCAAATATTTTCAAACTCTCTGTATTCTTCATCACACTCAAATGGCTACTGTCACTCACAATTCTCTATCTGTTGAGTTCAATGAAATCTACAGGGCTGAAGATCCTGAAATGGTCTCCATGTTCAAATCTTTGGAGTCTTCTGGATTAAGAAATTTTCTGGAATGCGGAACGGTGGTCTACGAGTTGGAGATTCGAGAATTTTTTGCCAACACTGTGTCTCAAAAGACGGTCATCTCCACCACCGTCAAGGGCAAATCATTTGACATCTCTCAGTCGACGCTGTCAAAGACCTTTGGTCTTCCCAACACCGGACTGACTGAGTTTGGCCATATTCCTCAGGCCCGTATCACCGATCTTCAGGGGAAGGTATCCATTTTTGGCCACCGCCTACAGCCATCATTCAAGAAGAAGGAAATGTTCTTTCATTTCCAAGTTTTATGCGAGATTGTTGGCAAGCCACTTTTGGGCAAAGCCGGAAGCTATTACGCTGTTACTGCAGAGAAATTCCGGGCCATGGCTGCTATTCACTCGGGACAGAAGATGAATTGGTCTGCAATCTTGTTTGGAGTCTTGCTTGAAATGGTTATCGCCTCCAAACAGGCTGTGTGTTTTGCAGTTCCCTCAGCAAGCTTTTGGAGACTTTAAACATCGAGATGTGGAAGCCATCTGCTTTGAGTCCCTTCAAAATTCTCAACCCCAAGGGATTGGCACTACTGAAGTCTAAAGGTGCTCCACCTACTTCTTCCGATCTGGTGGCTGTCAAGATCGAGCAAGGAGAAGAACAGGCTGCTGCTCAAAAGACTCGAGTCAAGCGTAAATTGACTATTCAGACTGACTCCGAGGAAACTCAGTCTGCTCCTACATCTCCAGCCAAGCCCCCTCCTAAGAAACCAAGAACCCAGATCACCAAGCCACTCAAAACCTTACCTCTTAAAACCTTACCTGTAAGGCTCAACCCCTAAACTCGTCATTAGTCCATTTATGACGTCGTGTATGTATAAATTTTTCATTTTCTTTTCATTCTTTAAAAAGAATCATTACATGTTTCCCATAATCTCATGACATAACCAATGTTCAACATTATATGGTCATCTCGACCAACAAATAGACTCAAAGATTTCACCCATTACCATCCCCATTATACCACTTTTACATTGTGGGTTTTTATAAAAATTTGGGCAGAGTCTCCCCATAAACTGAGCTATCCGGAAATAAAAACACATCACATAACATAACTCCCGACCAGGGACAACACAATACTAAACAGAAAACAGAACACTAAGTAAATTCCCAGCCAGGGAAGACACCACACTAATAAGACAACAAAAGTGGGTTTCAACACCCTTATACAGTCCATATACAGATACAAGTGCTCACAGAAGAGCAACGAATACAACTACCAATCCTGATGCATAAATAACATATACCATCAGCTCAACCTCGTATATCAGCTCAATCTCATACTACGCTTCTGGAAGCATCATCCCACAAGGTTCGAGCCTAGCACCCCAAGGCAGCATTGTACCTGTTGTACCTGTTTCAACAGAAACAGCCCCCACACAGGGTGAGCACACTCCCACTCAATATTCAATCACAAATCAACATACAAAATCATAATGCAATAATTTAGATTATTCAAAACTCATAAAATATACTCCCTGTACAATTCCGAATTTTTATAGCTTCCACACATTGTTCCTGTTCAAACTCACGCACCTTCATAATGTCAAGTTTAGTATTATCACTGAGAATGTGATACTCAACAACGCTTATGAATTCAATACAATGACAATATATTATTTATGCTCAAACATAAATAGTTCAACATCAATGTAAACCTGGTTATCCCACTATCTCATTCTCGATACTTTCTCATATCGCTCATGCCCACAGCATCACTACTCAACAAATAAAATCGGATCACGTACCACTACCTATCACCCATAACTCGTATATGAAACTCAATTATTAAAGTCAAACACTTACCTGAAACATCGTATTCAAAACTGCATATATACATGAATGTATAGATACTAGATATACCTGCTCGTACGTCACCACGTACCTTAAGGTCTACAACATGAACAATCCACCCTGGACTTCCGGAGGGTCGTGAAGCATCTATATTGAATATCTCTTCAATATTAGTTCAATACCATGACAACTGATTCATGTGCTTATTAATTCCAAATTCAATATCGTAAATCGGCAACTCAATAAAATGAACCTCGTTACGAAATCAAGGCAACTGATACCAATCCTTTATTTCATAATTAATGAAACTAAGATTTAAACCTACGAATTAGAAATTAAATCACTAAGAATTCAAAATCATAACTAACAATCATTCTCTCAAAACTACCATAAAAATTCAATTAACAAGTATCTTAATTCGATTCCTTCCAGTAGCTTAAATTTAATTCCTATCAGCAGCATAATCTTAATTACAAGCAACGCCATTTCAATCACAAACAGCTGCAAATTCTCAACCAAACATCATCTAAATTTGATTAAGAACATCAAGGTCTCTAACTCAACAACATGCATAACTAACATCATTTTTCGATTCATTTCAGCAAGACAACAGAATTTTGAAGTCAATACAGGTATTATAACTCGACCCTAACAGTAGCAATAATCGAACTTAACCATGAAATGCAAAGTGGAAAGGAAACTTGACCATTGCAGCCACTAAATCCCTCCCTACAACAGCAGGGCCGATGGTCACAGTAGCAAGGGGGCCAAATTTCAACGATGTATGTATATTCTCATCAACTAAAATTAAACAAGATACACCATAAAAAACACACACACACATCGAACACACACACGCACACTGCCCGTCAAACACACACACAGATTCACTTAGCAATGAATCATTAACAAAATAATCAATTGTCAAAGGAGAAAGCACTTTCTAGGTTGAAAGTTCAAAGATCGATACTTTTTAGCCCCAAAATTGCAATAGAATCGCATCCCAATCAGCCCTAAACACGGGGAACGAAGTTTAGTGAATGGCGTAAAAGAAATCTATTACAAACCTTGAACGACCGGTGAAGAAAACTCTGGCATTCATCGATTATTCAGCTGCTCGGCCGAATGGGAGTTTTGGGGAAGAGAGGGGGAAAGCGTGAGTTCCAAATGGGAGTTTGGGGAAGAGAGGGGGAAGAGATGCTTGTCTAATTTTTAACCCAACACTAGATTTAATCTTGACCTCCCAATTAGATTAAATCTACACCATCCAACATTATTTAATCCCCTAATTTAAATTAATAAAATAATAACATTTGCTTATTATTTGTAATTACTTCCTTTTTAATTTAATTTCCACTACAATTTAAATCTGAAATCTTTTCTCCCAATTCCGGACCCAACAGAAATATTAAATTCCAAAACTATCTCATAATTATTATTAAGAATTCTCTTCAACTTAATTTACACTGTAAACTCAACCCGAAATTATTTATTCCAACTCGGTCCATAACACGATGCCCACGAATTTAATCTTGTAAAATATTATATAATTTACCACACTACTCAATTATATAAATATATAAATAATTTTGGGGCATCACAATTCTCCCCACCTTATAAAATTTCATCCTCGAAATTAAATATATGCTACCATAAAAGCCAACAGTAAAATTTACATACCGTTTATAGCTCAAGATAGTGACTTTACCATCCATAGGGCGACAGTCATCGGAATCATTATGGCTCACACATGTGCCCCATTGCACCAACGATCGCAAGAAGTGTTTAACCGTCAAGCTTCTTTGTCATATCTCACTACCTATGTACTTTCATCGACACAATTCCATTGCACAATCTTATTTCCCGTCATATACTTTCATCACAGTACCCATCATATAATCTCGCTAAATCATGCAATCCATGCTTTCATGTATATTTAAGAATATATGACAATACACCAACATTTATCGTAATTAACTTCATACCTGTGTCGTTTCAAATGTATGCAACTTATACCAACATCATCACCATCGTCCATATGAAATAGTAGAACTCTTGAGTCCTTATACATCAACCTCTCATATATCATCTCCTGGCTATTATCTAGTGCAAAGTAATTACTAGAAAACCCATTAGTAATTCTCACATACATATCTCCACATTATACGCACCAATAGCCAAAGATCATCAATATCAAATAATTCGTCTCATACTTTTATAGGCGGAATCATCTACAATACACAATGGCATCATAATATCATGTTAATCACAGCACTCACATACTCTTAAGTATCAACATTTCCACATTACTTCACCCAACTATTATCTGTCATAAGACAAGTACAAAATAAACTCGTTAGTATTTCTCAAATACTAGTAACATAACACGTACCTTGTCATTTACGCATTTCGATATTCATAATGTTTTTGTCATCAAACATTAATTCCCTGCATCAAAAGTTTCTCGCAGTTCTATACACAACATGCTACTGCACACTATCACATAGGGTGATTGAAATTTAACATAAGAATTAATTGCATGCCTCAATGACGCAGTTTATATCAATCTTTAACTCATCCTCGAAACATAAAAATTCATTAATCATGAATGCTCACAATGATCACATGTCCACACACGACATTCGTAGTAATCACGCGTCATCCCGTGACATACTCATGTCATCCCGTGACACACTCATTAAACTCATGTCTATCTGATTGTATTCCATTCGACATAATAGGTGATTAATCAATTATTAATCCTACCACATACAAACTAGCATGCTTCACAACAATAATTATCATCACAAAATGATTAACATCTATTTTCCATATCTCATCACTACACACCGTAGATATGAGAGTGTTATCACAGAGGTTACACCCCTTCTTGCCTCATTACCGCAACAAAATATGAATACGACACATCTAGGTTCCATTTCAATTCCATTATCAACTTTTCTACACGTACATGATTTCAAAATCAATATAAATTAACAAAATAACTCGAATCAACATATCAATATGTTCAACCAATTGAAACGGTTTACCTCGATACTTCGTCCTCCTGGATCGATCCAATATCCTCTTGGGCCTAAATCACATATACCCAATGAGCAATAACATAACTGTACATAGCACAACTTCTATTGCCATCGACAATCAAAGCATCATCAAAACTCATTGCTAACACAATTGCGTTACAACAGCATTCATCGGTAATCACAATAGCGGTACTAAACATATTCATTGCTAACACAATAGCAATGCATCAATCTTCATCGCCCTACGGCGGTACATAATACTCATCGCCACTACTAGCATACATATAATATCCATAATCACAATGAATATACATTCTTAAAACAACAAGATGTAATAACACTTATTGTACACAGTTGATCCACACTTGATCCTTTAAATTGTCCATGCTCTTAACATAAATATTCCACATTAGTCACAATTCCACATTAATCACAATATTCCACATTAATCACTAGAATTGTGACTGTTCCGGTCCCAATACAACAGCGGAATTTTAGGACCCCTCGCTTCGACATATAGCGGCATCATATGATATCCCTCGCTTCGACAATGACAGCGGCATGTTACCTCGCTTAGACATGACAGCGGCAAATATCATACTACCATCGCTTCATATGACAGCGGCAAGTACCTCCCTCGCTCGGAGATAAAGGCTACCTGAACATTCATCAATTCTACCACAATAATCAAACACAACAGTTGATTCCATTTCACAATATATATCACTATCATTTCACATATACCATCACATGTAAGGATTCACTATCCACGATATACATAATCAAAGGTGTAACACGTTTTACCGTCCGATGCTCGTACGTGTCTCAACATAAATATTCTACAAAAAATGATTTCATATCAATACACAAATTGATATACTCATCATCAACAGAATAGCGGAATGAGACGTCGCTATATATATAATCGGTGGCAAGAACCATCGCCATGGAATCAGTGGAATGCACCATCGCTAACACATGTCTGGCGGCATGAACCATCGCCAATGACATAGCGGAAAGAGGCATCACTATACATGTACCCGGCGGCATAAACCATCGCCAATCAATATAGCGGAATGAGACATCGCTATCAATATACCTGGCGGCATGAACCATCGCCAACCAATATAGCGGAATGAGACATCGCTATCAAGATACCTGGCGGCATGAACCATCGCCAACCAATATAGCGGAATGAGACATCGCTATCAATATCGATAATGTGGTTGTTCCGGTCTTGTTATAGCAGCGAAATTTTAGGACCCCTCGCTTCGACATATAGCGGCATCATATGATATCCCTCGCATCGACAATGACAGCGGCATGTTACCTCGCATAGACATGACAGCGGCAAATACCATACTACCATCGCTTCATATGACAGTGGCAAGTACCTCCCTCGCTCGAATATAACAACTACCAGAACTTCCACTAGCTCCATGTACCTGCATCCAGGTTAATACAACAGTTCACAAATCCTACTACGTCATATCGGCGGCTCAATAATATCTGTGATGTCCTGGGATTATTAGTCTTAATCCCGGAGGGTTATTAATCCTTAATGGATTTATATTGTGGCAATTAGGAATTAATTGCGTTTTTGGGTCTCCCGAGGTTGTAAAGCGGGCATTTAGGATCGTTGGATCCAAAGGTCGAGATTGTATTCTCAATTTAGTGAAAAACCTATGATTTAGGTTTTTGGTGAGAGTCGGGATCCGGGATGCATTCGTTGCATGTTGGGAATTTTGGTTATTGGTATGATTTAATCGGAGTGGGTTTTAATTATTTAATTTAAACATGGCTAATGTGAGTCTTAATGCATAATTGGATAAGGGGTTTTGAAATGTCATGTTGGACATAATTTTCATACCATACAATTATTTGATGCATGATATAAAAAATGTTAAAAGAAACATTCCCCCTCCTTTACATCCCATCCACCCCATTCCATCATCTTTATGTCTTGACCTTGCCATCACCACATCCAACCCACCATTTTCGTTCCTCAACTTGGAAAGGAGGAGAAAGCTTTGGAAAAGAGCCATTTTCATGATTTCTTGCTAGAATCTTGAAGCTCAAAGGGTAAGCTACCAACCTAGCAAAGTTTTGTTGTATATTTGTTGGTTTTGGTGTTGTATCTTGGGGTTCAAGGGGTAGATATTGTTCTAACATGGTTGTATGTGTTGGGGGTTAGGTTTTGTAGTGTTTAGATGGTTTTTGGTTGGTTTTATGTTGTAAATCGAAGTGGGTTTGAGCTATAGGTGATCTGGTGTTGAAAGGAGCTCATTCTTGGAGGTTTCTCGCCTATACAGGGCTGTTCGATCGATCCGAAATTATTTTCGATCGATCGAGCATGGCAGAATGTTTTTGTGGCTTTGGAACAGTGGACCGATCGATCGGTATTTTGACCGATCGATCGGAGGGTGGTTCTCGATCGATCGAGATGAAATTTCGATCGATCGAGATGGCCAGTTTGTTGGTGCCTCTTTTGTTGTTTCTTGGCTCTTTTTGGGTGTCTTGCATGCTTCACCCCGGGTTATTTTAAAAGGTTAATTGTCATGGATAGACAATATTTTTGGGGTATTATACATGCTTAGCCGGGAACTTTTATAATTTGGTAATCGTCATAGATAGACGATATGTTTGGGAGTTTTGAACGTGCTTGGGCACGTGGTTGCACGCTTATGCTTGATTGTGGGTTGTTTATGTGTTTTAGCACATGTTTCACGGAGCATGGAACTAAAGCCAGGCTTGACATGGACTACGGAATTCTAAGGTACGTATAACGTACGAGCATAGCCTTTTATAATGTTGCAACTGTGAAATGCATGGTATATGGTAATTGTAATAAATGGGCATTGAAATGCATGGTTTGTGGTATTTACAATAAATGGGCATTGAAATGCATGGTTTGTGGTATTTACAATAAATGAGTATTGAAATGCACGGTATATGGTATTGGAAATAGATGGATATTGAAGTGCACGGTTTATGGTACTTGCAATAATTGGATAGTGAAATGCATGGTATATGGTAACTGTAATAAATAGACATACATTGGAAATAATATGGTACCGCTTTCGAGCGAGCAACGATTGGGTGTTGTCGCCGTTGAGCGACCATCGGTTATGACGCCGCTATTGTTGAGCGTGCGTGGGGTTTAGAATGCCGCTATTGTGGAGCGAGCAATGTTATGGGAACATGGAATCCTTGGTTAAATATATGTGAAATCCATGGCCTATATATAATGATTTTACCATATTGATTATGGAACTGGCATGATAGAACTGTATTAGTTAATCTATATGGCGATTAACTGGCTTTGGGAATTTGATGAGTTTGGTTATTTTGAGAACAGAGACAATACATGGGATCCCGGATGAGGGTGTCACCATACAGGAAGTATCATTTAAATTATGGCATTTACATTATGTAAATTTATGATTTGCAATGTTATGATTATTGGATTGGTGGTATTGGTATGCTCACCCCGTGTGGGGGCTGTCTCTGTTGGGGCAGGCGTTACAGGTGTAGCAGCGGCTTTGGAGTTGAGCTCGGGCTGTTGATTAGAGGTACTTCCAGGATCGAGGTACCAGAGCTGGCTGGATAGACGCTCAGATCCAGAGTTGAGATCGAGTTGCACTTGGGAGGTGCTTCCAGGATTGAGGCACCGGTAATGGTATCTGGGAGTATGGTATTTTATACATTTCATACACATACGATTATTTGGTGCTCGTTTGTGAGCGATGTATATGTGTGCATGGGTTGTATAAAAGGCAAACGTCTTTTCTTTTCATCTATATTGTGATATGCAATTAATTGAGAACTGCTAGATGAATTGAGAAGTAATTAGTGTATCTCGGGAGTACATGTCGTGCTAAATGGTTTAGTTGGGAAACTGGAAATGGTATGTATTGGATTAAACAGAAAAATCTTATTATCGGTATTTTATGCTAATCTAGCATATGGTTATTTTCCAACATAGATGATTACATGTACACGATCATGGGATTTATGCACTAATTACGGGTTAAGGGCACGGGGGTCCTTACATTAGTGGTATCAGAGCAGTGGTTAGCTCTTTGGGGCTGTTGAGGGCCTAGGAAAATGACAATGGGAATGAGAAGCACATACTTATGCATGATGGTAGTTAGTGTTGCGTGTCACAACTATATTGCTTATGTGCATTTATGATATGTGTTCATAATTGGAATATGCTATTGCTAACCATGGTGGTTGCAGGGTCTTATGAGACATGGACTATGCATTACGGTTGCATAGATATACATCGGAGTGATGATTTTAATGCTTTGCCGCTAAATGTTGGAGCGAGGTGCATGAAAATACACTCATGGCGATGTTTATGGGAATACGGGTTATGCATTACGGTTGCATGCACGTCGAAGCAATGATGCCGCTGTCGTGTCGAAGCGATGGTAAATGCCGCTGTCACGTCGAAGCGATGATGCCGCTGTCGTGCCGAAACGATTATTGGAACACGGGATATGCATTACGGTTGCATGCGTGGTGTAGCGATGTGAATACTTGCCGCTGTCATACCGTAGCGATGAGAGAATATTTGCCGCTAATATGAAGCGAAGAACACGGCCGCTGTCATATTAATAGCGAGGGATATTATTTTCCGCTGGTATTGTCGAAGCGAGGGGTATTTCCGCTGTTTTGTAAAGCGAGGGGTATTTCCGCTGTCATGCCGGAATGATGGTAAATGCCGCTGTCATGTCGAAGCGATGGTAAATGCCGCTGTCACGTCGAAGCGATGGTACCACCGTCATGTCAAAGTGATGATGCCGCTGTCGTGTCGAAGCGATGATACATGCCGTTGTCACGTCAAAGCGATGATGTCGCTGTCATGACGTAGCGATGCGATCGGGAACAAAGTACTACATGGGTGTGAGTACCTCTTGAGTCCGCGATTATTCTGCTATTTTATTGGCGATGGTTCATGCCGCCGGGTATTATATTGGCGATGGTTCCGCCGGGTATTCTATTGGCGATGGTTCCGCTGGGTATTTTACTGGCGATGGTTCATGCCACCAGGTATCATATAGCGATGGTACATTCCGCTACATCTATGGCGATGCTTCATACCGCCAGATATTCTTTGGAGATGTTTTATGCCGCTGATTCTATAGCGATGGATTATACCGCTATGTGTGTAGCACTGGATTATACCGCCTACGAGCGATGAATGCTGCTTGTGTACCACTGGTGAACGATGGATACAGGTAATTCCGCTATCTTGATAGCGATGAGGTATGGCATATTACTTTTGTTATCATTATTGTGAATATTATGTGTTGTTTTATACCGTCATGTGTTTGACGATGAGATTATGAGTGTCGTGTATCGACGGGTACCGTCATGTATTTGACGATGTTATTTCGGATGTCTATGTGGACGCGTGGCGTCGTTTTAGTGAATAATACATTCGTGTTTATGTATTTGGTTGTATGGTTGGGTGCCGATGGTGAGCACATGGTAGGGTCTGGGTCACTGATTGACGAGACCTTTTACCGAACATGTTGCTCGATGGATTATTGGATGCATTGTACCGGTGAGTGTCCCGCATCATGTAATAGAGGTAAATATTTGTCGAGTAGTAATACCTTTGGGTATACTCGCTGGGATGGCTAAGGCCAAGTGTAGTGGTAAGAGTAGTCATTGAGGAAGCTACTCGCTTATTGTTGTGATATGTGGTAGACTTGGTCACACCCACCCCTGAGGGTGTGGAATAAATCCTACGGAATTAGGATTGTGTTGTAGTGGAGCAAGGACACCGGGTTGTCCATTGTGCTTGGTATTTTAGAGATGTGTTGGGCGATGACCCACAACTCTAATGGTTCGTACAGTATGGTATACCGGGTCGAGACGTGTGTCACGTTGGTAGTTGGTATAAGCCTATGGGGCCAGCGAATCGCTAGCCAGTTATGGTTGCAGTACTTTGGTGGGCTTGTGTTAGCCTTTATGCTGCTCGTTGGATTCGAGATGGATGAATCGTATGGCGATACGATGAGGGTTAAGATAGACTCTTGTAGTCTCTATGTGGCATGGTGTTTGAGGTAGGGAATACCTCACGGGGACGTTTATACGCCATTAGTTTGAGGGACTGGTACTGGGACAGCTCAATTTTGTTGGTATTACCAACGTGAGTGTCAACAAGTCGTTGTTAGCTCTGGTTGAGCATCCTTGCATGTGGAATGCAACGGGAGTCGCATTGGTTTGTGAAATATAGTTAGTGAGATGACACTACTATATTGATTCTGTCTCTTGGAGAGATTTGGATTGTGCTGTCTTGGAGACAGCTTGCATCGGTCGTGGTTTGATTGTAAATCAGCCATGGTAAGCATTACTGGTGTTGGACCGAGTAATGGATTTCTTACCTCGGTGAGACATTTGAGGAGACGTCTCCGGGGAGATGCTCGATTGTGGAGTATTATGGCATTAGTACAGAGCATCGTTGGGATGTGTATACATGGCATATACGGACTTTGGATCGGGTAATGGTGGTATTGATGCACTACTCTAACCAGTTGTGTATTTCTGGATTCCGGGATATGTTTTGGTATAAATATATCCAGGTCTTCCGAACGGTGGTTCGATGATTGGAGGATCATGGATTCATGACATTTTCCTTGAGAGGAAAGTGGTATTATTATACCTACCGGTTGAATCCTTTGGGAGATTCGTTGCTTTGGTTGTGTGGTGTTGATGTTGAAATCACACCCTTTGGTTTTGGTTGGTCAACCATCATTCTCCGTGGGGTGAGAATAATGCAGGTTTGTCAGTTGGTTTTGGGATTTGGGTATGATTGGAGATACCCGAGTCTATTGCATTGTGTATGCATGTTGTGATTGGTGTTTGGGCATGTATGCCGTGAGTGTATACGAATGCCAACGTTATTTTGTTCATTGTTGAGCGTCGAGTTGTATGCTTGTTTTGGTGAATCTCCGGTGTGAGATTGTGGAACCTCGAGATCGGTAATCTCAATGGCACGATGTATTCTGAGGAATGATCGTGAGGTATGGTTGACTCCCTCTGAAGAGGGATTGTCGTGTTTTTGAGACCATGGTAATTCTTGTGGGATAATTCGATAGCCTCCCTGTTTTAGGATTGTTAAATCCCAGAATAGACAAGGGGTGGCCTGGACTCGGGTTTGTTTGGTGTCGTGGTTGACACGCGTGGCGGGGATGCAAATGATTGTTTTGCGTGACCTCTGTGGAACTTGAGATTTTGTGGAGTCTTGATGGTGTGTCGGGACCAAGATATGATTTCTTGGAACACACCGGTGTAAACATCCTCGGTGATGTGTTTTGTGTGGATCAGTGACCGTGGGTAACCGGGTCCGGGTTGCAAGTGGTGCAACTACTCCTTTGGAGGAGATGGGCTGGGAAGCGAAAACCGGACTCTCTGTGAGTATACTGTTGTATACTAGTGGTCCCCATCATGACGATACGTGTCAAGCATCGTGGGCAGGTGGTGAATATCACGGGATAATATCTATGTCGAGATCAAGGAAGGTTTGGTTGAGTTTCAGTCATGGTGGACTGACTTCTGGGACGATTCACGTCGAGGTATGTTGTTATCTTTCGAGTTTGTATTGGTTTTGGCGTTTGCTCTATTTTAGAACTTGGTACGAGATTGGTGTTCTCGCCGTTGTTAATTCGATTCTAATGTGGTCCAGAATCGGGGTCGTGGTTCTACTTTGGTTGGCGTAGCCTTGGTGTTACGTGGAGTACACCGGTGCAAATTTCGAGGACGAAATTCTTCTTAGTGGGGGATAATTGTGATGTCTTGGGATTATTAGTCTTAATCCCGGAGGGTTATTAATCCTTAATGGATTTATATTGTGGCAATTAGGAATTAATTGCGGTTTTGGGTCTCCCGAGGTTGTAAAGCGGGCATTTAGGATCGTTGGATCCAAAGGTCGAGATTGTATTCTCAATTTAGTGAAAAACCTATGATTTAGGTTTTTGGTGAGAGTCGGGATCCGGGATGCATTCGTTGCATGTTGGGAATTTTGGTTATTGGTATGATTTAACCGGAGTGGGTTTTAATTATTTACTTTAAAACATGGCTAATGTGAGTCCTAATGCATAATTGGATAAGGGGTTTTGAAATGTCATGTTGGACATAATTTTCATACCATACAATTATTTGATGCATGATATAAAAAATGTTAAAAGAAACATTCCCCCTCCTTTACATCCCATCCACCCCATTCCATCATCTTTATGTCTTGACCTTGCCATCACCACATCCAACCCACCATTTTCGTCCCTCAACTTGGAAGGGAGGAGAAAGCTTTGGAAAAGAGCCATTTTCATGATTTCTTGCTAGAATCTTGAAGCTCAAAGGGTAAGCTACCAACCTAGCAAAGTTTTGTTGTATATTTGTTGGTTTTGGTGTTGTATCTTGGGGTTCAAGGGGTAGATCTTGTTCTAACATGGTTGTATGTGTTGGGGGTTAGGTTTTGTAGTGTTTAGATGGTTTTTGGTTGGTTTTATGTTGTAAATCGAAGTGGGTTTGAGCTATAGGTGATCTGGTGTTGAAAGGAGCTCATTCTTGGAGGTTTCTCGCGTATACAGGGCTGCTCGATCGATCCGAAATTATTTTCGATCGATCGAGCATGGCAGAATGTTTTTGCGGCTTTGGAACAGTGGACCGATCGATCGGTATTTTGACCGATCGATCGGAGGGTGGTTCTCGATCGATCGAGATGAAATTTCGATCGATCGAGATGGCCAGTTTGTTGGTGCCTCTTTTGTTGTTTCTTGGCTCTTTTTGGGTGTCTTGCATGCTTCGCCCCGGGTTATTTTAAAAGGTTAATTGTCATGGATAGACAATATTTTTGGGGTATTATACATGCTTAGCCGGGAACTTTTATAATTTGGTAATCGTCATAGATAGACGATATGTTTGGGAGTTTTGAACGTGCTTGGGCACGTGGTTGCACGCTTATGCTTGATTGTGGGTTGTTTATGTGTTTTAGCACATGTTTCACGGAGCATGGAACTCAAGCCAGGCTCGACATGGACTACGGAATTCTAAGGTACGTATAACGTACGAGCATAGCCTTTTATAATGTTGCAACTGTGAAATGCATGGTATATGGTAATTGTAATAAATGGGCATTGAAATGCATGGTTTGTGGTATTTACAATAAATGGGCATTGAAATGCATGGTTTGTGGTATTTACAATAAATGAGTATTGAAATGCACGGTATATGGTATTGGAAATAGATGGATATTGAAGTGCACGGTTTATGGTACTTGCAATAATTGGATAGTGAAATGCATGGTATATGGTAACTGTAATAAATAGACATACATTGGAAATAATATGGTACCGCTTTCGAGCGAGCAACGATTGGGTGTTGTCGTCGTTGAGCGACCATCGGTTATGACGCCGCTATTGTTGAGCGTGCGTGGGGTTTAGAATGCCGCTATTGTGGAGCGAGCAATGTTATGGGAACATGGAATCCTTGGTTAAATATATGTGAAATCCATGGCCTATATATAATGATTTTACCATATTGATTATGGAACTGGCATGATAGAACTGTATTAGTTAATCTATATGGCGATTAACTGGCTTTGCGAATTTGATGAGTTTGGTTATTTTGAGAACAGAGACAATACATGGGATCCCGGATGAGGGTGTCACCATCCAGGAAGTATCATTTAAATTATGGCATTTACATTCTGTAAATTTATGATTTGCAATGTTATGATTATTGGATTGGTGGTATTGGTATGCTCACCCTGTGTGGGGGCTGTCTCTGTTGGGGCAGGCGTTACAGGTGTAGCAGCGGCTTTGGATTGAGCTCGGGCTGTTGATTAGAGGTACTTCCAGATCGAGGTACCAGAGCTGGCTGGATAGACGCTCAGATCCAGAGTTGAGATCGAGTTGCACTTGGGAGGTGCTTCCAGGATTGAGGCACCGGTAATGGTATCTGGGAGTATGGTATTTTATACATTTCATACACATACGATTATTTGGTGCTCGTTTGTGAGCGATGTATATGTGTGCATGGGTTGGCAAATGTCTTTTCTTTTCATCTATATTGTGATATGCAATTAATTGAGAACTGCTAGATGAATTGAGAAGTAATTAGTGTATCTCGGGAGTACATGTCGTGCTAAATGGTTTAGTTGGGAAACTGGAAATGGTATGTATTGGATTAAACGGAAAAATCTTATTATCGGTATTTTATGCTAATCTAGCATATGGTTATTTTCCAACATAGATGATTACATGTACACGATCATGGGATTTATGCACTAATTACGGGTTAAGGGCACGGGGGTCCTTACAATATCCCTCGCTTCGACAATAACAGCGGTATGTACCTCGCTTCGACATGACAACGGCAAATATTATGATCCATCGCTGATGATATACCCGTAGTAGGACGCTAAAAGTAACACATTCCACTGTCTGCTGTCAATCATTTATGTCCTTAGACAGCACATCATGTTTCCCATTTCCTGATTTTCCTACAAAATCAGATTCCTTAGCACATAAATATGGAGTGTCAGACATTACCGTTAATGCCATCCCATTGCACTCTACACGATTCCTGCAACCACAATGATTAGTAATACCATTTTCCATATCGTAAAATCACATAAGCAATTAGTTGTGTCACACAACATTAATACCATCATGTATAAATATGTGCTACCGATTTCTATCAGCAAGTTCCTAGGCCCTTAACAGCCCCAAAGAGCAACCACTGCTCTGATACCACTAATGTAAGGCCCCAACACTTAAACTCGTCATTAGTCCATTTATGACGTCGTGTATGTATAAAATTTTCATTTTCTTTTCATTCTTTAAAAAGAATCATTACATGTTTCCCATAATCTCATGACATAACCAATGTTCAACATTATATTGTCATCTCGACCAACAAATAGACTCAAAGATTTCACCCATTACCATCCCCATTATACCACTTTTACATTGTGGGTTTTTATAAAAATTTGGGCAGAGTCTCCCCATAAACTGAGCTATCCGGAAATAAAAACGCATCACATAACATAACTCCTGACCAGGGACAACACAATACTAAACAGAAAACAGAACACTAAGTAAATTCCCAGCCAGGGAAGACACCACACTAATAAGACAACAAAAGTGGGTTTCAACACCCTTATACAGTCCATATACAGATACAAGTGCTCACAGAAGAGCAACGAATATAACTACCAATCCTGATGCATAAATAACATATACCATCAGCTCAACCTCGTATATCAGCTCAATCTCATACTACGCTTCTGGAAGCATCATCCCACAAGGTTCGAGCCTAGCACCCCAAGGCAGCATCGTACCTGTTGTACCTGTTTCAACAGAAACAGCCCCCACACAGGGTGAGCACACTCCCACTCAATATTCAATCACAAATCAACATAAAAAATCATAATGCAATAATTTAGATTATTCAAAACTCATAAAATATACTCCCTGTACAATTCCGAATTTGTATAGCTTCCACACACTGTTCCTGTTTCAAACTCACGCACCTTCATAATGTCAAGTTTAATATTATCACTGAAAATGTGATACTCAACAACGCTTATGAATTCAATACAATGACAATATATTATTTATGCTCAAACATAAATAGTTCAACATCAATGTAAACCTGGTTATCCCAATGTAAACCTGGTTATCCCACTATCTCATTCTCGATACTTTCTCATATCGCTCATGCCAACAGCATCACTACTCAACAAGTAAAAATCGGATCACGTACCACTACGTGCCACCCATAACTCGTATATGAAACTCAATTATTAAAGTCAAACACTTACCTGAAACATCGTATTCAAAACTGCATATATACATGAATGTATAGATACTAGATATACCTGCTCGTACGTCACCACGTACCTTAAGGTCGACAACATGAACAATCCACCCTGGACTTCCGAGGGTCGTGAAGCATCTATATTGAATATCTCTTCAATATTAGTTCAATACCATGACAACTGATTCATGTACTTATTAATTCCCAATTCAATATCGTAAATCGAAAACTCAATAAAATGAACCTCGTTACGAAATCAAGGCAACTGATACCAATCCTTTATTTCATAATTAATGAAACTAAATTTAAACCTACGAATTAGAAATTAAATCACTAAGAATTCAAAATCATAACTAACAATCATTCTCTCAAAACTACCATAAAAATTCAATTAACAAGTATCTTAATTCGATTCCTTCCAGTAGCTTAAATTTAATTCCTATCAGCAGCATAATCTTAATTACAAGCAACGCCATTTCAATCACAAACAGCTGCAAATTCTCAACCAAACATCATCTAAATTTGATTAAGAACATCAAGGTCTCTAACTCAACAACATTATTTTTCAAACATAACTAACATCATTTTTCGATTCATTTCAGCAAGACAACAGAATTTTGAAGTCAATACAGGCATTATAACTCGACCCTAACAGTAGCAATAATCGAACTTAACCATGAAATGCAAAGTGGAAAGGAAACTTGACCATTGCAGCCACTAAATCCCTCCCTACAACAGTAGGGCCGATGGTCACAGTAGCAAGGGGGCCAAATTTCAACGATGTATGTATATTGTCATCAACTAAAATTAAACAAGCTACACCATAAAAACACACACACACACATCGAACACACACACGCACACTGCCCGTCAACACACACACAGATTCACTTAGCAATGAATCATTAACAAAATAATCAATTGTCAAAGGGGAAAGCACTTTCTAGGTTGAAAGTTCAAAGATCGATACTTTTTAGCCCCAAAATTGCAATAGAATCGCATCCCAATCAGCCCTAAACACGGGGAACGAAATTTAGTGAATGGCGTAAAAGAAATCTATTACAAACCTTGAACGACCGGTGAAGAAAACTCTGGCATTCATCGATTATTCAGCTGCTCGGCCGAATGGGAGTTTTGGGGAAGAGAGGGGGAAAGCGTGAGTTCCAAATGGGAGTTTGGGGAAGAGAGGGGGAAGAGATGCTTGTCTAATTTTTAACCCAACACTAGATTTAATTCTTGACCTCCCAATTAGATTAAATCTACACCATCCAACATTATTTAATCCCCTAATTTAAATTAATAAAATAATAACATTTGCTTATTATTTGTAATTACTTCCTTTTTAATTTAATTTCCACTACAATTTAAATCTGAAATCTTTTCTCCCAATTCTGGACCCAACAGAAATATTAAATTCCAAAACTATCTCATAATTATTATTAAGAATTCTCTTCAACTTAATTTACACTGTAAACTCAACCCGAAATTATTTATTCCAACTCGGTCCATAACACGATGCCCACGAATTTAATCTCGTAAAATATTATATAATTTACCACACTAATCAATTATATAAATTTACAAATAATTTTGGGGCATCACATTACCTATATTGCCTCCCACCAAAACCACCCCTGCACCCCAAACTACAACCCAACCTTCAACAGCTCCAACCACTGTACCCAAAGTAACCATCAGAGTCCCTTCTGCCATTCCTGTGGTCAAAGGCATTGTTATCACTGAATTGAGAGACTACACCCAATCGGGGATCAAGACCTCATCTCCCACCGGAAAAAGGCAAGGCAATCCTCGTTGAACCCCTCTCTTCTAAACCCAAGTCAGCCGCTCAAACAGCCATTGACATCGCCATGGAAGATGTTGATGAAAAGGTGAAGGAGCTCACTGTGGTATTTGATGAATATGTTGAGTACAGAACGATCAACCACATTGATACGTTCTTCGGAAAGCTGAGAAGACTACAAAAGATTTAACAAGAAGTCCTTAAGGGGACAGAGACTGACGACGTTAGAATTGCTGTGCATCGCAAAGATCTGTTCCAGGCCAACCAACGATTCAGACTGGCAAATCTGCTCATTGCAGCTAAGAAGGCGAATTTTGATCCGAGCAATCCGACTGCCAAAGATGATGGTGCCGTCATTGCTCAGCTGGAAATGGATGTTCATGCTCTTCATTTGGCTGTTCGTTTTCAACGACAGAAGCTTAACATATCCACTCCAGTTCCCATCCCGGATCACCCATCTGCGAGCAAGAATTTGGCTGAACCATTCATTGAGCAAATTCCTTCTGAGACAGTGGAGCAGACAGTGAAGCAGACAGCGGAGCAGCCATTGACTAATGCTCCGTCTGCATCTGAAACTGAAGCAATGGACGTATTGTTGGACTCTCCAACAACCTCCATCCCCATTGCACCCTCGGTCTCCCAAATTCAGTACAGTCCAACCGCCGCACATACAACAGTCATCTACCTAGACTTCGTCGATCCGGATCTGGTGGTGTCCACTGTTGTTGCCGCATTACAAGTTGAGGAGCCTACTAGACCTATCACTCCTCCGGATCAGTCTGCTGAAGATATGATATTTTTAGAAGAATTCTCTTCGGACTTGGTTACCTTGATCCGATCCGAAATCCGCCAATCTGCCGTTTCCACAATCGTGCCAGTTGAAACAGCAGTTGATCCACCTGAGTCATCTTCTGATCACTCTTCAGACCACTTATCTGTCGACGCCCCATCTCTTGCCAAGTCCCTTCAACACCTTTCTGATAACTGTCTATCTCTCTCCCAACGAGTTATAGAAGTTCATCAAAGTCAGAGGACTACAGTCTTGGATTTTGAGTCTTTCAAAGAGAAGATGACGGCCAGTATTAGCAGCATTCAACGCGGACTCAATGATCTGTTCTCTCAGCAAGCTACATATAAAAACAGTCTGAGAAAAGAACAGATCGAGCTGGCCACTGAAGTTCGAGCATCCGTCGCAAAAAGCGCAAGACACTCGTCTTGATGCTATCAGCGCTCTGATCCTCTTTACTCATCATAAACATCATCATCATAAACTTACTTATCATAATCATCATCATAAAAATCATATCATCTTTACTCATCATAAACATCATCATCATAACCATCGTAAATACTTATACAATTATTGCGTAGTCATAGTATAAGAATGTGTTACAGTCTGATGCCCGTACGTTTCTTACGTACCTTAATTCCCAAAAGTGGAGAAGTTGGAGAACTTTATCTCCTTGATGTTGTTGGTACCTGGGATGGTTCTACACATTCATACAAATCAATATTAGAAGCTAAACAATAGACAAATACCAAAAATTCAACAAAAATCATCAATTTCCAATTTTTAAACAGCGGCGATCGATCGCTTTAAACATGGCGATCGATCGCCTGACTGTTCGCTTCGCGGCGATCGATCGCTAAATTTGAGGCGATCGATCGCCTGCTGTGTAAATCGCTACTGGCCATCGGCGATCGATCGCCTCATATATGGCGATCGATCGCCACCTGCTGGTGCACGATTTTCCACCATTTTTGAGCATTTTTCAAGCTCCATCTTACCCTTCAAACCAATACTTTCCTACAACACCAACATCATCATAACTCACTAAAATCCACATAAAACAGTTCAAAAATCATACCCCAACAACATACAACACATACCCAAAACAAACCCACATAAAACACTTCAAAATCATCCCATTTCAAAACCAAACATCATAAAAACTTTAGGAAGGGTTCCATACCTCTTGAGGAGTCCAAATATTAACAACGATCTCAAAAACAAAGGTTTTGTGGAGCTTCCTCCTTCCTCCTTTGAAGAATTTCGAAAATGGGGTGAGGTTAGGGTTGTGATTTGGGGATTTTAAGAGTGAAAAGGAATAAAGTGTAGTAGAAAGGTGGGTATAGTGGGGGTTAAAAAGGGGTTGTGAGTTAATTAAAATTTGAACCCCAAAGTTAACATGATGTATAAAATACCCCAACATGGCATTTTAAAAGCATTTTACAAAATGCAACAAACTTCCTCTAACTTCATATCTTCCTCATAATTAGTAACCAAAACAATAAATCATGGTAACACCTCATCTTCTAACATGCATAACATACACCCTGAAATGCAACCCCGGGTCACGCCTATCATGTGACTAAGCATTTCAACATGATAATTAATTTCAACACATAAATCAATTATCAACATAATTAATCACATAAACATCATTAATGCCCAAATTGCATATAATTAATTTTGGGGCATCACAATACTCCCCTACTTATAAGATTTCGTCCTTGAAATCGCATGCACTTACCCAAAATGAAACTAAACATAAATCATACCAGAAAATAGTTCCGGGTAATGCTGCACCATATGCCGTTCCGTCTCCCACGTAGCCTCCTCGACACCCCGATGATCCCACTGAACTTTGACCATCAGTATGATCTTGCTTCGTAATCTGCGATCCTCTCGATCCAGAATTCTGACCGGTCGTTCTACGTATGATACATCTGAGTCCAACTGCACTTTAGTATGCTGTAATACATGAGAAGGGCCTGGCTCATACTTCCGTAACATAGAGACGTGGAAAACATCATGAACCGGATAAAGACGGCGGTAGATCCAAACGGTAGGCCAATGTACCGATACGTTGCAATACTTCATACGGCCCGACATACCTCGGAGATAACTTTCCCCGCATACCAAAACGAACTACACCCCTGAAGGGTGAGATTTTCAAGAAGACCTTGTCTCCTACTTGGAATTCTAGCGGTCGTCGTCGCTTATTGGCATATGCTGCTTGCCTATCCTGTGCCGCTTTCATCTTTTGACGTATCAACTTAATCTAGTCTTCCATAACCCTGATCATATCCGGTCCTCCGACCGCTTTACTAGTCAAGTCCTCCCAATACAGCGGTGACCTACAGCGTTCTCCGTAAAGAGCTTCAAAAGGAGCCATTTGAATGCTCGCCTGATAGCTGTTATTATAGGAGAACTTTACCAGTGGTAATGAATCTTGCCACGGAGTATCAAACTCCAATACACATGCCCTCAGCATATCTTCGAGCGTCTAAATGGTACGCTCTGTCTGGCTGTCTGTATGAGGGTGATAAGCTGTACTCAGTCTCACCTTTGTGCCCAAAGCTGTCTGGAGACCCTCCCAGAAATGTGATGTAAACCTTGGGTCTCTGTCAGACACAATCGAGACTGGAATTCCGTGCAATCTCACCACATCCCGTACATATAATTGGGCCATCTTTAAGTATGTGAAGGACAAACTGTAAGGGATGAAATGAGCCATCTTCGTCAGCCTATCCACGATCACCCAGATCGCATCAAATCCTGAGGTCGTTCTTGGCAAGTGGGTCACGAAGTCCATAGATATGTGCTCCCACTTCCATTCAGGTACCTCTAAGCTCTTCAGCTCGTCACCAGGCCTCTGTCTCTCTGCCTTTACTTGCTGGCAGATTAAACATCTTTTGACAAAAGCGATCACGTCATGCTTCATCCGTCTCCACCAGAACTGACCACATAGGTCCTTATACATCTTTCTTCCTCCTGGGTGGATGCTCAACCTGCTGCTATGAGCACGGTGCAAGATCCCTTGACGCAACTCTGGTGTCCTCGGCACTACCCAACGGTTACAAAGTCTCAATGAACCATCTTCTGCCATTCTGAACTTTGATAACTGACCTTGAAGTACTATCGATGACCACCTCTGAACCTCATCATCTGACCTCTGAGCTTTCCTGATAGCCTCAAATATGTCTGGCTCAGCCAATAAGGTCGACACTCGTCCGGTGATGTGTCCACATCGAAATCATAGCCCAGATGGCAATAAGAAGTCATCATAGCTGTTAAACACATAGCGTCCTCAGCAATGCTCTTCACCTTCCGACTTAAGGCGTCTGCTATCAAGTTTGCTTTACCAGGATGGTACTCAATCTCACAGTCATAATCCTTGAGTAAATCCATCCACCTCCTTTGGCGCATATTCAATTCAGCCTGAGTGAATAGAAACTTCAGGCTCTTATGGTCCGTATAGATGGTAAACGTTGTACCATAAAGATAATGCCGCCAAATCTTCAAGGCGAAAATGATGGCCGCCAGTTCCAGATCGTGAACTGGGTATCTGGTTTCATGAGGCTTCAACTGCCTCGAAGCATAAGCCACCACGTGCTTATCTTGCATCAACACGCAGCCCAAACCCTGTAATGATGCATTCGTGTACAAAGCAAACCTCTTATTCTTAGAAGGAATCACCAATACAGGTGCCCTAGTCAAACGACGCTTCAATTCTTGGAAGCTTTCCTCACAAGCTTCGGACCAATAGAACGGGACTCCTTTCTGAGTCAGCTGTGTCAGCGGCTTAGCGATCTTAGAAAATCCCTTGACGAAACGTCGATAATAACCTGCTAAGCCAAGGAAACTCCGTATCTCAGGTACAGAAGTGGGTGCAGCCCACTCCATCACAGCTTCAACCTTCTTGGATCTACAAATATCCCGCTGCTTGATATAACATGACCCAAGAACACTACTCTCCTCAACCAGAACTCGCACTTGCTGAGCTTTGCATATAACTGATGATCCCTAAGGATTTGGAGTACTGTCCTCAAGTGCCTTACATGTTCTTCTTCAGTCCGCGAGTAAATGAATATATCGTCAATGAAAACGATGACGAACTGATCCAAATACGGTTGGAACACCCTGCTCATCAGGCTCATAAAACAGCTGGGGCATTCATCACCCCAAAAGGCATGACTAAGAATTCATAGTGCCCATACCTAGTCCTGAAAGCTGTCTTCTGAACATCATCTTCTCTTACTCGAATATGATGGTACCCCGACCTCAGATCGATCTTACTGTAGAGCCTCGTACCCTGCAACTGGTCAAACAAATCATCGATCCTCGGAAGTGGATACTTATTCTTCCCTATAGTCTTGTTCAGTTGTCTGTAATCGATGCACAGCCGCATCGAACCATCTTTCTTCTTGACAAAATGGACTGGTGCACCCCAGGGCGATACGCTAGGGCGTATATAGCCCTTATCAAGGAGCTCTTGTAACTGAATCTTCAACTCCCTTAATTCTGCTGGTGCCATCCTATACGGGGCACGAGAAATGGCAGACGTCCCATGTAGTAACTCAATTCCAAACTCGACCTCTCTCGTCGGAGGAAATCCGGGAATCTCTTCCGGAAAGATATCAGGAAACTCCGCCACTACGGGCACATCCTCAACCTTTAATTCTTCCTTCTTTTTCGTAACATCGACAGCATAGATGAGATATCCCATATGGCCTCGTTCCAATAACTGTGCCATCTTGACAGCAGATATCAACGGGATCTTTGGACGGGAACCATCCCCATAAAATGTCCACTGGACTCCCATATCAGACCTGAATCGGACAGTCCTCTGCCTGCAGTTCACAACTGCCTGATACCTATTCAGAACATCAATGCCTACGATGCAGTCAAAGTCTGACATTCCCAGAACGATCAAATCTGACCTTAGCTCGTTATCCTCAAAATAAATGAGGCCGTCATAGACAATCTGATCAGCAATCAAACTTCTTCCGGCGGGTGTCGAGACTACGAGAGGTGTGGGCGACGGAGAAGTGCATATGTGGTGCCTTTCCACAAAACTTGTCGACACAAAGGAGTGTGACGCACCTGTGTCTATCAATATAAAAGCAGGGTGCGTAAATAAAAGACACGTACCCGCTATAACCTACTCCAGAGCCGCTGTAGCCTGCTCCATCATCAAAGCATAAACCTGCTCCTGAGGTGGCCCCATGGGCTGACCTCCATACTGCCTCGGTGCAAAAGGTGGTCTGTGCTGTGATGCTCTGTCCGCAGGCCTCCCCGCAGAGTTCTGTTGTCTTCCCCTGTTGGGACACTGCCGACCAAAGTGGCCTTTTGTCGCCACAAACATAACATCCTACACAGTCTTTTGTCAAATGTGGTTGCTTACAAAGAGTGCACTGGACCTTCCCGAATCTGTCTCCCTGAGACTGCCCTCTTCCAGATGAGGCATCGTTCCTACGGCTTCCTTTCCATCGATTCTCGGGCTTCTTACCACTGAATCTCGACGCTGAAGTGTTCCCCCTAGACTTAAACTGATCACCCCTGGGCTTCAAATTGTCAGAAGTAGATTTCTGAAGGGGTGCTGGAGGTGGCACAGCTTCAGGGTATGCACCAACTCCCAGCTCGGCTATCTCAGCTCGTGAAAGTGCATCATCAAAACAAGCAGGGCCATAAGTAACCACCCTGTCATACAGTTCAGGCCTCAAGCCCTTCATGAAGTTCCTCATCTTTGCTTGAGTACTTGCGGCGATGTGAGGTACGTATCTGAGCAAAGAACAGTAATGAAGAGCATAATCTGACACATGCATGTTACCTTGTTTGAGGTTAGTAAACTCATCTTCCTTTGCCTGTCGTGCAGCAGCTGAAAAGTAGCGGGTCAGAAACCGAGTTCTGAACAGCTTCCAATTTATTTCTTGACCCTGAGCCTCTTGCTCTATCACTGTGGTCTTCCACCACATCAGCGCCTTCTTGGCCAATTGGAACTCCGCTAGCCTTATCCAGGCTGTCTTACCACAAGGGGCTGCCACAAATATTTGCTCTATCCTCTCTAACCACTCCTCAGCCTGTTCCCCTGTCTCAGTCCCCTCGAACATCGGGGTCGGTATGTCAGAAATTGAGCCAAACTTAGCTCTCCAGGTAATAACTGCTGTTCAGATGGTTCTTCACCCAAGGCTGGCGGTGGCAGGGGATTGGTACGCCCAACACTTGCATTCACACTCACCACGTCTCCTATGTCAATATTTGCTGCCATACTGCAAGACAAGGGTTAACAACAATACCCAAAAGTAGTTCATATAATACATCGTTAGAGAAACAAAACATGTTGGTATAACATCATATACTTCATATGCAATACATGCACAAAACATGTTTAAAAAGAAACACCTAGCCAACTTATTGCTAAGGCTACCCTTCGCTCGTTCCCGGGTTATCTAACCTGGCTCTGATACCACTAATGTAGGGTCTTCCTACCTTAACATCATACTAATAACGTATTATGGACTAAACATGCATTCATAACATCTTAGGGTACCGGTTGTAGCTTTGAGCTAATAAGATTACAGGCCAAAAATGAAATTTCAAAACTTAATAATTACATTCTTGGTAATGAATGTTAAAGCTATAGAATTATACTACTCCTAGAGTAGCGACTATCAAAATCATGTATCCTATGTTCTTTCATGCTCCTCATAGCTCACTGCCTTAACCCGACCCTTAGTCTTTCAATCCAAAAGTGTGCCTACAGGAATAACACATCATGAACATATACATCCTTACTTATCATCATAAAAATAACAGTAAATGCATGAAATCTAAGTTAAGTAAACTTGCTGGTTATTCGTTAACTTCCTTTTTTTTTGTTGTCCCTGATTCACATTCATGCATATAGGCATCTTACCCCATCGTATGGCATCTTACCATATCATAAACATCGTATGGCATCTTACCATATGGGCATCTTACCCTATCGCATGACATCTTACCACATGGGCATCTTACCCTATCGTATGACATCTTACCACATGGGCATCTTACCCTATCGTATGACATCTTACCATATCATAAACATCATCATCACTTATCATAAACACCCCCATAGACATCATATCCTCTTTACTCATCATAAACATCATCATCATAAAATTACTTATCATAATCATCATCATAAACATCATATCATCTTTACTCATCATAAACATCATCATCATAACCATCGTAAATACTTATACAATTATTGCGTAGTCATAGTATAAGAATGTGTTACCGTCCGATGCCCGTACGTTTCTTACGTACCTTAATTCCCAAAAGTGGAGAAGTTGGAGAACTTTATCTCCTTGATGTTGTTGCTACCTGGGATGGTTCTACACATTCATACAAATCAATATTAGAAGCTAAACAATAGCCAAATACCAAAAATTCAACAAAAATCATCATTTTACAATTTTTAAACAGCGGCGATCGATCGCTTTAAACATGACGATCGATCGCCTAACTGTTCGCTTCGCGGCGATCGATCGCTTAATTTGAGGCGATCGATCGCCTGCTGTGTAAATCACTACTGGCCATCGGCGATCGATCACCTCATATATGGCGATCGATCGCCACCTGCTGGTGCGCGATTTTCCACCATTTTTGAGCATTTTTCAAGCTCCATCTTATACCCTTCAAACCAATACTTTCCTACAACACCAACATCATCATAACTCACTAAAACCCACATAAAACACTTCAAAAATCATCCCATTTCAAAACCAAACATCATAAAAACTTTAGGAAGGGTTCCATACCTCTTGAGGACTCCAAATCTTAACAACGATCTCAAAAACAAAGGTTTTGTGGAGCTTCCTCCTTCCTCCTTTGAAGAATTTCGAAAATGGGGTGAGGTTAGGGTTGTGGAAGTGATTTGGGGATTTTAAGAGTGAAAGGAATAAAGTGTAGTAGAAAGGTGGGTATAGTGGGGGTTAAAAAGGGGTTGTGAGTTAATTAAAATTTGAACCCCACAGTTAACATGATGTATAAAATACCCCAACATGGCATTTTAAAAGCATTTTACAAAAATGCAACAAACTTCCTCTAACTTCATATCTTCCTCATAATTAGCAACCAAAACAATAAATCAGGTTAACACCTCATCTTCTAACATGCATAACATACACCCTGAAATCATTAATGCCCAAATTGCATATAATTAATTTCGGGGCATCACATGTTAATATATATGCAAAATCAGATTTTATACACATAACACACCTCAACACACATACAATCTCTACATCTCTTGAAACACCTTGGAGCTTTGTCTTGGAAGTGAACTTGCAAGGAACTTTGTGAGGGCCCGATCCTAATGTGGTGTTTAATTAACATATAATAATTAATTTGCGTAAACAGCGGAATATTTATTTCAAATGTCTTGTCAAATGGCCCTAAATATTTTTCGCTTTTACGTGATACTGATACTGAAAATACGTAATTCCAGTTTCCAATTCAACACGTTGAGCATAACATAAATATCAAGTATAAAATCAACCAGTAGTAGAATACTTGAAATACAGATACTCGGGGCATACCCTGGTAATTTAAAATGTAATTAAGAATACTCTAACAATTACTGGGACTCAAAACATAAAATATAAACCTGAGCTCGCTCTCAAGGAGCTCTTTTATTCATCGATGCTTCATCTCGAGCATCCTCAGTACGTCCACCTGTACTACCTGTCATGCCCATACAAAAGACATGACAGCCCCCACTACGGGGGTCAGAACCCAGTACGAGAAATAAATAGATCATGTCAAGTATGACAAAGTATCATGCAATGCATACCATGTACGAATGCTATGTATGAATGGGTATAAAGAATCGAATCTAAAGATACAAAATATCGGAGTCCAAAGGAAGGTATCATCAAATAATATCAGGCTCGAGCAGAGGGTGACAACACACGCACTTTGCGCTAGGAGAATCATCCTGTGTTGTGCTCGTCATCCCTCGTGTCTAGGTCCGGTAGCAATGCGCGTGACTACAGTCGCTACCTAAACTGCCTGTCATCGCTGTGCCCGTCGTCCTCGACACTCAGAGTGAGTCAACTCATTCATAATCATGGATATCAAAGAAATGATAGATCAATATTGTAATACCCCCGAAATGTGATATGATTATGTTCTACGATGATGAATTATGATGTGTTTAAGGGTTGTGGTGTATTTAATTTGGGGGATAATACTTATGATGTGATGATATGATTTAGGGGGCATGTTGGGTGTTTTAGAGGATGTATTAATTAAATAAAGTTGTTAAATATCGAGTGAGGATATTTTAATACATCGTACTATATACCGGGACACAATTAAAACACCACATGACCACCCCAACCCTCACCACCCCCCTACTCGGCCACCTCACCCCCCACTAGGCCAACCCATTCCCTCCACTTGCACAACCCATGCCTCCTTCTCCCTTTCTTACTCCACCTCCCAATCAATCCTCCTCCTTCTCTTCCCCCTCCATTTCGTCCAGACAAGCAGCTATTAGGCAAGGAGAAGGCTGGTGAGAAGGTGTTCAAAAACCTTACAAAAAGAGGAGCAAAGGAGAGGGGTAAGTGGTTACCCTGTTTTCTGGGTTTGTGTTTGAGCTTGGGTTTGGTGGGTTGTTTTAACACATGCTAAGTGTAGGTTTGGGTAGAACCTTAGTAGGGATGCTTACATGGTAGTATTAAGTAACTACTAGCATGGTTGTTTGAGCATTTTACATGATTTATGTGATAGATTTCTTATTATGAAACTATGTGCTTGAAAATCTGGAAAGAAGATAAGCATGCTCTGTTTCTGTTAAAGTTGGTTGAGGATGAAGATTATGATGATGTTATGATGCATGTTAGCTTAGGTTTTGTTAAACCTTTGATTTATGTGCTTACATGGATGTTTTATGAAGTTCTTCACATGGTTGTTTCAGCAAGTAAGATGTGTTATGAAGTAGAAATGATGATGTGATAAGAGGTGCTCAAAAATCTGGGGAAGTCCCGATTTTTTCAGAGCTCTCGATCGATCGAGATTTGGTCCCGATCGATCGAGCGAGACAGAAGGTCTAAAGCATGTTTTGATTTTTAGGTACCGATCGATCGAAGGATTTCTCGATCGATCGGTGAAGCTCCTCGATCGATCGGTAAAATGTTTCGATCGATCGAGCGAGACAGAATACTAAGGCACTGTTTGTGCACAGTTTCTCGATCGATCGAGACCTTGGGCCGATCGATCGAGAGAGGCAGAATGTTGAAAAATAAGATGATGTTTTATTTTGTTAAGTTTATGATGTGAGATGGTATTGAGGCATCTAATATGGTATTGTGTGGTCTTGTAGAGCCATCCCAGGTATCGGCACCATCAAGGAGATAAAGTCTGTTGACTCCTCCTCTTTTTGAAAAGGTACGTAAGAGGCGTACGGGCATCGGACGGTAACACACATCTTTATACTACAACTATGCTTTTATTGCATCAGTATTCACAATGAAATGATGATGTTTATACGATGTTTATATGATGATGTCTATACGATGTTTATATGATGATGTCTATACGATGTTTATATGATGATGTTTACATGATGCTATTGTGGTAAGATGCCACGGGGTAAGATGCCCCACATGGTAAGAGGCCATGCATTGTTTATAATGTGGTAAGATGCCACGGGGTAAGATGCCCCACATGGTAAGAGGCCATGCAATGTTTATAATGTGGTAAGATGCCACAGGGTAAGATGCCCATATACATGATTATGAATCAGGGACAACGATAAGAAGTTAATGAATAACCAGCATATTTACTTAACCAATGTTTCATTCATTTACTATGATGTTTTATGATGTTGAATGAGATTGTATATGCTTATGGTGTGTTGTCCCTGTAGGTGCGCTTTTGGGACTAAAGGACTAAGGGGTCGGGTTGAGGCAGTGAGCTACGAAGAACACAGGGATGTATAGGAATCAAGTCTTGATTAGTATCTACTCTAGGAGTAGTATAAATCTAAACATGAACATTCTTTTGGAAGTGTAATGAATTTATTTTTGAAGTTCTTTATTTTGGCCTGTATTCTGATAGCTCATGTAACAACCAGAACCTTAGAATGTACCTTAATGCATGATTAGTCCTTCTTTGTCTACTAATCACTGTTAAGGTGGGAAGACCCCACATTAGTGGTATCAGAGCAGTGGTTAGATAACTCGGGAATGAGTGAAGGGTAGCCTTAGCAATAAGTTAGCTAGGTTCTTACTTTTGAACATGTTTATATGTATGTTATTCATAAAGAAGAAGATGTTATGCTAACATGTTCAATTATCTAACGATGAGTTTTATGAACTGTTTTTGGTGTTGTTATTAACCCTTGTGTTGCAGCATGGCAGCAAACATAGAAGTGGGTGACGCCATTAGTGTAAATGCAAGTGCTGGGCGTACGAATCCATTGCCACCACCAGCCTTGGGCGAAGAACCTTCGGAACAATAGTTGCTACCGGGGGAGTTGAGCTTGGCTCAGTTTATGATGTACAGACCCCCGATGTTCGAAGGAACAGAATCAGGAGAGAAAGCTGAGGAATGGTTAGATAGGATCGAACAGATATTTGCGGCAGCGCCTTGTGCAAAGACGGCCTGGATCAGATTAGCAGAATTTCAGCTGTCCAAGAAGGCACTGATGTGGTGGAAAACCACAGTGATTGAGCAAGAGGCTCTGGGACAGGAAGTGAATTGGAAGATGTTCCGAACGCGGTTTCTGAACCGCTACTTCTCAGCCGCTGCAAGACAGGCCAAGGAGGATGAGTTTACCAATTTAAGGCAAGGTACCATGCCTGTATCTGACTATGCTTTACATTACTGTTCCTTACTGCGATATGTGCCACACATTGCTGCAAGCACTCAAGCGAAGATGAGGAACTTCATGAAGGGTTTGAGGCCGGAATTGTATGACAGAGTAATTACCTATGGCCCTGCCTGTTTTGATGATGCACTCTCACGAGCTGAGCTAGCTGAACTGGGAGTTGGCGCATATCCTGATGCAGTGCCACCTCCAGCACCCTCTCAGAAATCCATTCCTGACAATTTGAAGCCAAGGGGTGATCAGTTTAAGCCTAGGGGAAACACTTCAGCGTCGAGATTCAGTGGCAAGAGGCCCGAGAATCGATGGAAAGGGAACCGCAGGAATGATGCTCCATCCGGGAGAGAACAGCCTCAGGGAGACAGATCTGGAAGAGTTCAGTGCACTCTTTGTGGACAACCACATTTAGCAAAGGATTGCGTAGGATGCTATGTCTGTGGCGATAGAGGCCACTTTGCTCGACAGTGTCCCAACAGGGGGAGACAGCAGAACTCTACGGGGAGGCCTACGGACATAGCGGCACAGCACCGACCCCCTTTCGCACCAAGGCAGTATGGAGGTCAGCCCACGGGGCCACCTCAGGGACAGGTGTATGCTTTGACTAGGGAGCAGGCTACAGCAGCTCCGGAGGAGGTTATAGCGGGTACGTGTCTTTTATTTACGCACCCTGCTCTTATATTGATAGACACAGGTGCGTCACACTCTTTTGTGTCGACGAATTTTGTTGAATGACACCACATATGCACTTCTCCGTCCCCCATGCTGTGATATCCCCGAAATGATTATTGTGATGTTAATCATTTGAGTTAAATTTTGATGATTTGGGTGTTAATTCATGGGTTTGGATTAGTATTATTTGGGAGTTTCATTTCGGGGTGCATGTGATATATGTTGAGATTTTGGGGGTCGTGGCTTGTTTATTTGGAGTGTGTGTTGTTTGTTTTGGGTAAAGCATGTTAACGGGAATTGAAGTATTTTATTGAGAAAATACAATAAATATCATGTGAGGATATTTTTATACATCGTGCTAAATACCGGGACCAAAACATAACATATCATACCACCCAACACAAAACCACCCCCCCCCCCCCCAACCCATGCCAATCACACTGTGCCCAGGCTGACTTCCCATCCCACTTGGCTCAATCATTTGACCACTCTCAGCCATCCCAAATCTCGACCTTTCTCTCCCAATTCCTCACCAGCACTTGCTAAGCAATAATCTGAGGAGCTTGCCCCTTTTCATCGCCTGGAAAGCCTTCAAAAATCGGAGCAAAGTAGGGTGAGAAACCATGCTCTGTTTTTGTTTTTAAACTTGTTTGAGTACATGTTTTTAGGTGGCGAGAAAACGGCATGTTAGCTTAGGTTTCTTGAAACCTTTGATTTAAATGCTTTTATGGTGTTATTGTGAGGCTCTCTGTATTTTTCCTTGAGCATGTTGCATGTTTTATGTTGAGGAAATAAGCATGTAAAGAAGGGTGTTCGGAAATCTGGGTAGGTGTATGCCCTGTTTTTCTGGGAAATTATGGTTAGGGAGTGATTTTGAGGAGGTGGTATCATGCATGTTAGAAGGGTTTGTGGTGAACCTTCGATTTGAGTTTATGCATGGTAGTTTTGTAAAGCCCTTGGCATGTTGGTTCGAGCATGCTTTATGTTATATGTGATAGTTATTATAGCATGAAATGAAGTACTCAGGAAATCTGGAAATAAAATGTGTTGCCCTGTTTCCGAAAAGATGATCGAGTACTTGTGTAAATGGTCGTCGTTTATGCATATGGGCTTATGTTTGGGGTGTAATTTTGGTATGAATACACTCAGGGTAGAGTGTTGTAACAAATAGCATGTTTATTTGGGCATGTTGTATGTCTTACATGTTGGATTTAAGGGTGTGATTTCAGGTGTTCGAGAATTCTGGGTTGGCATTTCTCGAACAGAGCATCTCGATCGATCGATATTTCATCTCGATCGATCGAGCGGGGCAGAATCTTGGTTTTGATTTTAGGCGTCTTCTCGATCGATCGGGAAGAAGGGCCGATCGATCGAGAGACCCAGAATGTTGAAAAATATAATTTGTTAAAGTTTTGATATTGGATTGTAATGAGACATCTAATATTGTGTTGTACACTGGTGTAGAGCCTTCACAGGTAGCTACACAGCGCAGGGGATAGAGTCCTGCAACACACCACATTTTGGAAAGGTACGTAAGCGACGTACGGGCATCCCAACGGTAACATGTACTTATGTTTGTCTGTGTGACGCATGATGAATGCAATGTGATGCATCAAGATTATGATACATGTTATTATGCATTGTGTTGCATATTATGCATTGTTGTTGCATATTGTGATGTGGGATAAATAGGTGTATTCCACGAGTCAGGGCGATCACAGTTAAGGTTTTAATGCTTATGCTTTATCGCTGCGCATGTGGAGCGGGTGGGGGGAGGCTCGCTGGCACATGGAGGCGAGGTATACCATACTAAGCGAGGAAGAGATGCCGCTAGTATGATGAAGCGTGTATGCGATACCGCTTGTTTTGAGATATGAAAGCATTAAAATAACTGATGATGACTGACTCAAGAAAAAGAGGAAATGTCATGACATTCATTTGTAAAGCCATACATTCATTTAATGTGTTTTATTATGACCTATGGTACAGGGACAACCATTGGACGTTATAAATGCAGGAAATACAGGAAGTGCTTGTATTTAGGATTTTGCATTTATGCTTTACTTTCATATTATGTTGAATATGAATTGTTTTATGCTCACGTGTTGGGGGTTGTCTTTGTAGGTGCTTTTATTGACGAGAACCAGAGTCAGGGTTGATTTGCTGAGCTGTAAGGAGTGCTACAGGATTAGCATGTTAGAGAAATTTTGTATAGCTTCTACTGGGTAGAGTAAGACTATAATGTAGTGCTTTGTAGGAATTGTGTTATTCCTTTTTGAAACATTTTGGTACTGTAATCTCTAAAGCTCAGGATTAATCAACACGACACGTTACTCTGATATTCACATGAATGTTTAGTTCTCTAAATTGCACCTTAGTGACTTGATGTGTTAACGGGGTCTCACATTTAGTGGTATCAGAGCAGTGGTTAGATAACCAGGGAAGAGTGAAGGGTAGCCTTTAGAGACAAGTTGGCTAGGTATTCATTGTTGGGCATGTTATGCATGTGATGCATATTGACGTATAAGTGTTATACTAACATGCTTTTGAATATTATACTCTTGTTATCTAACGGCTTATATTATGAACTGCTTTTGGTATTTTGTTAACTCTTGTATTACAGCATGGTTGAGATTAATCCGGAGAACCCCAATGAGGAGATAGGGGATATGGACAGTAGGAATGCCAGTATTGCTCCGCCGAATCCTCTACCACCACCTGCTGTGGGCATGGAGCCCAGTGTACAGATGTTACTGCCAGGGGAGCTCAGTTTGAAGCAGTTTCTGAGTTTCCATCCGCCCATGTTTGAGGGGATTGAGTCTGTTGAAGTAGCTGAGGAGTGGTTGGAACGTATAGAGCAGATACTTGTGACTGCACCCTGTGCACGCACGGCCTGGCTAAGGTTAGCCGAGTTTCAGATGGCTAAGAAGCCTGCTATGTGGTGGAAGACCACGGTGATGGAGCTGAGAGCTCTAGGTGTGGCAGTTGACTGGACTGTATTCCGGACCCGGTTCCTTAACCGGTATTTCTCTGCAGCTGCCAGACAATTAAAAGAGGATGAGTTCAACAGTTTGAAGCAGGGTAGCATGTCAGTGTCGGACTATGCTTTGCAGTATTCCTCACTGCTGAGGTATGTACCTCATATTGCTGTCAGCAGCCATGCAAAGATGATGAACTTTCTGAAGGGATTAAGGCCAGAACTATTTGATAGGGTTATCTCCAACAACCCCAGTTCATTTGATGATGCCCTGACACGGGCAGAGTTAGCGGAGATTGCGGTGGACGCGTACAAGGATGTTGTACCCCCTTCTGTACCACCACAAAGGCCTACTACTGATAGTCTGAGGCCACGAGGGGATCAGTTCAAGGCTCGTGGAGCCTCATCATCTTCCAAATTTAGTGGGAAGAAGTCTCAGGGTCAGAAACAGAACAATAAGAGACCCACACAGGGGAGCAAGACTGTGGGAAGCAAGTGTAGCAACTGTGGGGGATGGCACTTGTCACGGGACTGTCCGGGTTGCTATGTCTGTGGCAAGGTGGGCCACTTTGCTCGAGGTTGCCCCAATCGGGCAGGTCAGACAGTCTCAGGGCCGAATAGGCCGATGTTTGATGCGGGGAGGGCATCACAGAGACAGCAGTTTGCACCACGACCACGGGGAGGTCAGACGGCAGGACCGCCGCAGGGACAGGTGTATGCGCTGACCAGGGAGCAGGCTGAGGCAGCCCCAGAGGAGGTCATTGCTGGTACGTGCCATTTATTTACGTACCCTGCACTTATATTGATAGATACAGGTGCTTCCCATTCTTTTGTATCTACTGCTTTTGTGGAGGGACACCGTTTGTGCTCGTCTCTGTTACCCACGCCTCTTATGGTCTCGACACCCACGGGGAAGCATGTGATTGCGGATCGGCTATTGTCTGATTGCCTCATTTATTTTGAGGGCAATGATTTGAGGGCCGATCTGATTCAGTTAGAGATGGCAGACTTTGACTGTATTATCGGCATAGATGTGTTGAGCAGATACCGAGCTGTGGTAGACTGCCGGCAGAGGATTGTACGTTTTCTGTCTGATCAGGGGTTTCAGTGGATCTTTTATGGGGACGACTCTCGTCCAAAGATTCCGGTAATATCAGCGGTTAAGATGGCGCGATTATTGGAGCGCGGCCACACAGGTTACATCATTTATGCTGTGGATGTATCTGAGGAAAAGGAAGTGAGAGCTGAGGACATTCCGGTTGTGGCGGAGTTCATTGATGTGTTCCCAGATGAGATTCCCGGATTTCCGCCTGTCAGGGATGTGGAATTTGCTATTGAGTTGCTGCCAGGGACTTCTGCTATATCCCGTGCTCCTTACAGGATGGCACCGGCAGAGCTGAGGGAACTGAAAGTACAGTTACAGGAGCTCCTCGACAAGGGATACATTCGTCCTAGTGTATCGCCTTGGGGTGCACCAGTCTTGTTCGTGAAAAAGAAGGATGGATCAATGCGTCTGTGCATTGACTATAGGCAATTGAACAAGGTCACAGTGAAGAACAGTTATCCACTTCCGAGGATTGATGATCTGTTCGACCAGCTTCAGGGTACAGAGGTGTACTCCAAGATAGAATTGAGGTCAGGCTATCATCAAGTGCGGGTTAGAGCTGGTGATGTCCAAAAGACGGCTTTTAGAACTCGGTATGGGCACTATGAGTTCTTGGTGATGCCATTCGGGGTGACGAATGCCCCTGCTACTTTTATGAGCTTGATGAATAGGGTATTTCAGGAGTACCTCGATCAGTTTGTAATCGTGTTCATTGATGACATCCTGGTCTATTCAAAGAATGAGGAGGATCATGCCAATCATCTGAGGATAGTGCTCCAGATCCTCAGGGATCATCAGTTGTACGCCAAACTCAGCAAGTGTGAGTTTTGGCTGAGCAGTGTTGCATTCTTGGGTCATATCATATCACGAGAGGGGATATCAGTAGACCCGAGGAAGATAGAGGCAGTTATGGACTGGTCTGCCCCTACTTCAGTCAGTGAGATTCGAAGTTTTCTTGGTCTGGCTGGCTATTATCGACGTTTCGTCGAGGGTTTCTCAAAGGTCGCCAAGCCACTTACACAGCTGACTCAGAAGGGAGTCCCATTCTGTTGGACAG
Source organism: Haberlea rhodopensis (assembly GCA_907163345.1). Lineage (NCBI taxonomy): Eukaryota > Viridiplantae > Streptophyta > Magnoliopsida > Lamiales > Gesneriaceae > Haberlea > Haberlea rhodopensis. The sequence continues at coordinate 101,954 of CAJQUN010000365.1, forward strand.
AGGCTTGTGAGCAGAGTTTCAGGGAATTGAAGCACAGGCTGACTACTGCACCAGTTCTAGTGATTCCCAAGGAGAACAAAGGATTTGTTATTTATACCGACGCATCGCTACAGGGATTAGGGCGCGTACTGATGCAGGACAGACATGTAGTGGCTTATGCTTCGAGACAGTTGAAGCCACACGAGACGAGGTATCCAGTCCATGATCTGGAGTTGGCAGCTATAGTGTTCGCCTTGAAGATATGGCGACACTACTTATACGGTACCTCATTTACCATCTTCACTGATCACAAGAGCCTGAAGTTCTTGTTTACACAGGCTGAGTTGAACATGAGGCAGAGGAGATGGATGGACCTGCTGAAGGATTATGATTGTGAAATCCTATACCATCCCGGGAAAGCAAATCTGACAGCCGACGCCCTGAGTCGGAAAGTGCGGAGCACTGTAGAGGATGCCATGTGTTTATCAGCTATGTTGGGCTCCTACTGCCATTTGGGATTTGATTATGACGTATCTTCTTCACCAGTACAGGTTTTGACCTTGCTAGCGGAGCCTGTTATTTATGATCACATCAGAAAGGCTCAGGGGACCGATGTAGAGGTTCAGAGATGGATATTAGTGGTTCATTCAGGTCAGCCATCGAGATTCAGAGTGGCTGAGGACGGTTCTCTGAGACTTGGCGACAGATGGGTGGTTCCAGATGCACCTGAGTTGCGTCAGGGTTTATTACAACGAGCTCATTGCAGCAGGATGAGTGTCCACCCAGGAGGGAAGAAGATGTATAAGGATTTACGCAGCCAGTTCTGGTGGAGGCGTATGAAACAAGATGTCACCTCATTTGTCAAGCGTTGTTTGATTTGTCAGCAGGTGAAGGCTGAGAGGCAGAGACCTGGAGGTGAACTAAAGAGTTTGGAGATACCCGAGTGGAAGTGGCAGCACGTGTCTATGGATTTTGTGACCCACTTACTGAGGACCGTTTCGGGTTTTGATGCCATCTGGGTAGTCGTGGATAGATTGACTAAAGTGGCTCACTTCATTCCCTACTGTATGACATATACGCACTTGAGGATGGCACAGTTATATGTCAGAGATGTGGTGAGACTACACGGGATCCCTGTTTCGATAGTGTCCGATCGAGATCCGCGGTTCACATCTCACTTTTGGGAGGGTCTGCAGAAAGCTCTAGGTACAGAGTTGAGGCTGAGCACAGCCTATCACCCTCAAACGGACGGACAGACCGAGCGTACGATACAGACGCTCGAGAATATGCTGAGAGCTTGTGTGCTAGAGTTCGACATATCATGGCAGGACTCGATAGCCTTCGTGGAGTTCTCTTACAACAACAGCTACCAAGCAAGTATACAGATGGCTCCTTTCGAGGCCCTCTATGGTAGGCGTTGTCGGTCACCCTTGTATTGGGATGACTTGGACCGTAAGTCGGTTGGAGGACCAGAGTTGGTTCAGGAAATGGAAGAGAAAGTTAAGGTCATCAAGAGAAAGATGAAGGCAGCTCAGGACAGACAGGCAGCATATGCCAATCAGCGGCGTAGGCCGTTGGAGTTTCAGTTGGGCGACAGAGTTTTTCTGAAGATCTCACCTTTCAGAGGCGTAGTACGGTTTGGTATGCGGGGGAAGTTGTCTCCTAGATACGTGGGGCCGTATGAGATCTTACAGCGTGTTGGTACTCTGGCGTACCGTTTGACGTTACCGCCTTCTCTGTCTGGTATACACGACGTATTTCATGTGTCTATGCTGAGGAAGTATGAGCCGGATCCTTCACATGTGTTGCAGCCTTCAGAGGTGCAGATTGAGTCCGATGTTTCTTATGTTGAGCGGCCTATCAGGATTTTGGATAGGGCAGACCGCAGACTTCGGAACAAGGTTATTCCTATGATCAAGGTTCAGTGGGATCGTAGGGGTGTCGAGGAGGCCACGTGGGAGACAGAGCGACACATGGTGCAGCACTATCCAGAGCTGTTTTCTGGTATGCTTTTATGTATTGGTTACTTCATGTTGGTAAGCATGTTTGATTTCGGGGACGAATCCTATAAGTAGGGGAGTATTGTGATATCCCCGAAATGATTATTGTGATGTTAATCATTTGAGTTAAATTTTGATGATTTGGGTGTTAATTCATGGGTTTGGATTAGTATTATTGGGGAGTTTCATTTCGGGGTGCATGTGATATATGTTGAGATTTTGGGGGTCGTGGCTTGTTTATTTGGGGTGTGTGTTGTTTGTTTTGGGTAAAGCATGTTAACGGGAATTGAAGTATTTTATTGAGAAAATACAATAAATATCATGTGAGGATATTTTTATACATCGTGCTAAATACCGGGACCAAAACATAACATATCATACCACCCAACACCCAACCACCCCCCCCCCCCCCCAACCCATGCCAATCACACTGTGCCCAGGCTGACTTCCCATCCCACTTGGCTCAATCATTTGACCACTCTCAGCCATCCCAAATCTCGACCTTTCTCTCCCAATTCCTCACCAGCACTTGCTAAGCAATAATCTGAGGAGCTTGCCCCTTTTCATCGCCTGGAAAGCCTTCAAAAATCGGAGCAAAGTAGGGTGAGAAACCATGCTCTGTTTTTGTTTTTAAACTTGTTTGAGTACATGTTTTTAGGTGGCGAGAAAACGGCATGTTAGCTTAGGTTTCTTGAAACCTTTGATTTAAATGCTTTTATGGTGTTATTATGAGGCTCTCTGTATTTTTCCTTGAGCATGTTGCATGTTTTATGTTGAGGAAATAAGCATGTAAAGAAGGGTGTTCGGAAATCTGGGTAGGTGTATGCCCTGTTTTTCTGGGAAATTATGGTTAGGGAGTGATTTTGAGGAGGTGGTATCATGCATGTTAGAAGGGTTTGTGGTGAACCTTCGATTTGAGTTTATGCATGGTAGTTTTGTAAAGCCCTTGGCATGTTGGTTCGAGCATGCTTTATGTTATATGTGATAGTTATTATAGCATGAAATGAAGTACTCAGGAAATCTGGAAATAAAATGTGTTGCCCTGTTTCCGAAAAGATGATCGAGTACTTGTGTAAATGGTCGTCGTTTATGCATATGGGCTTATGTTTGGGGTGTAATTTTGGTATGAATACACTCAGGGTAGAGTGTTGTAACAAATAGCATGTTTATTTGGGCATGTTGTATGTCTTACATGTTGGATTTAAGGGTGTGATTTCAGGTGTTCGAGAATTCTGGGTTGGCATTTCTCGAACAGAGCATCTCGATCGATCGATATTTCATCTCGATCGATCGAGCGGGGCAGAATCTTGGTTTTGATTTTAGGCGTCTTCTCGATCGATCGGGAAGAAGGGCCGATCGATCGAGAGACCCAGAATGTTGAAAAATATAATTTGTTAAAGTTTTGATATTGGATTGTAATGAGACATCTAATATTGTGTTGTACACTGGTGTAGAGCCTTCACAGGTAGCTACACAGCGCAGGGGATAGAGTCCTGCAACACACCACATTTTGGAAAGGTACGTAAGCGACGTACGGGCATCCCAACGGTAACATGTACTTATGTTTGTCTGTGTGACGCATGATGAATGGAATGTGATGCATCAAGATTATGATACATGTTATTATGCATTGTGTTGCATATTATGCATTGTTGTTGCATATTGTGATGTGGGATAAAGAGGTGTATTCCACGAGTCAGGGCGATCACAGTTAAGGTTTTAATGCTTATGCTTTATCGCTGCGCATGTGGAGCGGGTGGGGGGAGGCTCGCTGGCACATGGAGGCGAGGTATACCATACTAAGCGAGGAAGAGATGCCGCTAGTATGATGAAGCGTGTATGCAATACCGCTTGTTTTGAGATATGAAAGCATTAAAATAACTGATGATGACTGACTCAAGAAAAAGAGGAAATGTCATGACATTCATTTGTAAAGCCATACATTCATATAATGTGTTTTATTATGAACTATGGTACAGGGACAACCATTGGGCGTTATAAATGCAGGAAATACAGGAAGTGCTTGTATTTAGGATTTTGCATTTATGCTTTACTTTCATATTATGCTGAATATGAATTGTTTTATGCTCACGTGTTGGGGTTGTCTTTGTAGGTGCTTTTATTGACGAGAACCAGAGTCGGGGTTGATTTGCTGAGCTGTAAGGAGTGCTACAGGATTAGCATGTTAGAGAAATTTTGTATAGCTTCTACTGGGTAGAGTAAGACTATAATGTAGTGCCTTGTAGGAATTGTGTTATTCCTTTTTGAAACATTTTGGTACTGTAATCTCTAAAGCTCAGGATTAATCAACACGACACGTTATTCTGATATATTCACATGAATGTTTAGTTCTCTAAATTGCACCTTAGTGACTTGATGTGTTAACGGGGTCTCACACATGCCTCTTACGGTCTCGACCCCCGCTGGAAGAAGTTTGACTACAGATCAGATTGTCTATGATGGCCTCATTTATTTTGAGGATAATGAGTTAAGATCAGATTTGATTGTGCTGGGAATGACAGACTTCGATTGCATTGTGGGCATCGATGTTCTGAACAAGTATCAGGCAGTGGTAGACTGCAGGCAGAGGACTGTCCGTTTTAGATCTGTATTGGGAGTCCAGTGGACATTTTATGGGGATGGTTCCCGTCCGAAGATTCCGTTAATATCTGCTATCAAGATGGCACAGTTATTGGAACGAGGTCATACAGGATATCTTATCTATGCTGTTGATATGACGGAAAAGAGGGAAGAGTTAGAGGTTGAGGATGTGCCCGTAGTGGCGGAGTTTGCTGATGTCTTTCCGGAGGAAATTCCCGGATTCCCACCGACGGAGAGGTCGAGTTTGGGATTGAGTTACTACCAGGGACGTCTGCAATTTCCCGTGCCCCGTATAGGATGGCACCAGCTGAGTTAAGGGAGTTAAAGATTCAGTTACAAGAACTCCTTGACAAGGGCTACATACGCCTTAGCGTATCGCCCTGGGGTGCGCCTGTCTTATTTGTTAAGAAGAAAGATGGATAGATGCGTCTATGCATTGACTATAGACAACTGAACAAAGCTACAGTAAAGAACAAGTATCCACTTCCGAGGATCGATGACTTGTTCGATCAGTTGCAGGGTACGAGACTTTATAGTAAGATCGATCTGAGGTCGGGGTATCATCAGATTCGAGTAAGAGAAGACGATGTTCAGAAGACGGCTTTCAGGACTAGGTACGGGCACTATGAATTCCTGGTCATGCCTTTTGGGGTGACGAATGCCCCAGCTGTCTTCATGAGTTTGATGAACAGAGTGTTTCAGCCATTTTTGGATCAGTTCGTCATAGTCTTCATTGATGACATACTTATTTACTCTCGGACTGAAGAAGAGCATGTAAGGCACTTGAGGATAGTACTTCAGATCCTTAGGGAGCATCAGCTATATGCAAAGCTTAGTAAGTGCGAGTTCCGGTTGAACAGCGTGGTATTCTTGGGCCATGTCATATCTAGCCATGGAATATCTGTGGATCCCAGGAAGATTGAAGCTGTGTTAGAGTGGGCTGCTCCCACTTCTGTACCGGAGATACGGAGTTTCCTCGGTTTGGCAGGTTATTACCGACGTTTCGTCGAAGGTTTCTCGAAGATTGCCAAACCCCTGACACAGCTGACTCAGAAAGGAGTTCCCTTCTTTTGGTCTGAGGCTTGTGAGGAAAGTTTTCAATAACTGAAGCGTCGCTTGACTACAGCGCCTGTACTGGTGATTCCGTCTGAGAATAAGAGGTTTACCTTGTATACAGATGCGTCACTGCAGAGTTTGGGCTGTGTGTTGATGCAAGATAAGCACGTGGTGGCTTATGCATCGAGGCAGCTGAAGCCACACGAAGCTAGGTATCCAGTGCATGATTTGGAACTGGCGGCCATCATATTTGCCTTGAAGATCTGGAGGCATTACTTGTATGGCACGTCTTTCACTATTTATACGGACCATAAAAGCCTGAAGTTCTTATTCACTCAGGCAGAGTTGAATATGAGGCAAAGAAGGTGGATGGATTTACTCAAAGACTATGATTGTGAAATTGAGTACCATCCAGGTAAATCAAACTTAATAGCAGACGCCTTAAGTCGGAAGGTGAAGAGTACTGCAGAGGATGTTATGTGTTTGTCGGCCTTAATGACTTCTTATTGCCATCTGGGCTATGATTTCGATGTAGACACGTCGCTTGTGCGAGTGTCGACCTTATTGGCGGAGCCAGATATATTTGAGGCGATCAGAAAGGCCCAGAAGTCGGATAGTGAGGTTCAGAGATGGACATCATTGGTACTTCAGGGTCAGCCATCCAAGTTCAGAGTGGCTGAAGATGATTCTTTGAGACTGGGCAACCGATGGGTAGTCCCAGATACACCAGAACTGCGTAGAGGAATATTGGAGCGAGCTCACAGTAGTCGGTTCAGTATCCACCCAGGGGGAAAGAAGATGTACAAAGATCTATGCGATCAATTCTGGTGGAGACGCATGAAGCGTGAGGTGATCAATTTCGTTAAAAGATGTTTGATCTGCCAGCAGGTAAAGGCAGAGAGACAGAGGCCTGGTGGTGAGTTGAAGAGCTTAGAGGTGCCTGAATGGAAGTGGGAACATATATCTATGGACTTCGTGACCCACTTGCCGAGGACGGCCTCAGGATTCGATGCGATCTGGGTGATCGTAGATAGGCTGACGAAGACGGCTCATTTCATCCCTTACAGTATGTCATATACATAATTGAAGATGGCCCAGTTGTATATACGGGATGTGGTGAGATTGCATGGTATCCCAGTCTCGATAGTGTCTGATAGGGACCCGAGATTTACTTCACATTTCTGGGAGGGTCTCCAGACGGCTTTGGGCACAGAGGTGAGACTGAGTACGGCCTATCACCCTCAGACAGACGGCCAAACAGAGCGTACCATTCAGACGCTCGAGGACATGTTGAGGGCATGTATTTTAGAGTTTGATACTCCGTGGCAGGATTCAGTGTCGCTGGTGGAGTTCTCCTATAATAACAGTTATCAGGCGAGCATTCAAATGGCTCCTTTTGAAGCTCTGTATTGACGACGATGTAGATCACCGCTGTATTGGGAGGATTTGACTAGCAAAGCGGTCGGAGGACCGGATCTGATCAGGGATATGGAAAGTAAGATAAAATTGATACGCCAAAATATGAAAGCGGCCCAGGATAGGCAGGCAGCCTATGCAAATAAGCGGCGACGACCGCTGGAATTCCAGTTAGGAGACAGGGTCTTCTTAAAGATCTCGCCCTTCAGGGGTGTGGTTCGTTTTGGGATGCGGGGAAAGTTATCTCCGAGGTATGTTGGGCCATATGAAGTTTTACAGCGTGCCGGTACTTTGGCATATTGCTTGGCTTTACCGCCATCCTTGTCTGGCATACATGATGTTTTCCATGTCTCCATGTTACGGAAGTATGAGCCAGACCCGTCTCATGTCTTACAGCCTTCAGAAGTTCAGTTAGACTCAGATGTGTCCTACGTTGAACGACCAATCAGAATTCTGGATCGAGAGGATCGCAGACTACGAAGCAAAGTTATACCGATGGTCAAAGTTCAGTGGGATCGTCGGGGTGTCGAGGAGGCTACATGGGAGACGGAACAGCATATGGTGCAACACTATCCGGAACTATTCTCTGGTATGTTTTTATGTATAGTTTCGATATGATGATGCATGTGGATTTCGAGGACGAAATCTTATAAGTAGGGGAGTAATGTAATACCCCCGAAATGTGATATGATTATGTTCTACGATGATGAATTATGATGTGTTTAAGGGTTGTGGTGTATTTAATTTGGGGGATAATACTTATGATGTGATGATATGATTTAGGGGGCATGTTGGGTGTTTTAGAGGATGTATTAATTAAATAAAGTTGTTAAATATCGAGTGAGGATATTTTAATACATCGTACTATATACCGGGACACAATTAAAACACAACATGACCACCCCAACCCTCACCACCCCCCCTACTCGGCCACCTCACCCCCCACTAGGCCAACCCATTCCCTCCACTTGCACAACCCATGCCTCCTTCTCCCTTTCTTACTCCACCTCCCAATCAATCCTCCTCCTTCTCTTCCCCCTCCATTTCGTCCAGACAAGTTGCTATTAGGCAAGGAGAAGGCTGGTGAGAAGGTGTTCAAAAACCTTACAAAAAGAGGAGCAAAGGAGAGGGGTAAGTGGTTACCCTGTTTTCTGGGTTTGTGTTTGAGCTTGGGTTTGGTGGGTTGTTTTAACACATGCTAAGTGTAGGTTTGGGTGGAATCTTAGTAGGGATGCTTACATGGTAGTATTAAGTAACTACTAGCATGGTTGTTTGAGCATTTTACATGATTTATGTGATAGATTTCTTATTATGAAACTATGTGCTCGAAAATCTGGAAAGAAGATAATCATGCTCTGTTTCTGTTAAAGTTGGTTGAGGATGAAGATTATGATGATGTTATGATGCATGTTAGCTTAGGTTTTGTTAAACCTTTGATTTATGTGCTTACATGGATGTTTTATGAAGTTCTTCACATGGTTGTTTCAGCAAGTAAGATGTGTTATGAAGTAGAAATGATGATGTGATAAGAGGTGCTCAAAAATCTGGTGAAGTCCCGATTTTTTGAGAGCTCTCGATCGATCGAGATTTGGTCCCGATCGATCGAGCGAGACAGAAGGTCTATAGCATGTTTTGATTTTTAGGTACCGATCGATCGAAGGATTTCTCGATCGATCGGTGAAGCTCCTCGATCGATCGGTAAAATGTTTCGATCGATCGAGCGAGACAGAATACTAAGGCACTGTTTGTGCACAGTTTCTCGATCGATCGAGACCTTGGGCCGATCGATCGAGAGAGGCAGAATGTTGAAAAATAAGATGATGTTTTATTTTGTTAAGTTTATGATGTGAGATGGTATTGAGGCATCTAATATGGTATTGTGTGGTCTTGTAGAGCCATCCCAGGTACCGGCACCATCAAGGAGATAAAGTCTGTTGACTCCTCCTCTTTTTGAAAAGGTACGTAAGAGGCGTACGGGCATCGGACGGTAACACACATCTTTATACTACAACTATGCTTTTATTGCATCAGTATTCACGATGAAATGATGATGTTTATACGATGTTTATATGATGATGTCTATACGATGTTTATATGATGATGTCTATACGATGTTTATATGATGATGTTTACATGATGCTATTGTGGTAAGATGCCACGGGGTAAGATGCCCCACATGGTAAGAGGCCATGCAATGTTTATAATGTGGTAAGATGCCACGGGGTAAGATGCCCCACATGGTAAGAGGCCATGCGATACTATTTGTGGTAAGATGCCATGGGGTAAGATGCCCCACATGGTAAGAGGCCATGCAATGTTTATAATGTGGTAAGATGCCACAGGGTAAGATGCCCATATACATGATTATGAATCAGGGACAACGATAAGAAGCTAATGAATAACCAGCATTTTTACTTAACCAATGTTTCATTCATTTACTATGATGTTTTATGATGTTGAATGAGATTGTATATGCTTATGGTGTGTTGTCCCTGTAGGTGCGCTTTTGGGACTAAAGGACTAAGGGGTCGGGTTGAGGCAGTGAGCTACGAAGAACACAGGGATGTATAGGAATCAAGTCTTGATTAATATCTACTCTAGGAGTAGTATAAATCTAAACATGAACATTCTTTTGGAAGTGTAATGAATTTATTTTTGAAGTTCTTTATTTTGGCATGTATTCTGATAGCTCATGTAACAACCAGAACCTTAGAATGTACCTTAATGCATGATTAGTCCTTCTTTGTCTATTAATCACTGTTAAGGTGGGAAGACCCCACAAATATGATATGCCCATGAATCATTTATGCATCAAATGACATGCAACTCAATATATCATGCAATCTCATGTGAAAGTATATACATAACATGTTATTTCACATATCGTGTAATCCAAGACCTTCATCATGTCATATAGTCACATAAGAATCATATAGTGACAATTAAATCATATAAATCAAGTAATGGCATAACAGGTCATACAGTAGTATCATTACACGCCTTTGCCAGACGTCATTATACAACTCATTTCAACGTACCTAGACCCAAGCTAATCTACCGAGACTTCTCGGGTCAACATCGGAATCTATTAACCTGGTCATGTAAATTCCAAAATGTCACTAAGTGTTCAAATAGTGCATTGAATCAAATGCAACTTAAAAATATGTCCCTTAATGATTTTCTTAATTTTTCAGCTTGACCCATTTTCGTAGAAAAATCGTTCTATTTCCATACAACATCAAAACGACTCGATTCTAGTGCTTAGAGTTCAGAAACCCAAAATATTACATTTCATCTATTAAGTTGCCAAGCTGGTTCGACCATCTAAGTGAGGTTTGAACACTAAAACCGTAGCATTTAAAAATGTATTTTCCAGCTTGAGCAGTGTTAGTAAAAATGCTATAACGTTTTCATTTCAAATCCAAATCGAGTGATTCCAGTGGAAAATGACATCCAACTCAAAGTTCTAAAATATGTATTTCTGGACATTTTCAGGAATTCCTAGCCAAAGATGCTCAGGAACTCGAAGAACCCACTGCATGTGCATTTACAGTACATGCAGAGTCGAATCTGGCACTACTTAGTAAAATGAGCATATCTCACTCATTTCAAATCGAAATGATCTCAAATATTAACCATAGGACGACAAATCATAAATCTACAACTTTTGTTTGTGGCTAAAAGTCAGATTCAGACGTTAGGAAAATCGAAAATACAGAACAATCTACTGCATGCAACAATAGTTTCTGCAGATTCTGTTATAATAAAGTGACACCAACAATTTCGTGATTCTTCCTATATTTTCGACCCAAATTCCATAAAATCCAACTAAACATATATAAGAACAAGTTCATACCCTTGAATACCCAAACTTTTCCACCATGGCTCCTTCCTAGCTTGAACTCCTCCAAACTTGCTTCAAAATTGAAATTTCTTGTACCTAACTAACACTCTTGCCTTGGGGTTTCTAAATTACTAATTGCATGTAACATGCATTAGCAATTGCAAGAGAATTTTTGTTACAAGATGGCTGGAATTTTTGAAAGTTTTGATGAGAGAAGGAAGAGAATTTGATGGAGTTTTCTAGTTTAAGAGAGAGAAAGTGTTAGCTAAAAATTTGAACCCAAAAATCTGAAATGACATGGATGGGCGTGAGCATCAATGCCAAAATGTATGATATTTTATTTATTTGATGTATTGTGGAACCCATGTGTCAATACATCATTATCTTACAAGATTAATGGTCCAAAATCATGTATTAAACATGAGTTAAATTAATTACTGGCATGTGTTCTCTAAGTGCCATGTGATCATGCACATGCTCATGTACTAAAACATATTCCACTAGTTGGTTGACTCATAGTAGTCCGGAACACCTTAATTCAAAGTCTATACTTTTAATTATCCAGGTTTGATTAATCATCGTTAATCCGGATTAATAGCATCGGGGCCTTACAAACTTTGTAGACAAAGAGGAAGTGAATTGATTGGTAAGGAGAGTAAGAATTCAATGGTTTATCATGCTAGATAGTGTATTCTTTGGTAGTGTTGAGTTATGAAGAATGAAAGCATGTTATGTTGATATGTTGAAACAAGTGAGGTTTAATAACAAAACAAGTTGTAATGCGATGCAAATATGTTCATATGTGGTCATAGTATGAAGTTATCACATTTTGATGCTAGGAATTGAGGTGTAGGAGAAGAACCAAGAAGATAGACATGAAATAGCAATATTCTGAATTTTTCATAGTCGGGCGATCGATCAAGATCTATGTGGCAATCGATCGCCGCAATAGGGGAAACCATAAGGCGGTTTTAATAGATGGACGATTGATCTCGTGATCGTGACCGATCGATCGCTAGGAGGCGGTCGATCACATAAAACATAGAGATCGATCGCTGATGGCCAGAAATTTTTGGTGATCGATCGTGTAAAAGTGGAGATCGATCGCTAGGGTTTAACTTTTGAAAAATGTTAATATTTTTGTGGAATTTGATATTGAAGCTTATTTTGACATGATACATTGTTGGTATTTATGTAGCATCATCACAGGGGACATGACAAAGAGGCAGTTAACTATTGATGCCCGAACTTATATAATTTGTATTGCATGACAGGTACGTGTTGACGTATTAGTATTGAGTTTGATTATGCGATGTTGCTTATTTATATTGTGATTGAGCTATATGATTGTTGGAATCATATTGGTATACATCCATGTTGTTATACTTCATATTGTTGAGGTTGATGCCATGAGAGGTATGTTACTATAGAGCATATGCTTTGGCATGAGAGGTATGCCATCAGAGGTATGCTACTGTTGAGCATATGCTTTGTCATGAGAGGTATGCTCTTGTTGAGCATATGCTTTGGCTGTTATAACGTGTGAGGATGGAAAATATCTGCTAAAATGGGACGTGAAGGTTGATCCACTGACATATTGAGCTGAGAGACATATCATATATGTCACGTTATAACAGGATGATGGTTGAGACATGTCATGACATATTTGCATATTGTGATGCATGATACAAAACAATTGTTAGGAATCCGACGATCAAAGAACGCAGCGGAAATAATGAAAAATTTGGATTCCCACCGAGGACCTATATACGAAGTACTCATATCGGGTGTAGAGAGTTTTACCTTGGTAGCATGTTTGATGAGGAATCCTCGAAAATGAACGTCCACGAGTTGAGCCAAACTTCACAGTTTTGTCTCTACGGTATCCACACAATCGAATCGACAAAGGATGTTAAATTTATCAAGTTGCTAGACTTGATAAATCAACCGGGAAAGGCACTGTAAGGCCTCACTACCTTGACATAAAGATAGCTAAACATACATTCATCAGAGTATAATGATTCATGTTGATGCATTGAGCTTAAGGATTACAGTGCCAAAATAAAATTTCCAAAAAGGAATTAGTTACATTCCCACAAAATGAATGTAAAGGCTATAGATTTACTCTACCCTGTGTAGAAACTATACAAAAGAATTCCTGTCATTCTCTAACAACCAGCTCACCGCATCAACCTTGGCCTTAGCCCTCCATGCCAAAAGCTCCTACATAAACAACCCCAAACCCTGAGGATATAATAACCATATTCACAACAACATGATTATAATGTAAAAATGCATAAACCGTTAATACAAAATACTTCCTGTATTCCAATGCATTTAACATGCTTCCTTTGGTTGTCCCTGTTCCATAACTCATATTCATAATCAATAAATGCAGTTCCATAATGTCATGACATATATCCGATTCCATCAATACCGTAGCCAATCCCAGTCTTGTTATAACAGTGTATTTTAATGCACCTCGCTTCGACATGATAGCAACATTAATACCCCTCGCTTCCACATATCAGCGGCATTAATATCCCTCGCTTCAATATGACAGCGACATCTACCATGGCTTCGATATATTAGCGGCAAATATTCTTTCATCGCTACGATATGACAGCTGCAAGTACTCTATTTATCGCTTCGAAATGACAGCGGCAAGCATTAAAATCATCACTCGAATATAACGACGACTTGCCATATTAATGCACCAAGCATCCAATATATATATGCATCCACAATGCATAATCCATATGTATGTAAAAACACATGTTACCGTTTGATGCCCGTACGTCTCTACCTTTCTTCAAAATTGTGGGATGGTTGCAGGACTTTATCCCCTGCGTTGTGCTGCCACCTGGGAAGGCTCTACAGAATTGCACAACTCAATATAGAAGCCATATAATATTCCATCACCAAAATCCCATCAAAATAACCAAAATTCCCATATATAGTGTCTCGCGATCGATCGCCCACACGCGCCGATCGATCGCGAGATGCTACTGCCTTATCGCCCAAAAAATATCATTCCGCGATCGATCGCTGAGCCTATGCCGATCGATCGCGGCGTTCGCCAATCGATCGAGCAATACTCACGATCGATCATGGAAACTCTATGTTCTGAGACATGATACGCGTGATCGATCGTGAAATTGTGCCGATCGATCGTGAAATTGCGCCGATCGATCGCCGATGTCTGTAGGTGCGAAAAACGTCATTTTCACACACTACATTCCTCAAACCCACATTTTTAGCATAAACCTTCATAATCCAACTAACCAACACCACCAATACAACAATATAGAACACATAACACATTAATATCCATAAAATCCATAACCAACAACATGTCATCACATTTTAAAACAACCCATTTCCTTTCCCAAATACACAAATCCAAAGTCATAAAAACTTGATTAAACATCACAAGGAAGGATTTTCTTACCCTAGAGCTTCAAATCCTTAGCAAAATATAAAGATTACAAGCTTTCACAAGTTCTTTCTCTTCCTTGTAGGTGTTAGGCGATAAGTGAGAGGGAAAAGGGAAGAGAGTTTTTGAGTGATAGTGGTGGGGAAATCAAATTAAAATGGTGCCCAAATTAGCATGATGACTAAAATATCCCTACATGATATTTTAAAACTTTAACCAACACATGCTCTGTGATGTCCGGGAATTAATGGTGTTAATCCCGGTGTAGTATTAATCCTGGATGGATTTTTAATTGTGGCAATTAGGAATTAATTGCGGTTCGGCATCTCCCGAGGTTGGTAAATCGGGCCTTCTGGGCTCGTCTAATTGATTAGTTGGGATCGTTGGATCCCGAGGTTGAGATCGTATTCTCATTCCGGTGAAAACCTGCGAGTTGGGTTTTTAGTGTGACTCAGAATTTCGGGTGCTGTGTGTGGGCACCGGTAGGGGGTTTTTGAGTTAGAGAGAGAGTTTTTGAAAACAGATGATTTTTAATGAATCATGATGTATTTGTGGGGCTATTAGTATTTCGGGGTATTTTTGCTATAAATACCAATTGAACCCGGGATTTTAATTATCGGAGTCATTTTTCCTCACCTCTCTCTCTCCTCGCGCCCGCAGCCCCCTTTCCCGATCCCCTTTACCCCCGCGCACAAAAGGCCACCGCCCGCCGCCGTCCGGCCGCCGTTCGGCGCGTCCGACCCGCCGCCGTGTTCGTCTCTTCCAGGCGGTTCTATCCATACCAACAATTTGAAGTTTGGTCGAGAATCGAGCTCGGATTTGCCAGAAAAGCGTAGGGTTCAAAAACTGGATTTCATCCGATTTTGGGGCGCGATTTTGGTATGTTTTTGGTGCGATTTTTCTGATGTTTTTGGGGCGTTTTTAAGCTGGTTTTGAGTCGATTATTTCAGCCTTTTTGGTTCGAAATTATTGGTTAAGTTTGGTTCGAATTTTCAGCTCGATTTCGTGGGTTAGGGTTCGAAATTTGGGGGTTTCGTTTGTGGGGCGATTATTGTTGTTGGTAATTGATTAATTCATGTTGTAGATGCATTATGATGCTTGATTGTGTTCGAATTCGAAGAATTGTAAGGGTTCGAATTTAAGGGCTTGTTTGGGTTCGAATTTAAGGGTATTGAATTCGAAAATTGGGGGTTTTTGGCAAGGAGTGTTGATTCTTGCTTGGATAGCTTAATTCATGTTTTAAATGAATTATGGTGATTATTTGGGTTTGATTTGTGTTGTTGGGGTTCAAATTTAGGGGTGGTCCTTGAGCAATTTTCGATATTGTCTCATTCGATTTCCCTCCCTGTATATGCCCTGCCCCGGGTCTTTTAAATGGTAAATTGTTGTGGATTGACAATATGTTGAGGGTTATGGGTGTGCTTGAGCATGGGTTGCATGTTCGTAATTAATTGTGAATTATTTATCGTGTTAGCACATCGTTCCTCGGAGCATGGAACTCGAGCAAGGTTTGGCTCGGACTTCGGAAATTAAGGTACGTGGGACGTACGAGCATTAGCCTATTATAGTATTGCAACTGTAATATGCATGGTTTGTGATAATGGTATTAAATGGGCATTGGAATACATGGTGTATGGTAATTGTATTATATGGACATTACAATATCTGGCAGGTGGTCTGGCATGTGGTAATTACATTGGATAAATATTGAGATGCATGGTGCACTATATTTACTTCAAATGGATAATGATATGCATGGTAAACGGTCTTTGCCTTCAATGGATATATATATATATATATTGGGAATCATACAGTGCCGCCTTCGAGCGAGCAATGATTCGGGATGCGGTCGCCATTGGGCGACCATCGGTTATGACGCCGCTATTGTTGAGCGTGCGCGAGGTTTAGTATGCCGCTATTGTGGAGCGAGCAATGAAATAAGAACATGGAATTGTTGGTTAGATATATGCGATATCTATAGTCTTTTACATTATGTTCTTATCCCTTTGATTATGGAACTGGTATAATAGAACGGTATTAGTTAATCTATGTGACGATTAACTGGCTTTGGGAATTTGATGAGTTTGGTTATTTTGAGAACAGGGACAATACAGGGGGATCCCGGATGAGGGTATTGCCATCCAGGGAGTATCATTTAAATTATGGCATTTACATTCTGTAAATTATGAATTGCAATATTATTATTTTGTGATTGGTGGTATTGGTATGCTCACCCCGTGTGGGGGCTGTCTCTGTTGGGGCAGGTAACACAGGTGTAGCGGCTTTGGAGTCGAGCTCGGGCTTTTGGTTAGAGGTACTTCCAGGATCGAGGTACCAGAGCTGGTTGGATGGACGCTCAGATCCAGTGTTGAGATCGAGTTGTGCTTGGAAGGTGCTTCCAGGATAGAAGTACCAGTAGCGGTATCCGGTATAGTGTTTTATGCATCAAATACACGTTTATTCATTGAGTACACCTTGCGTGTATATGGGATGTATAAATGGGCTATGGCCTCTTTCTGTTCATTATGGTTGCATGCAATTAATTATGGAAATTGCTAAATGAACTAAGAGCATATTAGTGTATTATGTGGGTGCATGTTATGTGAATAATAATGGTAGGGGGAATTTGAATATTGGGAATTGAATGCAAGAAATATTTCTGGGTAGCATACGGTGTTGCACTTGCATAGGGTTTTTCCCCTGATGGTATGATTATATGCACTCATGGTATGGCTTAATGCACTAATTACGGGTTAAGGGCACGGGGGTCCTTACATTAGTGGTATCAGAGCAGTGGTTAGCTCTTTGGGGCTGTTGAGGGCCTAGGAACATGTTATTGGGAATGAGAAGCACATACTTATGCATGATTGCTTATGTGCGTTTATGATATGTGTTCATCATTGGCATATGTGTTGCTAACCATGGTGGTTGCAGGGTCTTATGAGACATGGACTATGCATTACGGTTGCATAGGTATACATCGGAGTGATGATTTTAATGCTTTGCCGCTACATGTTGGAGCGAGGTGCATTAAAATACACTCATGGCGATGTTTATGGGAATACGGATTATGCATTACGGTTGCATGCACGTCGAAGCGATGATGCCGCTGTCGTGTCGAAGCGATGGTAAATGCCGCTGTCACGTCGAAGCGATGATGCCGCTGTCGTGCCGAAACAATTATTGAAATACGGGTTATGCATTACGGTTGCATGCATGGCGTAGCGATATGAATACTTGCCGCTGTCGTATTATAGCGATGAAGAATATTTGCCGCAAATATGTCGAAGCGAAGGAAAATGCCGCTGTCATATTATTATTGCGAGGGATATTATGCCGCTAATACGTCGAAGCGAAGGGTATTTCCGCTGTCATGCCGGAATGATGGTAAATGCCGCTGTCGTGTCGAAGCGATGGTAAATGCCGCTGTCACGTCGAAGCGATGGTACCATCGTCATGTCGAAACGATGATGCCGCTGTCGTGTCGAAGCGATGATACATGCCGCTGTCACGTCGAAGCGATGATGCCGTTGTCATGACGTAGCGATGTGATCGGGAACAAAGTACTACATGAGTGTGAGTACCTCTTGAGTCCGCGATTATCCGGGTATTTTATTGGCGATGGTTACGCCGGGTATTTTATTGGCGATGGTTACGCCGGGTATTTTATTGGCGATGGTTCCGCCGGGTATTTTATTGGCGATGGTTCCGCCGGGTATTTTATTGGCGATGGTTCCGCCGGGTATTTTGTTGGCGATGGTTACGCCGGGTATTTTATTGGCGACGGTTACGCCGGGTATTCTATTGGCGATGGTTTATACCGCCGGATATCTATAGCGACATTTTATGCCGCTGACTCCATGGCGAGGGATCATGCCGCTGATTCGATAGCGATGGGTTATACCGCTATGTGTGTAGCACTGGATTATGCCGCCTACGAGCGATGGGTGCTGCTTATGTACCGCTGGTGGACGATGGATACAGGTATTCCGCTATCTCGATAGCGATAAGGTATGGCATATTACTTTTGTTATCAGTATGGTGATTATGGTGTATTATTATTTACCGTCATGTGTTTGACGATGAGATTATGGATGTCGTGTATCGACAGGTACCGTCATATGTTCGACGATGTTATTTGGGATAACTATGTGGACGCTTGGCGTCATTTTGGTGATTTATACATTCATGTTTATGTATATGGTTGTATGGTTTGAGTGCCGATGGTGGGCACATGGTAGGGTCTGGGTATTTAGTTGACGAGACCTTTTGCCGAGCAGGTTTGCTCGATGGATCATTGATGCATTGTACCGGTGAGAGTACGCATCGTATGATGGAGGTATATTATTGACGAGCAATGATACCCTTGGGTATGCTCGCTGGGATGGCTAAGGCCAAGTGAATGGTGGTAAGAGTAGTCATTGAGGAAACTACTCGCTTGTTATTGTGATGAGGAGTAAACATGGTTACACCCACCCTAAGGGCGTGGAAGAAGTCCTAATGGATTAGGATTGCATGATAATTGAGCGTGGACGCCGGGTTGTCCAGTGTGCTTTGGTGTTTTAGAGATATGTTGGGCAATGACCCACAACTCTAATGGTTTGGGCGGTATGGTATACCGGGATGGAATGTGTGTCGCGTTAATAGGTTGGTATAAGCCTATGGGACCAGCGAATCACTAGCCAGGTATTGTTGCAGTGCTTTAGTGTGCTTGTGGTAGCTATTATAATGCTCGTTGGATTCGAGTTTGGTGAATCGTATGGTGATACGATGAGGGTTATGGTAGACTCTTGTAGTCTCTATGTGGCATGGTGTTTGAGGTAGGGAATACCTCACGGGGACGTTATACGTCATTGTTTTGAGGGACTTGTGCTGGGACAGCTCAAGTTTGTTGGTATTACCAACGTGAGTGTCAACAAGTCGTGGTTAGCTCTAGTTGAGCATCCTTGCATATGGCATGCAATGGGAGTCACAATGGTTTGTGAGATATAGTTAGTGGGGTGACACTACTATATTGATTTTTTTTATCTCTTGGAGAGATTTGGATTGTACTGTCTTGGAGACAGCTTGCATCGGTCGTGGTTTGATTGTAAGTCAGCCATGGTAAGCATTACTGATGTTGGACCGAGTAATGGATTTCTTACCTCGGTGAGACGTTTGAGGAGACGTCTTCGGGGAGATGCTCGATTTTGGAGTACTATGGTATTAGTACAGAGCATCGTTGGAAGGTGTATACATGGCGTATACGGATTTTTGGATTGGGTAATGGTAGTGTTGATGCACTACTCTAACCAATTGTATATTTCTGGGTTCCGGGATATGTTTTGGTATTAATATACCAGGTTTTCCGAACGGTAATTCGAGGATTGGAGGATCATGGATTCATGACTTCTTCCTTGAGAGGAAGACGGTATTGTGATTCCTACCGGTTGAATCTTTTGGGGAGATTCGTTATTTTGGTTCGTGTGGTGGTGATGTTGAAATCACACCCTTTGGTTTTGGTTTGTCAACCATCATTCTCCGTGGGGCGAGAATAATCGGGGTTTGACAGTTGGTTTTGGGATTTGGGTGTGATTGGAGACACCCGAGTCTATTGCATTGCGTATGCATGTTGTGTGGTGTATGGGCATGTATGCCGTGTGTGTATACGAATGCCAACCTTATTTCGTTCATTGTGGAACGCCGAGTGTGTATAATTGGTTTAGTGGATCTCCGGTGTGAGATTGTGGAACCTCGAGATCGGTAATCTCGATGGCACGATGCATTCTAATGAATGATCGTGAGGGTTGTTTGATTCCCCGAGGAGGGATCGATGTGATTTGGAATCATGGTGGTTCTTGTTGGATAATTCGATAGCCTTCCTATTTTAGGATTGTTAGATCCAAGGATAAATGAGGGATGGCCGAGATTCGGATTTGTTTAGTGTCATGGTTGACACTTGTGTAGGAATGCAATTGGTTGCCTTCCATGTCCCCTATGGAACTTGAGACTTGGTGGAGTCTTGATGGTGTGTCGGGACCAAGATATGATTTCTTGGAACACACCGGTGTAAACATCCTCGGTGATGTATTTTTGTGTGGATCAGTGACCGTGGGTAACCCGGTCCGGGTTGCAAGTGGTGCAACTACTCCTTTGGAGGAGATGGGCTGGGAAGCGAAAACTGGTTTTTCTGTGAGTATACTGTTGTATACTAGTGGTCCCCACCATGACGATATGTGTCATGCATCGTGGGAAGGTGGTGAATATCACGGATGATGTCTATGTCAGAACTAATGGTGATTTGGTTGGGTTGCAGTTTTGGTGGACTGACTTGTGGGACGATTCACGTCGAGGTATGTTGTTATCTTTCGGGTTTGTATTGGTTTTGGCGTTGCGCTATTTTGGGGCTTGGTGCGAGACTGGTATTCTCGCAGTTGTTAATTCGATTCTAAGGTGATTCAGAATCAGGGTCTTGGCTTTGTTTTGTTGGTGTAGTCCTGGTGTTACGAGGAGTACACCGGTGCAATTTCGAGGACGAAATTTTATTAGTAGGGGATGATTGTGATGTCCGGGAATTAATGGTGTTAATCCCGGTGTAGTATTAATCCTGGATGGATTTTTAATTGTGGCAATTAGGAATTAATTGCGGTTCGGCATCTCCCGAGGTTGGTAAATCGGGCCTTCTGGGCTCGTCTAATTGATTAGTTGGGATCGTTGGATCCCGAGGTTGAGATCGTATTCTCATTCCGGTGAAAACCTGCGAGTTGGGTTTTTAGTGTGACTCAGAATTTCGGGTGCTGTGTGTGGGCACCGGTAGGGGGTTTTTGAGTTAGAGAGAGAGTTTTTGAAAACAGATGATTTTTAATGAATCATGATGTATTTGTGGGGCTATTAGTATTTCGGGGTATTTTTGCTATAAATACCAATTGAACCCGGGATTTTAATTATCGGAGTCATTTTTCCTCACCTCTCTCTCTCCTCGCGCCCGCAGCCCCCTTTCCCGATCCCCTTTACCCCCGCGCACAAAAGGCCACCGCCCGCCGCCGTCCGGCCGCCGTTCGGCGCGTCCGACCCGCCGCCGTGTTCGTCTCTTCCAGGCGGTTCTATCCATACCAACAATTTGAAGTTTGGTCGAGAATCGAGCTCGGATTTGCCAGAAAAGCGTAGGGTTCAAAAACTGGATTTCATCCGATTTTGGGGCGCGATTTTGGTATGTTTTTGGTGCGATTTTTCTGATGTTTTTGGGGCGTTTTTAAGCTGGTTTTGAGTCGATTATTTCAGCCTTTTTGGTTCGAAATTATTGGTTAAGTTTGGTTCGAATTTTCAGCTCGATTTCGTGGGTTAGGGTTCGAAATTTGGGGGTTTCGTTTGTGGGGCGATTATTGTTGTTGGTAATTGATTAATTCATGTTGTAGATGCATTATGATGCTTGATTGTGTTCGAATTCGAAGAATTGTAAGGGTTCGAATTTAAGGGCTTGTTTGGGTTCGAATTTAAGGGTATTGAATTCGAAAATTGGGGGTTTTTGGCAAGGAGTGTTGATTCTTGCTTGGATAGCTTAATTCATGTTTTAAATGAATTATGGTGATTATTTGGGTTTGATTTGTGTTGTTGGGGTTCAAATTTAGGGGTGGTCCTTGAGCAATTTTCGATATTGTCTCATTCGATTTCCCTCCCTGTATATGCCCTGCCCCGGGTCTTTTAAATGGTAAATTGTTGTGGATTGACAATATGTTGAGGGTTATGGGTGTGCTTGAGCATGGGTTGCATGTTCGTAATTAATTGTGAATTATTTATCGTGTTAGCACATCGTTCCTCGGAGCATGGAACTCGAGCAAGGTTTGGCTCGGACTTCGGAAATTAAGGTACGTGGGACGTACGAGCATTAGCCTATTATAGTATTGCAACTGTAATATGCATGGTTTGTGATAATGGTATTAAATGGGCATTGGAATACATGGTGTATGGTAATTGTATTATATGGACATTACAATATCTGGCAGGTGGTCTGGCATGTGGTAATTACATTGGATAAATATTGAGATGCATGGTGCACTATATTTACTTCAAATGGATAATGATATGCATGGTAAACGGTCTTTGCCTTCAATGGATATATATATATATATATATTGGGAATCATACAGTGCCGCCTTCGAGCGAGCAATGATTCGGGATGCGGTCGCCATTGGGCGACCATCGGTTATGACGCCGCTATTGTTGAGCGTGCGCGAGGTTTAGTATGCCGCTATTGTGGAGCGAGCAATGAAATAAGAACATGGAATTGTTGGTTAGATATATGCGATATCTATAGTCTTTTACATTATGTTCTTATCCCTTTGATTATGGAACTGGTATAATAGAACGGTATTAGTTAATCTATGTGACGATTAACTGGCTTTGGGAATTTGATGAGTTTGGTTATTTTGAGAACAGGGACAATACAGGGGGATCCCGGATGAGGGTATTGCCATCCAGGGAGTATCATTTAAATTATGGCATTTACATTCTGTAAATTATGAATTGCAATATTATTATTTTGTGATTGGTGGTATTGGTATGCTCACCCCGTGTGGGGGCTGTCTCTGTTGGGGCAGGTAACACAGGTGTAGCGGCTTTGGAGTCGAGCTCGGGCTTTTGGTTAGAGGTACTTCCAGGATCGAGGTACCAGAGCTGGTTGGATGGACGCTCAGATCCAGTGTTGAGATCGAGTTGTGCTTGGAAGGTGCTTCCAGGATAGAAGTACCAGTAGCGGTATCCGGTATAGTGTTTTATGCATCAAATACACGTTTATTCATTGAGTACACCTTGCGTGTATATGGGATGTATAAATGGGCTATGGCCTCTTTCTGTTCATTATGGTTGCATGCAATTAATTATGGAAATTGCTAAATGAACTAAGAGCATATTAGTGTATTATGTGGGTGCATGTTATGTGAATAATAATGGTAGGGGGAATTTGAATATTGGGAATTGAATGCAAGAAATATTTCTGGGTAGCATACGGTGTTGCACTTGCATAGGGTTTTTCCCCTGATGGTATGATTATATGCACTCATGGTATGGCTTAATGCACTAATTACGGGTTAAGGGCACGGGGGTCCTTACATGCTCCACAATTAACAATTAAATCATGCCAATACACCACTCCCCCACTATGCATCACTTGCACCTTGAAATGTATTACCAGGTTATGCCATCGCATAACTATCCATTTCCCAACCACTCAATAATTATAACACATAATCACCTCAAAATCAGTATTAAAGCCATAAAGCATATGATTAATTTCAGGGATATCACAATACTCCCCTATTTAGAAAATTTCATCCTCGAAATTTGCATGCACTTACCAATCCAAATCAAAACACAAACTCACATACCAGAAAACAGTTCCGGGTAGTGCTGCACCATATGTCGCTCCGTCTCCCACGTGGCCTCCTCGACACCCCTGCGATCCCACTGAACCTTGACCATCGGTATTGTAAGGCCTCGCTACCTTAAGTGAGGATTAAATGCATAAGGAGAGCTAAACATGCATAAATCAGAGTGTAAGGTTCATGTTGATGCATTGAGCTTTAAGGATTATAGTGCCAAAAATAAAATTCCAAAAAGAGATTAATTACATTCCGAGTAAAATGAATGTTAAGGCTATAGCTTTACACTACTCCTAGAGTAGAGACTACACAAAATAATCATGTCCTTCTACGCCAATAGCACTCCTCACAAGCTCACCGCATCAACCCGGTCCTTAGAACTCCGTGCCCAAAAGCTCCTATAGGAACAACCCCAAAACCTTGAGCATATAATAAACTATATCCACATCAACAAGATTATGATTTAAAAATGCATAACCCTAAATACAAATCACTTCCTGTATTCTATGCATTTAAAAGCTCTTTCCTGTATTCTATGCATTTAAAAGTTCCCTTTGGTTGTCCCTGTATCACATTCATAATCAGCAGATTATAACACCATTAATAAATGTCATCACATGCACCAGTTCCATCAATACCGATAACTGTTTTCCAGTCTTATTTTATTAGTGGCATAATACCCCTCGCGTTGACATGACAGCGGTACTAATACCCCTCGCTTCGACATATTAGTGGCATAATATCCCTCGCGATAATATGACAGCGGCATTATCATTCGCTTCGACATATCTGCGGTAAATATTCTTCATCACTATAATATGACAGCGACAAGTATTATATCATCGCTTCGACATTAGGCGGTAAGTATTCTTCATCACTGGAATATAACCTCGACTTATAATAACATGCACAAATGCATCCAACATACATATGCAACCACAATGCATAATCCAATACGTAAAAATACATTTTACAGTCCAATGCCCGTACGTCTCATTACGTACCTTTCTTCCAAAAGTGAAAATGTTGTAGGACTTTATCTCCTTTGTTGTGGTGTGTGGGGTCCTCTTTACTTAATCCATTATGTATCATATTAACATACATATGTGAGTCTGAATTAAGTAATAACATGCACTGATTAAGAGTATTACTAGTTAAGTTGTTACAGATGTACCAAATCCTGAGTACAAAAACCAACTAACTTTTTCTCCATATACATTACATATAAAATTAACAACCTAAGCCAGTACAACTCCTATGCAGTGGTTCACCTCGCAGCGGAATAAGACTCACGATTCCCACGTCTATGCAATCCTACATAAACATTCACAAAACGTGAGTATAGATAAACAACTATCTCAGTGCAATATCAAAACACAATATCAATAATAATGATAAAGCACAATAAATCATCTCATGTGAATGTTCTGTATCATGCATCCACCAATGCACCATGTCATGACATGTCTCAACAAGTACCCTATTATCACGAGACTAAAATGATATGCCTATCCAGCTCAATATGTCAGTGGAACCACCTCACATCTTCATATTAGCATCACATATCATAGTACCATCCTCAAATGATAATAGCCAGAGCATATACCCAAAAACCGGTGTATATCTCTATATAACATAACCGAGCATATACCCAAACCAGGCGTATATCTCTCTGTCACATAACCGAGCATATATCCAAACCAGGCATATATCTCTATGTAACATAACCAAGCATA
Organism: Haberlea rhodopensis; assembly: GCA_907163345.1. NCBI lineage: Eukaryota > Viridiplantae > Streptophyta > Magnoliopsida > Lamiales > Gesneriaceae > Haberlea > Haberlea rhodopensis. The sequence goes on from CAJQUN010000365.1 coordinate 127,378, forward strand.
TACCCAATACCAGGCGTATATCTCAAATGCATAACCGAGCATATACCCAAACCAGGCGTATATCTCTAACACATGATATCCATGAATGTACAGGCATATGATACTACGAATCAAATGATAATAATACAACACAATTCATATGATATCAATCTCATAACATCATCACACAATATCTATACTCCGTACGTCAACACGTACCTGTACTGCGACACAAACGAGATAAATTAGGTGTCACTGGCTAAGTGCCTCGTTGTCCTGTCCCGTGAGATGATGCTACAACAATGCCAACAATATATCATGTTATCATAGGCATTAAAATTAAATTCTACAAAAATATAAAATTTTTCAACATTCTGGCACTGCCGATCGATCGCTATATCTCACCGATTGATCGCCATACTGTTCTGCCCCTCACGATCGATCTCCATCTCTCGCGATCGATCGCCAAAGTGTTCTGTTTGCTCGCGATCGATCGCCACATTTTCACCGATCGATCGCTACATGTATAAACCGCCTTATATTTTACCCTGTCTCGGCGATCGATCGCCACAAAGCTCGCGATCGATCGCCGATGTCCAGAAAGTTTAGAACATGGCGATTTTCAAGCTTATCTCCATGGTTCTTCTTCTATACCTCATATTGAACCATTTCAACATGTTTCTTGCAATCCTTAGGAACATATTAACATGTTTCTAACATCATAGATTCCAAATAAGAGTATAGAAACATGATACAATTCTTCACATGAACATTGGATATTTTACTTCACATATGCAACACCAATGACATAATTCAAGTGTAAAGCTATGAATTCCTTACCAAGATGTGAAGAAATCACTTCACCCAACTTCCTAGCTCAAATCACAAGTGAAAAACCAAGCTTCAACTAATAAAATCTCTAAGGGTTGGAGAGGAGCTTTGTAGAGAATTTGAGGTGAAAGTGGTGTAGTATGTGAGTTCACCCTTAAGTCACTTGATATAGATCCTTAGCTCCCTAATTCACTTGCTATCATGTCATTTAGAGGTAATTACATGTTAAATAACATGTACATGAAATGAAATCTAAATTCAAATTCAACTCCAATTGCAAGTAAATTCACATGCATAATCAAATGCCTACTAGTTCATGACTTGATATGTTATTAAATCATTATCCACCATGTTTCATTCCTTGCCATATATCATTTCATACATGTATTACTTCATTCTTGGTTCCACCCGAACCCCCATTATCATACCGCCAATTGATATAATTACACCATAATCATATCACACGTGTATACAATAATTCGAGGCATTACAATTCTCCCCCACTTATTGAATTTCGTCCTCGAAATTGCATATACATGCTGCACATAAGAACATATATGATATATGTAACATAAGAAACATGTCTAAATAACATATCAACATACCAGAAAACAAATCCGGATACCGTTGCATCATATGCTGCTCCGTCTCCCACGTTGCCTCTTCGACACCCCTTCTGTCCCACTGTATCTTCACCATAGGAATCACTTTATTACGCAACCTGCGTTCAGCTCGATCCAAAATCATAACCGGTCGTTCTTCATACGACACATCTGTATCCAACTGTACATCCGGTAACTGTAATACATGACTCGGATCTGGTTCATACTTCCTCAACAGTGACACATGAAAGACATCATGAATACTACTCAAAGCCGGTGGTAGTGCCAATCGATATGCTAACGTACCAATACATTGCAATATCTCATACGGACCAACATACCGTGGAGACAATTTTCCACGCTTACCAAACCGTACTACACCTTTAAAAGGTGAGATTTTCAAGAACACACGGTCACCAACTTGAAATTCAAGTGGTCTACGTCGTTTATTGGCATACGCAGCCTGTCTGTCCTGAGCAGCTTTAAGTTTCAATCTAATTAACTTCACTTTCTCTTCCATATCATGAATCATATCCGGTCCATGTAAGGAAGACTGATCCACAGCATCCCAATATAATGGCGATCTACATCGTCGCCCATACAAAGCCTCAAATGGTGCCATCTGTATACTAGACTGATAACTGTTGTTATATAAAAATTCCACTAATGGCAACGACTCTTGCCAAGAGGTATCAAACTCTAATACACAGGCACGCAACATATCCTCAAGCGTCTGTATCGTACGCTCTGTTTGTCCATCTGTCTGAGGATGATATGATGTACTCAACCGCACTTCAGTTCCCAACGCTGTCTGTAACCCTTCCCAGAAATGAGAAGTAAATCTCGGATCCCTATCTGATACAATGGAAACTGGAATACCATGTAGTCTCACTACATGTTGAATGTACAACTGTGCCATTCTCAGATATGTAAATGTCATACAATATGGCACAAAATGAGATACTTTGGTGAGTCGGTCAACAATCACCCAAATAGCATCGCAACCAGAAGACGTCCGTGGCAAATGAGTCACAAAATCCATCGTGATATGTTCCCATTTCCACTGAGGAATTTCCAAACTATGTAATTCACCTCCTAGTCTCTGTCTTTCTGCTTTCACTTGTTGACAGATCAAACATCGTTTCACAAAGCTCAATACATCCTGTTTCATACGTTTCCACCAAAATTGTGTACGTAAATCATGATACATTTTTTCCCTCCAGGATGTATACTGTATCTACTACAATGAGCACGTTGTAGTAGTTCTTGGCATAGTCCTAATGAAGCAGGTACTACCCAACAATTTCTGTATTTCAAAGTTCCATCATTGGTAAGTACAAATTGAGATGTTTGTCCTTGACTTATCCTTTCCTTCCACTGTTGTACTTCATCATCAGTCAGTTGTGCCGTTCTGATTTTATCAAAAACATCGGGTTCAACCAACAATGTTGATACCCGTACTGGCTCTATTTCCACATCAAAATCATAACCCAAAGTACAACAAGAAGTCATCAATGCGGATAAATGAATCATCTCATCAGCCGTATGATGTACCTTTCGACTCAAGGCATCTGCTGTAAGATTAGCTTTTCCTGGATGATATTCAATCTCACAATCATAATCTTTCAACAGATCCATCCATCTCCTTTGTCTCATATTCAACTCCGCTTGAGTGAATAGAAATTTTAAACTCTTATGATCTGTGTATATGGTAAACGACGTACCATATAATTAATGTCGCCATATCTTCAATGCAAAGACAATGGCAGCCAATTCCAGATCATGCACTGGATATCTCATTTCATGTGGCTTCAACTGTCGTGATGCATAAGCCACTACATGTTTGTCCTGCATCAATACACAACCCAAACCAAGTAAAGATGCATCAGTATATAATGCAAACCTGTCATGCTCCGATGGAATGATCAAGACTGGAGATGTAGTCAATCGCTGTTTCAATTCCTGAAAACTACGCTCACAAGCCTCTGACCATTGAAATGATACTCCCTTCTGTGTCAAATGTGTCAATGGTTGGCGATCGCTGAAAATCCTTCAACGAACCGTCTATAATATCCAGCCAAACCTAAGAAACTACGAATCTCTGGCACAGAAGTAGGTGCTGACCAATTCAACACTGCTTCCACTTTCTTTGGATCAACTGATATACCTTCTTCTGATATGACATGTCCCAAAAAGCCGACACTAGTCAACCAAAACTCACACTTACTGAGTTTGGCATACAACTGATGTGTCCTCAACAATTGCAATACCATATGCAAATGTTGAACATGTTCTGCCTCACTCTGTGAATAGATCAGTATATCATCGATAAAGAAAATGACAAATCGATCAAGGTATTCCTGGAAAACTCGATTCATTAAACTCATAAAGACAGCAGGAACATTTGTCACTCCAAATAGCATCACCAGAAACTCATAATGTCCATAACGAGTTCTGAATGTTGTCTTCTGTACATCACCCTCTCTCACACGTATTTGATGATATCCTGACCTCAAATCAATCTTAGAATAAATCCTTGATCCCTGCAACTGATCAAACAAATCATCAATACGAGGAAGAGGATATTTATTCTTTATTGTTACCTTGTTCAATTGTGTATAGTCAATACACAATCTCATTGTCCCATCCTTCTTCTTAACAAATAAAACCGGAGCACCCCAAGGCGATACACTAGGACGTATGTATCCCTTGTCCAATAACTCTTGCAATTGAGTTTTCAATTCTTTCAATTCAGTTGGTGCCATCCGATAAGGAGCCCGTGAAATTGCAGAAGTACCAGGTATTAAATCAATACCAAATTCCACTTCTCGACTCGGTGGGAATCCAGGTATCTCATCTGGAAACACATCCGCATATTCTGCAACCACTGGTATCTCTTCCACTTTTCTTTCTCTTTTCTGTTCATTTACATCAAGGGCGTAAATCAAATAACCCGCATGTCCACGCTCTAACAAACGCGACATTCGGATTGCTGATATCAGAGGAATCCTTGCCCTCGATCCCTGACCATAGAAATACCATTGATTTCCAGTATCAGACTGAAATCTCACAATCTTTTGACTACAATCCACAACAGATTGATATTTACTCAACACATCAATTCCAAGGATGCAATCAAAATCTGACATATCTAATACAATCAAATCAGCCTGTAGCCCAAACTCAGTCTCAAACTGAATAGCACAATCAGACACACTCTGACACGTCATCACAGTAGTTCCCATGGGTGTCGAAACATAAAGAGGCATCAACAGTGGAGACGAGCATATATGATAACGATAAATGCTTGTGCAATAAAAGAATGTGATGCACCAGTATCAATCAACAGTAAAGCAGGATAAGTAAACAAAGTACACTTACCCGCTATCACATCATCAGGAGCTGCCTCTGCTTCCTCCCTGTTCAGTGCATACACCTGAGCCTGAGGTGTTCCTGTCCTCTGTCCTCCACCAGACTGTGGTACACACTGTGGTCTCTGTTGTACTGTAGTCTCTGAAATGGGTCCTCTCCTCTGTTGTCCACCCACTTGAGTACAATCATGGATCACATGTCCTGGCCTCCCACAACGGAAACAAACTACTGGATTGAATTGAGGACAATCTCGTTTCAAATGTGGTCCACCACATTTAAAGCATTGCACACCACTGCCGCTACTACTACCTTGGAACTGTCCCTTAGATTTTCGATCACCCCCTTTTTGTGATCCAAAACGTTTCCCACTAAACCTAGATGAAGATGCACCACCTCGTGATGATTTAAATGGTTCTCCTCTAGGTCTCATACTATCAGATGTAGGTGGTTGGGCTTGTCCAACATCTTTATATACTCCTACAGCAATCTCAGCCATCTCGGCTCTAGTCAACGCTTCTTCATATGATGTAGGGTTATTGGACATGACCCTATCAAATAATTCAGGCCTCAATCCTTTCACAAACTGTCTGATCTTTGCTTTTGTGTTTACAGCGATATGTGGCACATACCGGAGCAAAGAAGAATAATGCACAGCATAGTCAGATACTGTCATTGATCCCTGTCTCAAATTTGTAAATTCATCCTCTTTCCTTTGCCTTGCAGCAACAGAGAAATAATGCTCCAGAAACTTTGTTCGAAACACATCCCAGTTAACTGTCTGTTCTTGAGCCCTCAACTCAAGTACTGTGGATTTCCACCACATCATAGCTTTCTTAGCTAACTGGAATTCAGCTAAACGTAACCAAGCAGTCTTGGCACACGGTGCTGACACAAATATCTGTTCTACACGTTCCAGCCACTCCTCTGCCAGTTCTCCTGATTCAGTCCCCTCAAACCTGGGTGGCTGATAACTCAGAAACTGCGTCAAAGTCAATTCTCCAGGCAACAGTACCTGTTCCACTGGCCCTTGCTCAATCGGTGGTGGTGGCACAGGCGCCATCCTCACACTCGCATTGCCACTCAGGGCATCCCCAACATCCTCATGATACCCTCTGTCTGCCATAGCTGTAGATCAAGGGTTAACAATAACATTCACAATTATATAACATGTTAGAATAACATCATATTCCAAATACTAACATGCTATTACCATTCTCAAAGTGTTTAGGTAACTCCCTACTACACTTCCTCTACCCATGTTCACCCCGTTCTCGAACCACTGCTCTGATACCACTAATGTGGGGTCCTCTTTACTTAATCCATTATGTATCATATTAACATACATATGTGAGTCTGAATTAAGTAATAACATGCACTGATTAAGAGTATTACTAGTTAAGTTGTTACAGATGTACCAAATCCTGAGTACAAAAACCAGCTAACTTTTTCTCCATATACATTACATATAAAATTAACAACCTAAGCCAGTACAACTCCTATGCAGTGGTTCACCTCGCAGCGGAATAAGACTCACGATTCCCACGTCTATGCAATCCTACAGAAACATTCACAAAACGTGAGTATAGATAAACAACTATCTCAGTGCAATATCAAAACACAATATCAATAATAATGATAAAGCACAATAAATCATCTCATGTGAATGTTCTGTATCATGCATCCACCAATGCACCATGTCATGACATGTCTCAACAAGTACCCTATTATCACGAGACTAAAATGATATGCCTATTCAGCTCAATATGTCAGTGGAACCACCTCACATCTTCATATTAGCAGCACATATCATAGTACCATCCTCAAATGATAATAGCCAGAGCATATACCCAAAAACCGGTGTATATCTCTATATAACATAACCGAGCATATACCCAAACCAGGCGTATATCTCTCTGTCACATAACCGAGCATATATCCAAACCAGGCATATATCTCTATGTAACATAACCAAGCATATACCCAATACCAGGCGTATATCTCAAATGCATAACCGAGCATATACCCAAACCAGGCGTATATATCTAACACATGATATCCATGAATGTACAGGCATATGATACTACGAATCATATGATAATAATACAAGACAATTCATATGATATCAATCTCATAACATCATCACACAATATCTATACTCCGTACGTCAACACGTACCTGTACTGCGACACAAACGAGATAAATTAGGCGTCACTGGCTAAGTGCCTCGTTGTCCTGTCCCCTGAGATGATGCTACAACAATGCCAACAATATATCATGTTATCATAGGCATTAAAATCAAATTCTACAAAAATATAAAATTTTTCAACATTCTGGCACTGGCGATCGATCGCTATATCTCACCGATCGATCGCCGTACTGTTCTGCCCCCTCGCGATCGATCTCCATCTCTCGCGATCGATCGCCAAAGTGTTCTGTTTGCTCGCGATCGATCGCCACATTTTCACCGATTGATCGCTACATGTATAAACCGCCTTATATTTTACCCTGTCTCGGCGATCGATCGCCACAAAGCTCGCGATCGATCGCCGATGTCCAGAAAGTTTAGAACATGGCGATTTTCAAGCTTATCTCCATGGTTCTTCTCCTATACCTCATATTGAACCATTTCAACATGTTTCTTGCAATCCTTAGGAACATATTAACATGTTTCTAACATCATAGATTCCAAATAAGAGTATAGAAACATGATACAATTCTTCACATGAACATTGGATATTTTACTTCACATATGCAACACCAATGACATAATTCAAGTGTAAAGCTATGAATTCCTTACCAAGATGTGAAGAAATCACTTCACCCAACTTCCTAGCTCAAATCACAAGTGAAAAACCAAGCTTCAACTAATAAAATCTCTAAGGGTTGGAGAGGAGCTTTGTAGAGAATTTGAGGTGAAAGTGGTGTAGTATGTGAGTTCACCCTTAAGTCACTTGATATAGATCCTTAGCTCCCTAATTCACTTGCTATCATGTCATTTAGAGGTAATTACATGTTAAATAACATGTACATGAAATGAAATCTAAATTCAAATGCAACTCCAATTGCAAGTAAATTCACATGCATAATCAAATGCCTACTAGTTCATGACTTGATATGTTATTAAATCATTATCCACCATGTTTCTTTCCTTGCCATATATCATTTCATACATATATTACTTCATTCTTGGTTCCACCCGAACCCCCATTATCATACCGCCAATTGATATAATTACACCATAATCATATCACACGTGTATACAATAATTCGAGGCATTACATGGTGCCACCTGGGAAGGCTCTACACAATCATACAATCCAATATTAGAAGCCAATTTATAAACCAATACCAAAAATCCCATCAATTAAAACAAAAATCAATATTTCAGCAACATCGCTCTGCCGATCGATCGGTCTAAGCTACTGATCGATCGGTAAACATCCGAATTTTTTATTTTCGCTACAGCCTTTCACCAATCGATCGGTCCAAGCAACCGATCGATCGCTAGCCACCGCCGATTGATCGGTCGCTCATATCGATCAATCAGTAAATACTCAGAAATTTACCCATCGCTACGCACTTGCACCGATCAATCGCTACGCACTTGCACCGATAGATTGCTACGATGCTACCGATTGATTGGTCACCTTTCAGAAAAAACACCATTTTTGAGTGTAAAATCCAAGACTTAAACATATACAACCCAACCCAACATAAATCCTCACCCCCAACACATCATATACCTCAAAACACAACATATTAAACACAAAACCACCACATTCATAACAAACCCCACATAAATCGTTTTCCCCCAAATCCATAAACCCCTAACTCAACTAATCATTCTCAATACCTAGCAAGGAAGATTGCTTAGCTTCAAAACTAGCAAGGAATCAAGCAACCAAATTTTCCCCTCTTCCTTGGGTGATAGACGATGAGTGTGGGTGTTAGGCGATAAGCGAAAGGGGAGAGTTGCGTGGTTAAGAGTGAGTGGTGGGGAAAGTGAGGGTAAAGTAAGTGTAAGTTTAATTAAACCATGTCCAAGTATTTAGCATGATGTATAAAATATCCAAACATGATATTTTAAAAGCATTTTTCCAAAAATGCACTGTAACTCCAATTAAATATGCTTTCCAAAATAATTAACATACACCTCAAATAACCATGCCAAAACTCAATTTCCACAACATGCAATACATGCACCCTGAAATGTACTACCAGGTCATGCCCACCGCATAACTATACATTTCACCACCATAATTAATTTAGCACCGTATTAATCACATAAACATAATTAAAGGACCAAAAGCACACAATTATTTTAGGGATATCACAATACTCCCCTACTTAGAAGATTTAGCCCTCGAAATCAGCATGCACTTACCAATCCGAAACAAAACATAAATCACATACCAGATAACAGTTCCAGGTAGTGCTTCACCATATGTCGCTCCGTCTCTCACGTGGCCTCCTCGACACTCCTGCGATCCCGCTGAACCTTGGCCATCAGTATCACCTTGATCCGAAGTCTACGATCAGCTCTATCCAGAATCATGACTGTCCGTTCAACGTAGGACACATCAGAATCTAACTGAACCTCTGAAGCCTGCAACACATGTGACGCATCCGGCTCATATGTCCACACCATAGATACATGGAACACGTCATGAGTACCAGACAATGACGGTGGCAAAGCCAGACGATAAGCCAAAGTACCAGTGCACTGCAAGATCTCAAAAGGCCCAACATACCTCGGAGATAATTTCTCGTGCATTCCAAACCTTTCCATACCTCTGAAAGGTGAGATCTTCAAAAAGACCTTATCCCCCAACTGTAATTCCAACGGTCGTCGCCGTTTATTCGCATAGGCTGTCTGCCTATTCTGAGCTGCCTTCATTTTCTGCTGGATTACCTTTATTTTCTCTTCCATCTCCCGACCAACTCGGGTCCTCCGACCGATTTACTAGCCAAGTCATTCCGTTAAATGGTTACCTACAACGTCGACCATAAAGAGTCTTAACTGGAGCCATCTGAATGTTCGTCTGATAGCTATTGTTGTACGAGAATTCTACCAAGGCCACTGAATCCTGCCACGAAGTATCAAATTCCAATACACATACCCGTAACATGTCTTCGAGCGTCTGTATAGTACGCTAGGTCTGGCCGTCCATTTGGGGATGATATGCCGTGCTCAATCTCACCTCAGTACCCAAAGCTGACTGAAGACCTTCCCAAAAGTGAGATGTAAACCGCAGATCTCTGTCAGACACAATAGAAACTGGAATCCCGTGTAATCTCACCACATCCGGGACATACAAGTGATCCAACCTCAAGTATGTGAATGTCATACTGTACGGAATAAAGTGAGCCACCTTCGTCAGCCTATCCACGATCACCCAAATCGCATCAAACCCCGAAGCAGTCCTCGGCAAGTGGGTCACGAAGTCCATGGATATGTGTTCCCACTTCCATAGGTACTTCCAAACTTCTCAATTCACCACCGGGCCTCTGCCTTGACCTGTTGACAGATCAAACACTTCTTAACAAAAGTGATAACATCCCGCTTCATCCGCTTCCACCAAAATTGGTCACATAAATCCTTATACATCTTCCTCCCGCCTTGGTGAATACTAAGTTTGCTACTATGAGCTCGCTTCAAGATCCCTCGACGCAAATCCGGCGTACTCGGAACTATCCAATGGTTACCAAGTCTCAAAGAACCATCTTCAGCCACTCGGAATTTCGATAGCTATCTAAGACGCACAAATTCTAACCACCTCTGAATCTCATTATCTGACTTCTGAGCTCTCCTGATATTCTCAAAAATATCTGGCTCTGCTAATAAAGGTGATACACATACCGGTGATGTATCCACATCGAAGTCATAACCTAGATGACAGTAAGAAGTCAACATAGCCGATAAATGCATGACGTCCTCTGCAGTACACTTCACCTTCCGACTCAAGGCGTTTGCTGTCAAGTTCGCCTTTCCGGGATGGTACTCTATCTCGCAATCATAGTCTTTGAGCAAGTCCATCCATCTCCTCTGCCTCATATTCAGCTCCGCCTGAGTGAATAAGAACTTCAGGCTCTTGTGGTCCGTATATCACTAACAAGATATGTATTCCCATCATCACTAAAGTCGTATATCACATTTTCCTCGAGATAAAATATACTTAAAATGACTAGGTGAAAAGAGAATTTCAACACTCTTATACAGTCCATATGCATGCATCCAGATGCTCACATACGAGCAAGAAATAAATGAATACAATTCTAAATGCATAAGCAAGATGTGTCATCAACCAATACTTGTACCATAATCCTATGAGCACTTCATGCTTTCTTCCCGAGACAACATCGTACCTGTTATACCTGTTTCAACAGAAACAGCCCTCACACAGGGTGAGCATACTCCAACTCAATAATCATTCACACATCAACATACGAAATTGTAATGCAGCAATTAAGATTTATTGAAAATCTATAAAATATACTCCCTGTACGATTCTGGACCGGTATAGCTATCACGAATTGTTCTTGTTTCAATCTTACACTTTCATAAACATCAAGTTCAGTATCATTATTCAAAACATGATACTCATCAATGCAATAAATTTGATATAATTACAATTCATCATTTACGCTCAATCATAATGAATCTTATCTCGAAGGCAACTCTACGTATCAATTAATCTCATTCTCAACCACTTCTCATATCGATCGTGCCAAGGGCATCAATAATCAACTCGTATACCCGGATCATTTACATCGACGTATCCACCATTCCACGTGTATTAAACTCAATTATCAAACCCAGTCACTTAACCTTAAACATCACATTCAAAATACTTGTATACATGAATATATAAATACTGGGTATACCTTCTCGTATGTTACCACGTACCTTAAAGCCGACAATATGATAGGTTATCCCGACACCCGGAGAATCATGTAGAATCTATATTAAAATCATCACTCAATGTTAACTAATTTACAACACCATTAATATCATTCATATAGTTCTCAATTTCATTTCCATATCATAAAATCAATAACTCAATATTATGAATCATATTACATAATCAAGGCAAATGACACTACTCTGAGCATCTACGTGTTTAATTCATACCCTTGTCGTTTACATGCTTAATATTTCAATGAGGAAATTCCATTACTTTAAATCAATGAAGTCCATACTACTTCCTCATGTATCCTACATCTTTTTTTTACACTTTACTCAACATTCTCAACATCTAGTTAAATATTTCACTTGTAACTTGGAATTATTATCTCTTACTTAAAAATTATCTACACAAATCAATAACACTTCTCGTGCTATCCAAATTAAGTGATTAAACAAGACATAACAATTCTCGGACAGCACCATCCTCTCTAATAGTAGTAGATTTTTGACTCAAAACACAATGATTTTCGAACCTAAAGACTAACATATTTTCGAACCAAGATAGGAGCAGATTTTTGGTCACTTATAACAACAAAAACTCAAGCCCAACATCAAAATTTTTGAAGTAAATAGCAGCAGAAAGTTCTGAAATGCATAGCCGCTGAAAGTCGACCCAAAACAGTAGGAAATTCGGTCAAGAATAGTAGCAGGATTTCTAAACTAAACTGGTAGCATATTTTTGAACTAACAGTGGCATTTAATATCCGCACACCCGATGGATCGAAACATATACACATATATACTGAATATACACATATATACAGCATTATACACTCATACCCACAAATCTATATGCACACACACGACTTCATACACGCACACACAGTGACCAAAAATTTAGCTCAATGCACACACTCAATAAACCATATAAATGCCTTAATCAAGAAGTAAAATCTTTGGCTAATAATACTTCGACCCAAAAACTCCAAGAAATCCAGTATAAAAGTCGAACAAAAGCTGAAATAATTTAGGGAAAAGAGTAAGCAAGAGGGAGGCACAATTACAAGCACAAACCTTAACAAAAAAATCGCCCAAAAATTCAATGGATTTGCTCGATTTTCCTTGCTGCCAGGGAAGGGGTCAAAAATAGGCGAAACAAGTGGGAGGAGAGAGAGATGTTAAGTGTAACCCTAACCTTAGTTTTAATATCCACACTCAAATCACCAACTCATTTTATTATAATTATAATTTAAGTTTTCAATTAATTTTCTTTTTAATTGCAAGCACCTCATTATTTAATTTAAATTAAACCACAATTCAACCCATATTTATTTATATTCCAATCCCGGGTACAAAATAAGATGCCCGAAATTTAATCTCGAAAGTATCTTATGAAGTATCACAATTAAATCAAATGAATAATTATCAATTATTCCGGGCGTCACAATTATTTCCAACTAATAAAATTTCGACCTCGAAATTTAAATGCATGCTTACCACAAAAGCCAACTGTAAAATTTACGTAACGTTATACAGCTCAAGATAGTGACTTGATCATCTGTAGGATGACGGTCATTCGAATCATCACAGCTCACACATGTGCCACATTACACCAACGATCTCAAGAGTGCAAATCACATCACTTTACCATATCTCAATATTAGCATTCAATGAGCTAACATATATTAATACCATGTCACGTAGATCATACAAGGTCAATCATCTTCATATTTTAGTTATTCAGCAACCTACATTCCTAAATGATCAATCATCGTATTTACATAATTACCATGGATTGAATATTTCATACATTCTCTCTCGCTACCAGCTCTTCATAAAGTATTGAAAAGGTTTGATTATGTTCCTCCATAACATTTAAGCAACAATAGGTCTCATGAACTAGAACAATCCATCCCCTTTTTCACGTTAACTTGCCTATCTCATCCCTTAAATTTTCCGTAGCATATAAATTTTTTGATCATGTCATTTCTTTCAATCCACTGTTTTACATGTATTCTGTGAACCAGTCAGTAATCGTTCCGTTCATTCGATAATATGACATTCAATATCGCCATAACATCATACTAGCCCTGTTCATTTTTTGTTACATTTTAGAAGCTTCTTCCTATGAATAACTTATCAAGAGAATTGCCATTAATTCCTAAAAGTGAACACTTACAATGTTTAATCATCAAGATTCTTTGTCATACTTCACTTCATGTGTACTCGCATCGGTACGGTTCCTTGCACCAAATCTTAATCCGTCATAGTTTACTTTCATCATATAATCGCTAAATCATGCAATCCATGCATATCATGTGTATATCTGAATGTATGACGATACACCAACCTTTTATCTTATAAATAACATCATACCTGTGTGGTTGCAAAATTATGCATTACGGATATTCATAACATCACAGTCATTTACATGAATCTCCCTACTTAAAAAGGTTCACAAATTTCCATTCACATCATGCTACAAAATACTATCACATGTCTGTGTGATGAAATTCACTACAAGAATCAATTTCATACCTCAACGACATAATTCCCTTCAATCATTTATTCAACAGAGTACCATTTCATGAATGGATAACACATCACGGTGTAGCAAGTATTCATGATCTTAGGCATCAGTCTCATCGTATAATCATCTAAATCCCTTGAGCTCTCATTTCTATAACAGTCGTCTTCCACCACATGGAAGATTTCTTAGCCAACTGAAATTCTGCTAGCCTCAACCAGACAGTCCTAGCACAGGGTGCAGACACAATCATCTCCAGTCATTCTTCTACTTCCTCCCCAGACTAAGTTCCCTCAAAACGGGGTGGATGGAAAGTCAAGAACTGTGTCAGACTCAGTTCTCCGGGTACTAAAAGCTATGGCATAGGTTCTATGCCCATAGTCGGTGGCGGTAGGGGATTAGTCTGTGCAATACTAGCATTTACACACCCACATCACCCACCTCCTCATTGAGGTGCTCAGGATTTCTGGCTGCCATGCTGTAATACTGTAATACCCCCGAAATGTTTTATGTTATGATTATATGCTACGATGATGATTTACGATGTGTTTAAAGGAGTTGTGGTACTTTTAAATTGGGGTTATATTTATGATGTGATGATATGATTTAGGGGGCATGTTGGGTGTTTTAAAGGATGTATTAATTAAATGAAGTTATAAAATATCGAGTGAGGATATTTTAATACATCGTACTAAATACCGGGACACAATTAAACACCACAAGACCACCCTACAAGCAACCACCCTACCCCCCACTTGCAACAACCCATGCCCCCTCCCCTGTTTTTTGGAAAGCTGTTGGCCAAGTAGGCTAGTTTGCACTCAGATATTTTCACTTTTAACTCTTCCAAAAACCTTCTTCTTCTTTCCTTCCTTTCGTCTGTAATTTGAGTTGCTATTAGGAAGAAAGAGATAGGATTTTACTTATCTTTTCTTGACGAAAATCGAAGAGCAAAAGTGGTGAGGAATCACGCTGGTTCACCAGCTTTTTCGTTTTTATGCATGTATGTTCTTCATAGCAGTTTTGACATGATAATGTTAGGTTTGATGAAACCTTGTTATGAATACTTGTAAGTAATGTTTATGAAGCCCCTAGCATGTTTTGTTAAGCAACTTACATGCTTTATGTGTTAGATTTCGAGTTGTGAAAAGTGTTCCTCGAAAATCTGGGCAGGGGAAGTGCCCTGTTTTTATGTTGAGTAGTTTGAAGCATACTAGCTTAGGTTTTGAGTAAACCTTTGACGTGAATACATACATGGTAGTTTGGTGAAATTACCAGCATATTTGTTTGAGCATGAACTACGGGTTATGTGGTAGTTTCGTTGCTATAAAGATGCATGTTCGAGAATTCTGGGCAGAGTTTTTATGCCCTGTTCTGGGGAATTCTTGGTTGAGTGTTGAGTTGGTGGGCTCTTTGTGATGCATGCTTAGCTTAGTTTTGATGAAACTTTAATATGAGCACTTGCATGGAAGTATGTTAGAGCCCCTAGCACTTTTGTTCGAGCACGTTTTATGTGTTATGAGGTGGTTATAAGTGAATGAAATGAGGTGCTCGGCAATTCTGGACAATCTGGGCTGAAACAGAGCGACCGATCGATCGGTAAAGAACACCGATCGATCGGCAAAAGCCGTAGCTTTTTTAATTCTAAGTGTTCACCGATCGATCGGTGATTAGGGCCGATCGATCGGTAGTGCCTGATTTTAAAAATGTGATTTTTATTTGAGTTTTGATTTTTGGATTATTATGAGGTGCCTAATATTGTGTTGTGTGGTTATGTAGAACCAACCCAGGTACCAGCACAGTCAAGGAGATAAAGTCTGTTGACTCCTCCTCCTTTTAAAAAGGTACGTAAGAGATGTACGGGCATCGGATGGTAAAACACATCCCTACATTACGACTATGCTTTTATTGCATGAGTATTTATGATGAAATGATGATGTTTATAAGATGTTTGTATATTCATACGATGTTATTATGTGGTAAGATGCCACAGGGTAAGATGCCCATATGGTAAGAGCATACGATGTTATTATGTGGTAATATGCCACAGGGTAAGATGCCCATATGGTAAGAGGCCATACGATGTTATTATGTGGTAAGATGCCACAGGGTAAGATGCCCATATGGTAAGAGGCCATACGATGTTATTATGTGGTAAGATGACACGGGGTAAGATGCCCATATGGTAAGAGGCCATACGATGTTTATGATGTGGTAAGATGTCAAAGGGTAAGAGTCGGGTTGAGGCAGTGAGCTACGAGGAACACAGGAATGTATAGGATTCAAGTTATGATTAGTATCTACTCTAGGAGTAGTGTAAAACTAAATGTTGACATTCTTTTGGGAAAGTAATGAATTATTTTTGAAGTTTTGTATTTTGGCCTGTAATCCTGTTAGCTCATGTAACAACCGGAACCTTAAGATGTTATTTAATGCATGATTAGTCCTTCTTATGTCACTATGTCACTGTTAGGGTAGCAAGGCCTCACATTAGTGGTATCAGAGCAGTGGTTAGATAACCCGAGAATGAGTGAAGGGTAGCCTTAACAATAAGTTGGCTAGGTGCTTAGTTTTAAACATGTTTTATATGTATGTTGCATATGAAGTAGAAGATGTTATACTAACATGTTTAATTATCTAACGATGTACTTTATGAACTGCTTTTGGTATTGTTGTTAACCCTTGTGTTGCAGCATGTCAGCAAATGCAGAAGTGGGTGACGCTACTAGTGTAAATGCAAGTGCTGGACGTACGAATCCACTGCCACCGCCATCCTTGGGGGAAGAGCCCTCTGAACAGCAATTATTACCCGGGGAGTTGAGCTTGTCTCAGTTTTTGTCATACCGACCTCCGATGTTCGAAGGAACGGAAACCGGGGAAGTGGCCGAGGAGTGGCTAGAGAGGATAGAGCAGATATTTGTGGCAGCGCCTTGTGCAAAGACGGCATGGATCAGATTAGCAGAATTTCAGCTGGCTAAGAAGGCACTGATGTGGTGGAAGACCTCGGTGATAGAGCAAGAGGCTCAGGGTCAGGAGATCAATTAGAAACTGTTCAGGACTAGGTTTCTGACCCGCTATTTCTCAGCTGCTGCGAGACGGGCTAAAGTGGATGAGTTTACCAACTTAAGACAAGGTACCATGCCTGTATCAGACTATGCTCTACTGTTCTTTACTCCGTTATGTGCCCCACATTGCTGCGAACACCCAGGCCAAGATGAGAATTTTATGAAAGGATTGAGGCCGGAGCTGTATGACAGGGTAATTACCTATGGCCCTGCCTGTTTTGATGATGCACTTGCAAGGGCTGAGCTAGCCGAACTAGGAGTTGGAGCATACTCTGATGCCGTGCCACCTCCAGTACCCCCTCAGAAATCTACTTCTGACAATTTGAAGCCCAGGGGTGATCAGTTTAAGCCTAGGGGGAACACTTCAGCGTCGAGATTTAGTGGCAAGAGGCCCGAGAATCGTTGGAAGGGGAATCGTAGGAATGACGCCCCTATGGGAAGAGGACAGCCTCAGGGAGACAGATCTGGAAGAGTTCAGTGCACTCTTTGTGGGCAACCACATTTGGCAAAAGACTGCGTAGGATGCTATGTCTGTGGCGACAGAGGCCACTTTGCTCGGCAGTGTCCCAACAGGGGAAGACATCAGAACTCTGCGGGGAGGCCTGCGGACAGAGCGGCACAGCACATACCACCTTTTGCACCGAGGCTGTATGGAGGTCAGCCCACGGGGCCACCTCAGGGGCAGGTGTATGCTTTGACGAGGGAGCAGGCTACAGCGGCTCCGGAGGAGGTTATAGCGGGTACGTGCCTTTAATTTACGTACCCTGCTTTTATATTGATAGACACAGGTGCGTCACACTCTTTTGTGTCGACGAGTTTTGTGGAAAGGCACCACATATGCACTTCTCCGTCGCCCATGCCTCTTATGGTCTCGACCCCCGCTGGAAGAAGTTTGACTACAGATCAGATTATTTTCGATGGCCTCATTTATTTTGAGGATAACAAGTTAAGGTCGGATTTGATTGTGCTGGGAATGTCAGACTTCGATTGCATTGTGGGCATCGATGTGCTAAATAAGTATCAGGCAGTTGTGGACTGCAGGCAGAGGACTGTCCGGTTCAGATCTGATTTGGGAGTCCAGTGGACATTCTATGGGGATGGTTCTCGTCCAAAGATTTTGTTGACATCTGCTGTCAAGATGGCACAGTTATTGGAACGAGGCCATACAGGATATCTTATCTATGCTATCGATATTGCGGAAAAGAGGAAAGAATTAAAGGTTGAGGATGTGCCCGTAGTGGCGGAGTTTCCTGATATTTTTCCGGAGGAGATTCCCGGATTCCCACCGACGAGAGAGGTCGAGTTTGGGATTGAGTTACTACCGGGGACGTCTGCCATTTCTCGTGCCCCGTATAGGATGGCACCAGCGGAGCTAAGAGAGTTAAAGATTCAGTTGCAAGAGCTCCTTGACAAGGGCTACATAAGCCCTAGCGTATCGCCTGGGGTGCGCCTGTCTTATTTGTTAAGAAGAAAGATGGATCGATGCGTCTATGCATTGACTACAGGCAACTGAACAAAGACACAGTAAAGAACAAGTATCCGCTCCCAAGGATTGATGATTTGTTTGATCAACTGCAGGGTACGAGGCTCTACAGTAAGATCGATCTGAGGTCGGGGTACCATCAGATTCGAGTAAGAGAAGATGATATTCAGAAGACAGCTTTCAGGACTAGATATGGGCACTATGAATTCTTAGTCATGCCTTTTGGGGTGACAAATGCCCCAGCAGTTTTTATGAGTCTGATGAACAGTGTGTTCCAGCCATTTTTGGATCAGTTCGTCATAGTATTCATTGACGATATACTCATTTACTCTAGGACTGAAGAAGAACATGTAAAGCACTTGAGGACAGTACTCCAGATCCTTAGGGATCATCAGTTATATGCAAAGCTTAGCAAGTGCGAGTTCTGGTTGGACAGTGTGGTATTCTTAGGACATGTCATATCTAGCCTTGGGATATCTGTGGATCCCAGGAAGATTGAAGCTGTGATGGAGTGGACTGCACCCACTTCTGTACCTGAGATACGGAGTTTTCTCGGTTTGGCAGGATATTACCGACGTTTCATCGAGGGTTTTTCAAAGATCGCCAAACCCCTGACACAGCTGACTCAGAAAGGAGTCCCCTTCTTTTGGTCTGAGGCTTGTGAGGAAAGTTTCCAAGAACTGAAGCGTCGCTTGACTACAGCGCCTGTGTTGGTGATTTTGTCTGAGAATAAGAGATTTGCCTTGTATAAAGATGCATCACTGCAGGGTTTGGGCTGTGTGTTGATGCAAGATAAGCATGTGGTGGCTTATGCATCGAGGCAGCTGAAGCCACACGAGGCTAGATATCCAGTGCATGATTTGGAACTGGCGGCCATCATATTTGCCTTGAAGATTTGGAGGCATTACTTGTATGGCACGTCTTTCACTATATATACGAACCATAAGAGCCTGAAGTTCTTATTCACTCAGGCAGAGTTGAATATGAGGCAAAGAAGGTGGATGGATTTACTCAAAGACTATGACTGTGAGATTGATTATCATCCCGGTAAAGCGAACTTAATAGCAGACGCCTTAAGTCGGAAAGTGAAGAGTACTGCAGAGGATGTTATGTGTTTGTCGACTTTGATGACTTCTTATTGCCATCTAGGCTATGATTTCGATATAGACACGTCGCCTGTGCGAGTGTCGACCTTATTGGCAGAGCCAGATATATTTGAGGCAATCAGGAAGGCCCAGAGGTCGGATGATGAGGTTCAGAGATGGACGCCGTTGGTACTTCAGGGTCAGCCATCCAAGTTCAGAGTGGCTGAGGATGATTCTTTGAGACTGGGCAACCGATGGGTAGTCCTAGATACACCAGAGTGCGTAGAGGAATATTGGAGCGAGCTCACAGTAGTCGGTTCAGTATCCACCCAGGGGGAAAGAAGATGTACAAAGACCTATGCGGTCAATTCTGGTGGAGACGCATGAAGCGTGAGGTGATCGCTTTTGTTAAAAGATGTTTGATCTGCCAGCAGGTAAAGGCAGAGAGGCAGAGGCCTGGTGGCGAGCTGAAGAGCTTAGAGGTACCCGAATGGAAGTGAGAGCATATCTCTGTGGACTTTGTGACCCACTTGCCAAGGACGGTCTCAGGATTTGATGCGATCTGGGTGATCGTAGATAGGCTGACGAAGACGGCTCATTTCATCCCTTACAATATGTCATTCACATACTTGAAGATGACCCATATGTATATACGGGATGTGGTAAGATTGCATGGTATTCCAGTCTCGATAGTGTCTGACAGAGACCCGAGGTTCACTTCACATTTCTGGGAGGGTCTCCAGACAGCTTTGGGCACAGAGGTGAGACTGAGTACGGCCTATCACCCTCAGACAGACGGCCAAACAGAGCGTACCATTCAGACACTCGAGGACATGTTGAGGGCATGTATTTTGGAGTTTGATACTCCGTGGCAGGATTCAGTGCCGCTGGTGGAGTTCTCCTATAATAACAGTATCAGGCGAGCATTCAAATGGCTCCTTTTGAAGCTCTGTATGGACGACGATGTAGGTCACCGCTGTATTGGGAGGACTTGACTAGCAAAGCGGTCGGAGGACCGGATATGATCAAGGACATGGAAGAAAAGATTAAGATGATACGCCAAAAGATGAAAGCGGCCAAGGATAGGCAAGCAGCATATGCCAATAAGCGACGACGACCGCTGGAATTCCAGTTAGGAGACAGGGTCTTCTTAAAGATCTCGCCCTTCAGGGGTGTGGTTCGTTTTGGTATGCGGGGAAAGTTATCTCCGAGGTATGTTGGGCCATATGAAGTATTGCAGCGTATCGGTACTTTGGCATATTGTTTGGCTCTACCGCCGTCTTTATCTGGCATACACGATGTTTTTCACGTTTCTATGTTACGGAAGTATGAGCCAGACCCGTCTCATGTCTTACAGCCTACTGAAGTTCAGTTAGACTCAGATGTGTCCTACGTAGAACGACCAATCAGAATTCTGGATCGAGAGGATCGCAGACTACGAAGCAAAGTTATACCGATCGTCAAAGTTCAGTGGGATCGTCGGGGTGTCGAGGAGGCTACGTGGGAGACGGAATGGCATATGATGCAACACTATCCGGAACTATTCTCTGGTATGTTGTTATGTTTAGTTTCGATATGATGATGCATGTGGATTTCGAGGACGAAATCTTATAAGTAGGGGTGTAATGTAATACCCCCGAAATGTTTCATGTTATGATTATATGCTACGATGATGATTTACGATGTGTTTAAGGGAGTTGTGGTAATTTTAAATTGGGGGTTATATTTATGATGTGATGATATGATTTAGGGGGCGTGTTGGGTGTTTTAAAGGATGTATTAATTAAATGAAGTTATAAAATATTGAGTGAGGATATTTTAATACATCGTACTAAATACCGGGATACAATTAAACACCACAAGACCACCCTACATGCAACCACCCTACCCCCCACTTGCAGCAACCCACGCCCCCTCCCCTGTTTTCTGGAAAGCTGTTGGCCATGTAGGCTAGTTTGCACTCAGATATTTTCACTTTTAACTCTTCCAAAACCTTCTTCTTCTTTCCTTCCTTTCGTCTGTAATTTGAGCTGCTATTAGGAAGAAAGAGATAGGATTTTACTTATCTTTTCTTGACAAAAATCGAAGAGCAAAAGTTGTAAGGACCCCTAGCCCTTAACCCTTGATTAGTGTATTAACCACTATGTGTGGCACATGCTTCTATACAAATCAATCGGGAAACTCAGATGATGCTTACAAAATTCCTTTAATATTCAACGTTATAAGATCATCTCTACTAACATATAGACTCATAGAGTTGCCCATTACCAACCCCATTTTGCCAATTTTTACATTGTGGACT
Source organism: Haberlea rhodopensis (assembly GCA_907163345.1). Taxonomy (NCBI): domain Eukaryota; kingdom Viridiplantae; phylum Streptophyta; class Magnoliopsida; order Lamiales; family Gesneriaceae; genus Haberlea; species Haberlea rhodopensis. The sequence goes on from CAJQUN010000365.1 coordinate 149,531, forward strand.
TTTATAAAAATTTGGGCAGAGTCTCCCCGTAAATTGAGCTATCCCGAAATAAAAGCACAACACATAACATAATTCCCGGCCAGGGAAAACATAATACTCATCAGAATGCAGCAATACCAAGTAAATTCCCAGCCAGGGAAGACACCACACACAAGACGACAAAAGTGGGTTTCAACCCCCACATAATACACCATCGACTCTCATATCATTAGCAATTCTACCCTTAATTGCATGCAACATAGAATGAAAGAGAGAAAGGCTCATGCCTTTATATACAACCCATATACAAGTATAATCGTGATCACATGCGAGCATCATGAATACGTATATAATCCTCAGGTGTATATATGTACTCTATACGATACCGTGCTCCATCAAGCCCTGGTACCACGATCCTGGGAGTACATCCAATCAACAGCTCGAGCTCAACTCCAAAGCCATCGATGTACCTGTTCACCTGCCCCAACAGAGACAGTCCCCACACGGGGTGAGCATACCAATATCCCAATCCAGTAACCATAACAATATAATTCATAATTTACAACAATGTAAATGCTATGAAATACAAAATATACTCCCTGGATGGCATCATCCTCATCCGGGGTTTCCTGTGCTGTCCCTGTTCTCAAAACACTGAAACCATCAGATTCCCAAATGCCAGTTAATCATTACATTGATTAATAATTCTATGAGCCATATACCAATGTCATAAATAATAACATCAAATCATTAAAACAATGATTATAAATAATCCGTGTTCCTCACTTATGGTTTCATATCTCCATTTCATTGCTCACTCTACAATAGTGGCATTCCAATTCCACGCATGCTCGATGGCAGCGGCGTCATAATCGATGTTCGCTCACAGGCGACAACATCCAAATCACTGCTCGCTCAAAAGCGGCACCATGCAATTCTCAATGCATATGTAAATTTGAAGAAAGTACAATAAACCATGCATTTCAATCTCCGTTTATTACTAATATCATGTGTCATGCATTTCCACAATAAACCATGCAATTCACACACATTCATTGCAATACAGTGTACCAAGCACTCAACAATTGCAATTATATTAAAGGGGCTATGCTCGTACGTCAATACGTACCTTAAATCTCCGAAGTCCGAGCCAAACCTTGCTCGAGTTCCATGCCCCGAGGAACGACGTGCTAACACGATAAATTAATTCACAATTAATTACGAACATGCAACCCATGCTCAAGTACACCCATAACCCTTATATAGATAATTATTGTCAACCCACGACAATTTACCATTTACAAGACCCGGGGCAGGGCATATACAGGGAGGGAAATCGAATGAAACAATATCGAAAATTGCTCAAGATTTCCCCACATATTTTCGAACCCTCACAACACAAATCGAACCAATCAAGCACCTTAATTCATCTAAAACATGAATTAATAAATCAACAACATGAATAATCGCCCCACATGCCAAAACCCCAATTTTCGAACCCTAACCCGTGAGCCAACAGGAAGAATTCGAACCACAATGCATCACCAAAGAGACTCAAAAGCTAAACCATGTGAAGCATAAGAATCTAACCAAAAATCAACAAGATTTTCGAAACAAGGAACACCAAAATTCGAACCAATTGGCAACAAATTTATGAATCACAAAGTGTGAAATATTCGACCCAAAAGCAGCACAAAAACGTCCCAAAAACACCCAAAGAAAAGCCCCAAAAACGTACCAAAATCGAGCCCCAAAAATCGGACAGAATTCCAGATCTGAACCCTACGCTTTTCTGGCAAATCCGAACGCGATTCTCGACGAAACTTCGAATTGATGGTATGAATAGCTGCGCCTCGGAGAGACGAATCCAACGGCGGGTCGCACGCGCCGAACGGTGGCTGGACGGCGGCGGGCGCGGCGTTTGAAGCTGCGTGGGTCAAGGGAAATCGGGAATGGCGACGCGGGAGGGAGAGAGAGATAAGGTGCTGAAATGGTTCCGATAATTAAAATCTCGGGTTTAACTGGTATTTATAGCAAAAATACCCCGAAATACTAACAGCCCCACAAATACATCATGATTCATTAAAAATCATCTGTTTTCAAAAATTCTCTCTCTAACTCCAAAACCCCCTACCGGTGCCCACACCAAGCACCCGAGATTCCGAGTCACACTAAAAACCCAACTCACAGGTTTTCACCGAAATGAGAATACGATCTCAACCTCGGGATCCAACGATTCCAACTACTCAAATAGACGAGCCCGGAAGGCCCAACACTTCGATTAAACTCCAAATCGCCACGTAAAACAACTTTAGGGGTTATTAACACTCCGGGATTAACATCCCTAATCTCTGGTCATCACAATATCCCCCACTAAAAGAATTTCGTCCTCGAATTTAGCACCGGTGTATCACGTAACACCCGGGCTACACAACAAGATGAAGCCATAACCTCGATCCTTGACCATATTAGGATTGTCTTAATAAACGCGAGGATACTTACTTCACATCAAACTCTGAAACAGAGCGACATACCAAAACCAACATATCACCCAAGAGGCAAAACGTACCTCGATGCGGTTCATCCCAAAAGTCAGTCCCTCATGACTGCAAAACAACCAATACTTACGACCGTAGATCGGACAGTCATCCTTAATTCTAATACAACTAGTAAGAACGCATCCTGAATGACACCTCAACCGTGAGAACGTTGACCTCGTGTCAAACTCTGGAGTGGAATAGACTTCCAAATCCATCATAACGTCAAAGAGCGTCAGCACAACTCAACGCTAACAATCCAAAAGCAGTTAGTCAACTGAAACTGCAAGGATTCGAATCGCTCCCGATTCTATCGTAGATATCATTCAAAGACATCTCTATCATGACTCACGATGTCTAACACACATCATTACGAGGAAAACACTAGTATACCACGATGTACACATACCAAGCCTGGTTCCTGCTACACAGACCACCTCCATCCAAGGAGCAGTTGCACCCTCTGCAACTCGGATCGGGCAACTCACGGCCACCGATCCACACCCGAACACATCTCACAAGATGTCCACCTCCGGATGTTCCAAGAATTACATCCTGATCATAAATAAACAATCGAGACTCCACAGAGTTTCAAATTCTGAAAGGACATGCAATAAACCCATTGCATCCTCAACGCTTGTGTCGGCAGCGACACCCGACCAATCTGAATTCCTGCAATCCCTTGGCAATCCTAGGATTTAACGATCCAAACTTAGGAAGGCTATCGCATAACTCGGAGGAAAACACCAATAAGGAAACATCTCAATCCTCGCAAGATAATCCCTCCTCAAAGGGAGTCAACCAACTTCACGATTGTTTCTCATAATAATCGTGCCATGGAGATTCCCAATCTCAAGGTGTTCCATATCTCTCATCAGAGATTTAACCATCCAAAAGTAGCATAACTCTATGCTTGACAGAAAGGAAATCAATAACTGGCATCTGTATACTCACCAGTATACCTGCCTAAGCACTAACATCGCATGCATACTCAATGCACTCGGCTCGGGTATCTACAACATACCCCTAAGCCCCAAACACAACTGTCAATTCTGAGTTATTCCCATCCAGAGGTGGATGATAATTGACGATCAACAACACGGCGTGATTTCCAAAATCAACACCCCACGTACCAATTTACCGAATCTTTCAAAGATTTCCAAATAGATATTATACTACCTCCTACCCCACAAGGAAAGTGCTATCGGACTCGAGATCCACTAGTCTCGAACCACCGTTCGGAAAAACTGGATACAATAACACCCATTGCATCCCAAGTACACGGATTCTCCAGATCGAGTCAATGACGACTTGATGACTCTCTTGTTGGTACTTCAACATTATGAGCTGTCCCAGACAAGTCTCACCAAGATTAAACATAAACGTATACACGTTTCAGTGAGGCATGCACAACCTCAACCTCAATGACGTGGTGACTACTAAAGTCCACCACAATCCACATCGTATCACCTTACGATTTGCCAAACTTGGTTCCAACGAGCAGTATCATGGCCCCAACAAGCACACTATATCATCACTACGATACCTGGCTAGCAAAGTGCTGTCTCCATAGGCTCATATCAAGTCCACCAACAAACCTTATGTTCCATCTCGGTATGCCATACCGTACAAACTGTTAGAGTAATGGGTCATCGCCCAACATATCTCTAAAATACCAAGCACAATGGACAACCCGGTGTCCTTGCTCACTTATGATGCAATCATAATCCGTTAAGACTTATCCCACACCCTCAGGGTGGGTGTAACCATGTCTACCCTACGTCACAACACAAGCGAGTAGTTTCCTCAATGACTACTCTTACCACCAAACACTTGGCTCTAGCCAAACCAACGAGCATACCCAAGGGTATCATTGCTCGACAAATATATACTTCGAATATGTGCTGCGGTATAATTCCTATACGGCGCACCCAATAGTTCCTCGAGCAACTTGCTCGGCATAATGGTCTCGTCAACTAGTGACTCAGACACTACCATGTGCCCACCAAGGCACCCAAACCATATAACCAAATACATAACATAAATGTATTAATCATCAAAACGACGCCACACGTCTACATAGAACATCAACTATGTCATCGTCATCCCGTGACGGCATATGTCAACATATGACATCCAACTAACAACGTCAAACATACGACGGTACGTGTCAATACACGACATCCATAATCTAATCGTCAAACACATGGCATATATATAGCAACACATAGTATCCACAATAATGCTAACACAAGTAATATGCCATACCTCATCGCTATCAATATAGCGGCATACCTGTCTCCGTCGCTCGACAATAGTACGTAGTCAGCACCCATCGGTCGAAGGCGGCAAAATCCTGTGCTGAGTACATAGCGGCACAATCCATCGCTATAGAATCGACGGCATGATACCTCGTCATATAATAAGTGGTATGAAACCTCGCTATACACCTGAGCATGAATCATCGTCCACATAATAGCGGAAAGAGGCATCGCTATCAATACACATGGCGGCAAGAACCATCGCCAATCAAGATAGCGGAATGAACCATCGCTATCAATACACATGGCGGCAAGAACCATCGCCAATCAATATAGCGGAATGAACCGTCGCTATCTATACACATGGCGGCAAGAACCATCGCCAATCAATATAGCGGAATGAACCATCGCTATCTATACACATGGCGGCAAGAACCATCGCCAATCAATATAGCGGAATGAACCATCGCTATCAATACACATGGCGGCAAGAACCATCGCCAATCAATATAGCGGAATGAACCATCGCTATCAATACACATGGCGGCAAGAACCATCGCCAATCAATATAGCGGAATGAACCATCGCTATCAATACACATGGCGGCAAGAACCATCGCCAATCAATATAGCGGAATGAACCATCGCTATCAATACACATGGTGGCAAGAACCATCGCCAATCAATATAGCGGAATGAACCATCGCTATCAATACACATGGCTGCAAGAACCATCGCCAATCAATATAGCCGATCCCTAGTCATTGTCACGGTAGTGTATTTTAATGCCCCTCGCTCAAATAAAACATGCGGTACTCCCACCCCTCGCTTCACATATAGGCGGCATAGAATAACCTCGCTTAAATGGACATGCGGTACTCCCACCCCTCGCCTCACATTTTAGCGGAAAATATTCTTTCCTCGCCTCATATGCTAACCACGCTTCAATGTGACATGCGGCGCTCCCACCCCTCGCTTCACATTTTAGCGGCACAAAACAATAAATAGCGGCAAGCATTTAAAATCATCACTCATCCATAACAATGACTCATGGGATATTCACCAAGTATTTCATCCATACCTGCATCACAAAGCATAATCCATATACCAACATACATCATCATGAGTGTATTTTAATGCACCTCGCTCAAATGCGACATGCGGTACTCCCACCCCTCGCTTCAACATTTGGCGGCAAAGCATTAAAATCATCACTACATGTATACATGCAACCACAATGCATAATTTCAGGATGTATATAAAACGCAGGTTACCGTTTCGTGCCTTTCAACCATGGCCTTAGCCTTTCCACGTCATAGTGTCCCTACAGGAACAATTCCAAACCATGAGCATACGATAATCCATATTCCCCACAATATGATTATAATGAGTAAATGCATAAACTATGAGTACAAAGTACTTCCTGTATCCCAATGCATTTCAAAATGCTCCATTTGGTTGTCCCTGTGTCACAACTCACAATCATAATCAACAGGTTATATTATGATTCTATAGACATATAATCGTTTCACTATGATCACATATCACAAATGCACATAAGCAAAATAGTTGTGTCACACAACACTAGCTACTATCATGCATAAATATGTGCTACTCATCCCTATCAGCATGTTCCAGGCCCTCAACAGCCCCAAGGAGCTAACCACTGCTCTGATACCACTAATGTAAGGACTCCTATCCCTTAACCCTTGATTAGTGTATTAACCACTATGTGTGGCACATGCTTCTATACAAATCAATCGGGAAACTCAGATGATGCTTACAAAATTCCTTTAATATTCAACGTTATAAGATCATCTCTACTAACATATAGACTCATAGAGTTGCCCATTACCAACCCCATTTTGCCACTTTTTACATTGTGGACTTTTATAAAAATTTGGGCAGAGTCTCCCCGTAAATTGAGCTATCCCGAAATAAAAGCACAACACATAACATAATTCCCGGCCAGGGAAAACATAATACTCATCAGAATGCAGCAATACCAAGTAAATTCCCAGCCAGGGAAGACACCACACACAAGACGACAAAAGTGGGTTTCAACCCCCACATAATACACCATCGACTCTCATATCATTAGCAATTCTACCCTTAATTGCATGCAACATAGAATGAAAGAGAGAAAGGGTCATGCCTTTATATACAACCCATATACAAGTATAATCGTGCTCACATGCGAGCATCATGAATATGTATATAATCCTCAGGTGTATATATGTACTCTATACGATACCGTGCTCCATCAAGCCCTGGTACCACGATCCTGGGAGTACATCCAATCAACAGCTCGAGCTCAACTCCAAAGCCATCGATGTACCTGTTCACCTGCCCCAACAGAGACAGTCCCCACACGGGGTGAGCATACCAATATCCCAATCCAGTAACCATAACAATATAATTCATAATTTACAACAATGTAAATGCTATGAAATACAAAATATACTCCCTGGATGGCATCATCCTCATCCGGGGTTTCCTGTACTGTCCCTGTTCTCAAAACACTGAAACCATCAGATTCCCAAATGCCAGTTAATCATTACATTGATTAATAATTCTATGAGCCATATACCAATGTCATAAATAATAACATCAAATCATTAAAACAATGATTATAAATAATCCGTGTTCCTCACTTATGGTTTCATATCTCCATTTCATTGCTCACTCTACAATAGTGGCATTCCAATTCCATGCATGCTCGATGGCAGCGGCGTCATAATCGATGTTCGCTCACAGGCGACAACATCCAAATCACTGCTCGCTCAAAAGCGGCACCATGTAATTCTCAATGCATATGTAAGCATTTGAAGAAAGTACAATAAACCATGCATTTCAATCTCCGTTTATTACTAATATCATGTGTCATGCATTTCCACAATAAACCATGCAATTCACACACATTCATTGCAATACAGTGCACCAAGCACTCAACAATTGCAATTATATTAAAGGGGCTATGCTCGTACGTCAATACGTACCTTAAATCTTCGAAGTCCGAGCCAAACCTTGCTCGAGTTCCATGCCCCGAGGAACGACGTGCTAACACGATAAATTAATTCACAATTAATTACGAACATGCAACCCATGCTCAAGTACACCCATAACCCTTATATAGAAAATTATTGTCAACCCACGACAATTTACCATTTACAAGACCCGGGGCAGGGCATATACAGGGAGGGAAATCGAATGAAACAATATCGAAAATTGCTCAAGAATTCCCCACATATTTTCGAACCCTCACAACACAAATCGAACCCAATCAAGCACCTTAATTCATCTAAAACATGAATTAATAAATCAACAACATGAATAATCGCCCCACATGCCAAAACCCCAATTTTTGAACCCTAACCTGTGAGCCAACAGCAAGAATTCGAACCACAATGCATCACCAAAGAGACTCAAAAGCTAAACCATGTGAAGCATAAGAATCTAACCAAAAATCAACAAGATTTTCGAAACAAGGAAGACCAAAATTCGAACCAATTGGCAACAAATTTATGAATCACAAAGTGTGAAATATTTGACCCAAAAGCAGCACAAAAACGTCCCAAAAACACCCAAAGAAAAGCCCAAAAAACGTACCAAAATCGAGCCCCAAAAATCGGACAGAATTCCAGATCTGAACCCTACGCTTTTCTGGCAAATCCGAATGCGATTCTCGACGAAACTTCGAATTGATGGTATGAATAGCTGCGCCTCGGAGAGACGAATCCAACGGCGGGTCGCACGCGCCGGACGGCGGCCGGACGGCGGCGGGCGCGGTGTTTGAAGCTGCGTGGGTCAAGGGAAATTGGGAATGGCGACGCGGGAGGGAGAGAGAGATAAGGTGCTGAAATGGTTCCGATAATTAAAATCTCGGGTTTAACTGATATTTATAGCATAAATACCCCGAAATACTAACAGCCCCACAAATACATCATGATTCATTAAAATATCTGTTTTCAAAAATTCTCTCTCTAACTCCAAAACCCCCTACCGGTGCCCACACCAAGCACCCGAGATTCCGAGTCACACTAAAAACCCAACTCACAGGTTTTCCCAGAAATGAGAATACGATCTCAACCTCGGGATCCAACGATTCCAACTACTCAAATAGACGAGCCCGGAAGGTCCAACACTTCGATTAAACTCCAAATCGCCACGTAAAACAACTTTAGGGGTTATTAACACTCCGGGATTAACATCCCTAATCTCTGGTCATCACAAAAGTGGTGAGGAATCACGCTGGTTCACCAGCTTTTTCGTTTTTATGCATGTATGTTCTTCATAGCAGTTTTGGCATGATAGTGTTAGGTTTGATGAAACCTTGTTATGAATACTTGTAAGTAATGTTTATGAAGCCCCTAGCATCTTTTGTTAAGCAACTTACATGCTTTATGTGTTAGATTTCGAGTTGTGAAAAGTGTTCCTCGAAAATCTGGGCAGGGGAAGTGCCCTGTTTTTATGTTGAGTAGGAGTTTTATTATGAAGATTTGAAGCATGCTAGCTTAGGTTTTGAGTAAACCTTTGACGTGAATACATACATGGTAGTTTGGTGAAATTACCAGCATATTTGTTTGAGCATGAACTACGGGTTATGTGGTAGTTTCGTTGCTATAAAGATGCATGTTCGAGAATTCTGGGCAGAGTTTTTATGCCCTGTTCTGGGGAATTCTTGGTTGAGTGTTGAGTTGGTGGGCTCTTTGTGATGCATGCTTAGCTTAGTTTTGATGAAACTTTAATATGAGCACTTGCATGGAAGTATGTTAGAGCCCCTAGCACTTTTGTTCGAGCACGTTTTATGTGTTATGAGGTGGTTATAAGTGCATGAAATGAGGTGCTCGGCAATTCTGGACAATCTGGGCTGAAACAGAGCGACCGATCGATCGATAAAGAACACCGATCGATCGGCAAAAGCCGTAGCTTTTTTATTTAATTCGAAGTGTTCACCGATCGATCGGTGATTAGGGCCGATCGATCGGTAGTGCCTGGTTTTAAAAATGTGATTTTTATTTGAGTTTTGATTTTTGGATTATTATGAGGTGCCTAATATTGTGTTGTGTGGTTATGTAGAACCAACCCAGGTACCAGCACAGTCAAGGAGATAAAGTCTGTTGACTCCTCCTCCTTTTAAAAAGGTACGTAAGAGACGTACAGGCATCGGATGGTAAAACACATCCCTACATTACGACTATGCTTTTATTGCATGAGTATTTATGATGAAATGATGATGTTTATAAGATGTTTGTATATTCATACGATGTTATTATGTGGTAAGATGCCACAGGGTAAGATGCCTATATGGTAAGAGGCCATACGATGTTATTATGTGGTAAGATGCCATAAGGTAAGATGCCAATATGGTAAGAGGCCATACGATGTTATTATGTGGTAAGATGCCACTGGGTAAGATGCCCATATGGTAAGAGGCCATACGATGTTATTATGTGGTAAGATGCCACGGGGTAAGATGTCCATATGGTAAGAGGCCATACGATGTTTATGATGTGGTAAGATGCCACAGGGTAAGATGCCCATATGCATGAATATGAATCAGGGACAACAAAAAGAAGTTAATGAATAACCAACATATTTACTTAACCAAGATTTCATGCATTTACTGTGATGTTTTTATGATGTTAAATAAGATTGTATATGCTCATGATGTGTTGTCCCTGTAGGTACAATTTTGGACTAAAGGACTAAGGGTCGGGTTGAGGCAGTGAGCTACAAGGAACACAGGAATGTATAGGATTCAAGTCATGATTAGTATCTACTCTAGGAGTAGTGTAAATCTAAATGTTGACATTCTTTTGGGAATGTAATGAATTATTTTTGAAGTTTTGTATTTTGGCCTATAATCCTGTTAGCTCATGTAACAACCGGAACCTTAAGATGTTATTTAATGCATGATTAGTCCTTCTTATGTCACTATATCACTGTTAGGGTAGCAAGGCCTCACAAATACAAGGGTTAACAACAATACCAGAAACAATTCACGTGTTACTCCTTTAGATAACATGAACAATAATATTCTAAGCATGCCAGTATAACAAATATATACACAAATATGCACCACATGCTCATAAGTGAACACCTAGCCAACTTGTTTGCTAAGTCTACCATTCAGTCATTACCGGGTTCTCTAACCTGACTCTGATACCACTAATGTAATAACTTAAGTGAGGAACAAAGGCATAAGGAGAGCTAAACATGCATAAATCAGAGTATAAGGTTCATATTGATGCCTTGAGCTTTAAGGATTACAGTGCCAAAAATAAAATTCCAAAAAGAGATTAATTACATTCCCAGTAAAATGAATGTTAAGGCTATAGCTTTACACTACTCCTAGAGTATAGACTACACAAAATAATTCTGTCCTTCTATACCGATAGCACTCCTCACAAGCTCACCGCATCAACCCGGTCCTTAGCCCTCCGTGCCCAAAAGCTCCTACAGGAACAACCCCAAAACCATGAGCATATAATACACTATATCCACATCAACAAGATTATGATATAAAAATGCATAACCATAAATACAAATCACTTCTTTCTATAGATTTAAAAGCTCCCTTTGGTTGTCTATGTATCACATTCATATTCAACAGATTATAGCACCATTAATAAATGTCATGACATGCACCAGTTCCATCAATACCGATAACCATTTTCCAGTCTTATTATATCAGTGGCATAATACCCCTCGCGTTGACATGACAACGGTATTAATACCCCTCGCTTTGACATATTAGCGGTAAAATATACCTCGCGATAATATGACAGCGGCATTATCCTTCACTTCGACATATCTGCGACCAATATTCTTCATCGCTATAATATGACAACGACAAGTATTCTATCATCGCTTCGACAGGAAGGCGGCAAGTATTCTTCATCACTGGAATATAACCTCGACTTATAACAGCATGCACCAATGCATCCAACATACATATGCAACCATAATGCATAATCAATATGTATATGCAACCATAATGCATAATCCAATACGTAAAAATACATTTTACCGTCCGATGCCCGTACGTCTCACTACGTACCTTTCTTCCAAAAGTGGAAATGTTGTAGGACTTTATCTCATTTGTTGTGGTGCCACCCCGGGAAGGCTCTACACAACCACACAATCCAATATTAGAAGCCAATTTATAAACCAATACCAAAAATACCATCAATTAAATCAAAAATCAATATTTCAGCAACATTGCTCTACCGATCGATCGGTCTAAGCTACCGATCGATCGGTAAACATCCGAATTTCTGATTTCCGGCCTTTCACCAATCGATCGGACCAAGCTACCAATCGATCACAGCCACCACTGATCGATTGGTCGCTCATACCGATCGATAGGTAAATACTCAAAAATATACCCACCGCTACACACTTGCACCGATCGATCGCTACGATGCTACCGATCGATCGGTCGCTGCAAAATTTTCAGAAAAAACACCATTTTTTAGCTTAAAATCCAAGCCTTAAACATATACAACCCAACCCAACATAAATCCTCACCCCAACACATCATATACCTCAAAACACAACATATTAAACACAAAACCACCACATTCATAACAAACCGCACATAAATCATTTCCCCCAAATACATAAACCCCTAACTCAACTAATCATGCTCAATACCTAGCAAGGAAGATTGCTTACCACTTTAGCTTCAAAACTAGCAAGGAATCAAGCAACCAAATTTTCTCCTCTTCCTCAGGTGATAGGCGATGAGTGTGGGTGTTAGGCGATAAGTGAAAGGGGAGAGTTGAGTGGTTAAGAGTGAGTGGTGGGGAAAGTGAGGGTACTGTAAGTGTACCTCTAAATATATCGTCAAATCCATGACGATTAACCATTTAAAAGACTCGGCCAAAACGTACGTTGAAATCACAACACAAAAATAATTTTTCAAAATCTCCGAACTACCCATCGATCGGTCGGTAAAACCCAAAAATTTACATTTTGGCTACGGCATTGCACCGATTGATCGGTAACCTCTACCGATCGATCGCTAAGATGCCACCGATCGATCGGTAAAACATCAGAATTAAACACATCGCTACGCATTTGCACCGATCGATCGGTAAGATGCTACCGATCGATTGGTCACTGCACGAACCCGAAAACCACCATTTTTAAAAGCTTAAAAACCTCAACAAACCACACACAACTCCTTCCAACTCAAACCAACAACAATTAAAACACCCTAGGATATCCAATAAGGGTAAAAACACATTTTAAATCAAGAATAACCAAAATCCAATATTCTTCAAAATCTCCCAAAATCCAAACCCAACTATTAACATGCCCAAACTTAGCAATACTACAATCAAAACGAAGATAAATGCGAGGGAAGAGTATTACCAACTTTTCTTCGAGAAATTCCGCTCCCAAGTCGAGCCTCCATCGATTTCCTTCCATGGGAGACAAAGAGGGGAAATGGGTGGGGGTTTGGGCGAGAGAGAGAAGAGAGAGGAGAGAACTGTCTGAACACCGAGTCCACTTGGTATATATAGTACCAAAACTCCAAAATCCCGAGTCTTCCACAAATACATCATGACTCATTAAAAATCATCTGTGTTCAATAATTACCTCTCAATTCTCAATTTCCATTATCAGCCCCAACACAAACACCCCAGAAATCAGATCCCACCAAACACCCCATTCCAAGGTTTAACACGATGATGAGAATACAATCTCAACCTTTGGATCCAACGACCACAAATACTGGATTTAAAATCCTCGGGAGTCCCAATACCTCAATTAATTCATAATTGTCACAATTAAAATCTATTAAGGATCAATACCACACCGGAATTTACACAAAAAATTCCCAGGCATCACAATTATCCCCCACTAATAAAATTTCATCCTCAAAATTTGCACAGGCGTACCCCACGTACGGCCAAGACCACACAATCCAAATGGATTCACATCGTCGAATCATGAGCGCATCATGAACGACACACCAACCGCGAGGACACAGACCTCGTACCAATCTATGGAATGGAGTAAACCTCCCAAACCATCACAATCTCACAAGGACGTCAGCATGCCTCGATGCTAGCCACCCAATCGCAGTCAGTCAACCATAACTGCTATTCAAACGAATCATTCGTGATTCTAACACATATATTGTCTCTATGATATCTCTACGACTTAGCCTACGATGTTAAACATACATTGTTACCAAGGAGACCACCAATACACAACAATACAACCACTTAACCCGGTTTCCGCTCTCCAAATCCATCTCCATCAAAGGAGTAATTGCACCACTTTGCAACTCGTATCGGGCAACTCACGGCCACCGATCAACACAAAACACATCTCCACAGATATCAACATCCGTGTGTTATAAGAAATCACATCTTGGTCCAAATACGCCTTAGCGACTCCACAAGGTCTCAAGTTCCCATAGGGAACATGCAAGAAAATCAATTGCATTCTCAATACACGTGTCAACAACGACACCCAACGGATTGAACCCCGGCCATCCCTCATTTACCCTAGGATTCTACAATCTAACACAGGGATGCTATCGAATTACCCAGTAATGAACTACCAAGATCCTAAAAACGACAATCTCTCCTCAAGGGAGTAAACCAGCCCTCATGATCATTCCTTAGAATGCATCGTGTCGTTGAGATTACCAATCTCAAGGTGCCACAATCTCTCACTAGAGATTCATCCATCCTAGCATACTAATCCGATGCTCGACGAGTACCCAAAATGCTGGCATTCGTATACACACCGGTATACATGCCTAAGTACCCATAAGCCCTATAAACAACTGTCAATCCTCAATTATTCTCACCCAGTGGAGAATGATGGTTAACAAACCGACGACCAATGGTGTGATTCCAACATCAACACCACACAACCGACTCATCGAATCTTCCAAAGATTCCCAATAGGTAGGTATATCAATACCGCCTTCCTCATTAGGAAAGTGTCATGAACCAATGACCCTACAACATCGAACCACCGTTCGAAAAACCTAGATATATTTATACCAAAATATATCCCTGAACCAATAAATACACAAATGGTTCAAAACAGTGCATCCTTACCACTATCACCAATCCGAAATCCGTATACACGACGTATACCCATTCCAACGATGCTCTGTACTAATACCATAGTACTCCACATTCTCGAGCATCTCCCCAGAGACGTCTCCTCGTACGTCTCACCAGTAACGCGAAGTCATTACCCGGTCCAACACCAGTAATGCTTACCGTGGATGATTCACAATCAACCCTCGACCAATACTAGCTGTCCCCATGATAGTATGTTCCAAATCTCACCAAGAGATACAATCAATATAGTAGTGTCACCCCACTGACTATATCCCACAATTTCAATCGTTACCCCCATTGCATTTCATATTCAAGGATTCTCAACCAGAGCTAACAATGACTCGTTGACACTCACGTTGGTACTCCCAACAAAATTGAGCTATCCCAGTACAAGTCCCTCAAAACATTTAACGTATAAACGTTCTCGTGGGGTATTCACTGCCTCAATCCTCATGCCACATATTGACTACTAGAGTCCACTATAAACCCTCAACGTATCATCATACGTGATGTGACTAGAAATAGACACATCTATTGCGTTTAATTGATTACGATTTGGTATGTTTTGATGAATAATTTGATACATATGCTACCTAATCGTATATTTTTGTAATTGTAAGTGGAATCGAAGAAATCGAGCTAACTAAGGCGAATAAAGGTCAAGAAAAGCTTTGGAGCTAATAAGCAATCAATGTAGATCAAGATAATGGCTAAAAATGTAATTTCAGTAGAGGCGATAGACCGCCTGAAGGAGGCAATCGATCGCCTATGGACAGAAAGTTGAGCAACAAAATTCACAAAGTGGCGATCAATCGCGAGAAAAGAGGCGACCGATCGCCAAAGCTCACTGGACCCAAGCGATCGATCGTGAGAAAAGAGGCGATCGATCGCCTAAGGAAAATCGCCGAAAAAAAGAGAGCTAGCGATCGATCACCACCTTAAGGCGATCGATCGCCAGCAGTGTTTTGGAAAGATTGGATTCTTGATTTCTTTCCTTCCTACATGGGCTCTAACCTACCCCATCAGCCTCTATACCTCCATATACTCGAAAATTAGTCTCTTTGGTAGAGAATTCAGACCTTAGAATAGATTTTTGAATTTTTAGAATAATTTTCTTTCAAATTTTGTAAAAGACGCTCGAAGAGCGAAGACGGAATCAACAAGCCGGAATCGTGCTTCGCTTTAGTAACTTTCTTTTCTATTGATTGTTTGATGTTTTTAATACAATTTTTGTTAGTTTTAGATTTAATTATGCAAGGCTAAACACCTTGATTCTTGGTTGAGGGATACTTGCCTTTGGAATAGAAAGACTTGTGAAAATTTTGATTTGATTGTTGAATTTTCAATTCAATTTCAATTTGTCTTTCAAATTATGATTCTTATGATTACTGTGTTTGATGATAGATTGATCACCTTAATCACATACAATATCTAATGCTAATTGAGAAGCAACTAAGATTGATAATTACCTGCTGTTGGTGTTATTAAATTCTTAGGAAGAACGATTGGATAATTATTTCCAACGGCTATAGTTCTTATCAATTAGATTCATCAAGCTTACTAGTTTTGAAACTATCACTGATTTAACCTTAAGGGCTGTAGTTTTGGTTGAAGATTTGATAAGAGTCGAATTGAATGCTGTTTTCTTTTTGACCACGATTAAGGTAAGTAAGGAATTAAATTTTCAATTGATGAATAATTGACTGAATTCATATGTTTAGTAATTTGATGATTGAGTGAATGCTTTCCAAAGGTAAAGTTGACCGAAAACCAAGAATCGCTTCTTAATCTTGATAAACTAGTTAATTGTTTGCTTTCATTTAATTTAGTTATAGTTAAAGAAATTCGATAACCCCCTATTTTGATAATTGTTAGCATAAAAGTGTTCACTTCCCTGTGGGATCGATCCCTACTCACGCTACTACATATTTACTGTTATTAAATTGAGAGGGATAATTTGGGCGTACGCGATAAACGCTACCAAATTTTGGCGCCGTTGCCGGGGAAGGCAATTACTTTTGTGTTAACGTCACTTTATTTTATTTATTTTGTTTTATACTACTGTGGTTTGTTGATGAGTACAGGTGAACCCTCTGATCACGAAGAGAATTTTTACTACGATCCTGAGATCGAGAGGACACTACATCGGAGAAGAAGAGAAGCAAGACTACTTGAAGAAGAAGAAGAGAGGAACATGATGGCTGCGAATCAAAGCTTGAGGCAGTTGGCGAATCCTAACTTGGATCAACAACCTCTCTGTATCACTTTCCCTGCTCTCGCAAATAACGTAAGTTTCGAACTTAAATCTTGTTTAATTCACTTATTGCCATCTTTTCATGGTCTTGCAGGTGAGAACCCACACAAACACTTGATGGAATTCCACGTGGTATGCACTACGATGAAGCCAAGTGGAGTAACGGAGGAGCAAATCAAACCGAGAGCCTTTCCATTCTCTCTAAATGATGCGGCTAAAGATTGGCTATTTTACTTACCCTCCGGATCGATCACCACGTGGATGGACTTGCAAAGAGTCTGTCTAGAGAAGTACTTTCCAGCTTCAAGGGCAACTAACATAATGTGATGCCCCGAAATTAATTATATGCAATTTGGGCATTGATGATGGTTATGTGATTATTTATCATGGTAATTGATTATGTGATGGGTAATGAAGTGTTAACATGATTTAATTGTATTGATTGTCAATTATGAGGAAAGCATGATTTAGTGGAAGTTTAATGCATTTTTGTAAATGCTTTTAAAATACCATGTTGGGATATTTTATACATCATGTTAATTAATGGGTACAAGTTTAATTAAATTAACCCATATACCCCCCCCCCCCCCCACTATACCTTTTCCCTTCACTTTACCAATCACTCTTAAAATTCCCAAATCATTTCCACAACCCTAACCTCACCCCATTTTCGAAATTCTTCAAAGGAGGAAGAAGGAAGCTCCACAAAACCTTTGTGTTTAAGATCTTTGTTAAGATTTGGAGTCTTCAAGAGGTATGGAACCCTTCCTAAAGTTTTTATGATGTTTGGTTTTGAAATGGGGTGATTTTGAAGTGATTTATGTGGGTTTATTTTGGGTATGTGTTGTATGTTGTTGGGGTATGATTTTTGAAGTGTTTTATGTGGGTTTTAGTGAGTTTTGATGATGTTGATGTTGTAGGAAAGTTTGGGTTTGAAAGGTATAAGTTGGAGCTTGAAAAATGCTAAAGAATGGTGAAAAATCGCGCACCAACAGGTGGCGATCGATCGCCCTGTATGAGGCGATCGATCGCCGAAGGCCAGTAGAAAAAATCGCTACAGGCGATCGATCGCCATATTTTTAGCGATCGATCGCCGCAAGGCAAAAAGCGAGGCGATCGATCACCTCAAGTAGCGATCGATCGCCACTGTTTAAAAAGTGGAAAATGATGATTTTTGATGATTTTTTGGTATTTGGCTATTATTTAGCTTCTAATATTGATTTGTATGGTTGTGTAGAACCATCCCAGGTGCCAACGACATCAAGGAGATAAAGTTCTCTAATTTCTCCACTTTTGGAATTAAGGTACGTAAGACGCGTACGGGCATCGGACGGTAACATATTCTTACACTATGACTACGCAATAATTGTATAAGTAATTACGATGTTATGACGATGATAATGATAAGTAAGTTGATAATGATGTCTATGAAATGATGATGTTTATATGATGTTTACACAATGATACAATGTTTATGATATGGTAAGATGCCATACGATAGGGTAAGATGCCCACGTGGTAAGATGCCACACGATGTTTATGATATGTTAAGATGCCATACGATAGGGTAAGATGCCCACGTGGTAAGATGCCACACGATGTTTATGATATGGTAAGATGCCATACGATAGGGTAAGATGCCCACGTGGTAAGATGCCACACAATGTTTATGATATGGTAAGATGTCATACGATAGGGTAAAATGCCCATATGCATGACTATGAAACAGGGACAACTAAGTGTATTAATACGATTAACCAGGAGTATATGTTACGATTATTTTCATGCATTTATTTATATGCCATCACCTTATGATGTTAAGTAAGGATGTACATGCTCATGATGGGTTGTTCCTGTAGGTACACTTTTGGACCAAAGGGCCTAGGGTCGGGTTGAGGCAGTGAGCTAAAAGGAGCAAGATGAATATAGGATATAGGATTTTGTAGTCTCTACTCTAGGAGTAGTGTAAATCTATAGCTTTAACATTCATTATTGAGAATGTAATTAATTAGCTTTTGAAATTTTATTTTGGCCTGTAATCTTATTAGCTCAAAGCTACAACCGGAACCCTAAGATGTTATGAATGCATGTTTAGTCCATGATACGTGTATAAGATGATGTTAAGGTAGGAAGACCCTACATTAGAGGTATCAGAGTAGTGGTTAGATAACCCGGGAATGAGTGAAGGGTAGCCTTAGCAATAAGTTGGCTAGGTGCTTCTTTTTAAACATGTTTTGTGCATGTATTGCATATGAAGTATATGATGTTATACTAACATGTTTTGTTTCTCTAACGATGTATTATATGAACTTCTTTTGGGTATTGTTGTTAACCCTTGTCTTGCAGTATGGCAGCAAATATTGACAAAGGAGATGCGGTGAGTGTGAATGCAAGTGCTGGGCGTACCGGCGTTTTGTCGAGGGATTCTCTAAGATCGCTAAGCCATTGACAAAGCTGACTCAGAAAGGAGTCCCGTTTTATTGGTCCGAAGTTTGTGAGGAAAGCTTCCAAGAATTGAAGCGTCGTTTGACTATGGCACCTGTGTTGGTGATTCCTTCTGAGAATAAGAGGTTTGCCTTGTACACAGATTGTTGGGATATGCCCTAAGACAAGTCATTAGATGATTGTTTATGACATACAATGTTTATGATTTTATGAATGGCAATTCATTATTATATATTATTCGTTTAACTGTGCAATGTGAATTAATATATATGTTAATGTCCTTAGAATAATATTGTATTATTCTTAAAGATGTCCCTAGTCAAGTATTATCATGAATAGGGATAATGATAATACGTAGAGACTAGTATGTGTTGATTGATGAATTGTTCATTGATATGAGATATCAAATCAACACATGGGTACATGTTAGAGAACGATGTACTGGACAGACCCACCATGAGAATGCAACATGGATAGGTATATGATCGTCATATGCAATTCTCATAGTGATAATAATGTATGTAATCCTTACGACTTGTGATCATCAGAGATCCCAACATAAGGAGTTATGTATCTTGATATTGTCAAACGTTACTCGTAACAGGGTAAACTATAAAGGCGACTATTGGATACACTACAAATTATGTAGAGGGATGTTGACTGATCGAGATAGGATTTGTCCCTCCTATATAACAGGAGATGTGTTTGGCCCTTGATCAAGTGAGAACTAAAATGCATGGCCATGCTCGAATGAGTCGATATGAGATATCAAGCTTATTCGTTTATTCTAGTTCTACTTGGGGATCAAGAAATAAAGATTGAATATACGAGTATGACTATTCCATGACTCGTGTTCAATCTAAACACAAAGGACAAAGGGATTAAGTTACATGATTAATATTATCACAAGTTCTAAAGGTTATGTCGAGTTAAAGACATTCTTGTAATTTGGGTAGCCTTGATGTGTTGCTAGACACCGCTCTTTGCTTGTAACGTAAAATGAGATTTTATGTCACTGCCAACATTACAAGATCCTATCGGGTCGCACAAAAGATTAAATCGATAAAGGGAATTAAATTCATGGGATGAATTAAATAATTAAGAAGAGTCTTAATTAAATAATTATAAGGATTAAATTATAATCATGGGCTTGAGCCCATGAGGCTTTATGAAAGCCTTTAATTAAATCATATATAAATTGGTTAACAAGGTGATTAATAAGATTAATCCAAGACATCAATAACCTAGCCTCCAACTTGCTCACTCTCGGCCGCCTTCTTCATGCTGTGAGAGTCTCGGCCGCCGCCATTCCTTGGTGGTTTAACGGCAGTCGTTTGATCGGTTTCAAACCGTGAGTCAAGTTCTGGTTTAAGAACGAGTCTAGCAACTTGTTCTTAAATCTCCTTTTCGATTAATCGTGTGGATACCGTTGAGGCAAGACCTTGGAGGTGTTGCTCGTGACTCGGGATCGTTGGACGTGGTGCTCCGTGGAATCTGCTCAAACACGCTACAATGGTGAGACTTTTGTAAACCTTTATCCGATATGAACCCCTATGTATAGATCCGCGGTTTAGTATCCAAAATTTATTATTCCGCTGCGTTCCATGCTTGTTGGATTACTTACAGTGGTATCAGAGCCGTGTACAAGGCTCATATCGAATTTATGTGATTAAATAGTTTAATCATAATTAGATTAATATTGCATGCTATTTAAAACTGTATGAACATATATGATATGTTAATATTAAGTTTGTGAAATTATCATGAAATTATATTTGATATAATTGATGTTTGATATTTACGATACACGAAGCGAATTATCAAATTAATTGAGCAATGTTTCGGCCACCACATTGCACAATTGACCCACGGCTTAGCCACATGAGGGCTAGGGTTTTCGAACCCTTGGCTCAAGATGGCCTAGTCGTTGTGGCTCATGTTCGTGCATGGAGGTTTCGAGACATGGATGAGTTTTGAATTCTTTGGCTCGATAATGGTTCAAGCATGCATGGATAAGTGGCTTCACCACATGAGAGCTAGGGTTTTCAAACCCTTGGCTCGAGATGGTTGAGCCAACACCGTGCATGACCTGACCATGATTCGTGGCTCAAGAATTCCGGCGTTTCGAACAAGATGACTCGATGAAAACTCAAAGTGGTGCGTGGTGGCTAGGGTTTGGAACCCTAGGCCCATGCATGGTCCAGCCGTGTGGTTAGATGGGTCGGACCCATTTGGTTCATGTTTTGAGTCGCATTAAGTTCGTGGCATGTGATGTCCCGAGCATACGATAATTTTTCAAAAATTATTTTACAGTTTTAATTAGAATTAAATTTTAAAATGTTTAGAATTTAATTAATTAAATGTTAAAGCATGTTTTATGTGTTGTTTGAGCATGATGCATGGTTATAGCCCCTTGACCTATTAGATAGGATTTGTGAATGTTTGTAATTTAATACGACCTGCGTGTCGTGCATTCTCTATTTTATTCTAAATATTATACCTCCCCTATGGTCCCCCCGAATGTGAATCGAGGTATTCTATATCTTGTAAATAGTATAGTTTAATTGTTGATGGTGATCAATGAAGATGGAGCATCGTGCTGGGATGAGGAGGCCATTCACAAATTGGAGCCAAAGGAAGGTGCTTGTGAAGTTACCTTAGGTTGACTCTTAGGATTTTCTCATTGGCTTGAGAAAATCGTTAGTAGGGGCTATAACCATGTCACGTTTAATTATGTATGTTGATGCATGATTTATCTTATGTTTTAGATTGATAATTGTATTACACATATATGTAGATATGTATACAACTATATGTAGTGGACATATTTTAAATTATCAAACTAATCATGAGATCAATAAATTCCTTTAAAATATTAAGTTTTAGATGCCTTCCAAAATTAAAAGTACTCGTCAAAAACTTCGATTGTACATATGTGGGTTTGCCAAAGCAAAGCACTGTGGCAATCTTAGTAAGGCGCGAAAGGATAAAAGTGATATCCGTTATACTTTAAATTGGGTACGACTTAACTAGGTTATCTCAATAGGATTGGGAACCTAGAGGCATGGGTTGGATAATAATTCATTTGATGAATTGAACAAAGTGTTGTTCGTCCAACTATCCAAGAATTACATGTGATGTAATTGACAAAGTGTTGTCTACCTAAATAACCGAGTCTTGGGCGATTAGCCAAAGCTAACTCAAGATTAGGCGAAATATGGATCTTGGCCCACTAAAGGTTTCGAGTGTTGATATTTTTTTAAAAATAGTGGGAGTATCATTTAATATAAGACCATGTTAAATGATTAAATCAAAAACTTATTTTGCATATTTATATTGTAGATATCCATGGCAACTAACAACGTAACAAGCACTTTATCACTGCGATTGGTCCTTGAGAAGGACAAATTAAATGGGACAAATGTCCTAGACTGGCATAGGAACTTGAGGATAGTCCTCAAACAAGAAAAGAAACAATATGTCCTAGAGGAACCCTTACCTGCTGAGGAACCTCCCCTAACGGCTACAGGAGCCGATAAAGATGCTTACAAGAAGCATCAAAGTGACGCACTTGATGTTGGATGCCTTATGCTTGCCACCATGAACTCTGAGCTTCAGAAGCAACATGAGGAAATTGAGGCGTTTGATATGATCGAGCACCTTAAGCAACTGTACCAACAACAAGCAAGACAAGAGAGGTATGACGTCTCTAAGGCGTTATTCCAGTGTAGAATGGTAGAAGGAAGTCTGGTTGGAACTCATGTACTCAAGATGATTGGGTATATTGAGAATCTGGAGAAGCTGAGTTTTCCTTTGGACCAAGAGTTGGCCACTGACGTGATCTTGCAATCGTTGCCTGAAAGCTTCAGTCAATTTGTCTTAATTTACAATATGATTGAAATAGAAAAGACACTACTACAGTTACTTGGCATGCTTAGAACTTTTGAAGCAAATAGCAAGAAGTCTAAACCTACAAATGTTCTTATTGTGAATAAGAGCAAATGAAAGACTAAAGCTAAGAGCTTCAAGAAGAACAAGAAGGTTTTTGTTAAATCTAAGCCAAACTCTTCTGCACTGAAACCAAAGGGAGGGATAGCGAAGGAAGGAAACTGTTTCCATTGCGGTGAGACCGGCCATTGGAAAAGAAACTGCAAAGTATATCTGGAGGATCTAAAGAAAGGAAGTGTGACTTCCACTTCAGGTATTTTTGTTATAGAAGTCAATTTATCTACTTCTTCATCATGGGTATTAGATACTGGATGTGGATCTCACATTTGTGTAAATGTGCAGGACCTCAAAAAGAGTAGATTGTTGGCGAAAGGCAAAGTTGATCTCCGAGTTGGAAATGGAGCAAGAGTTGCTGCATTAGCTATAGGAGATTATTATTTATCTTTGCCTTCTGGTTTATCGTTGATTTTAAAAGACTGTTATTTTGTGCCATCCATTACCAAAAACATAATTTCTATTTCTTGTTTAGACAAGTGTGGGTTTTCATTTATAATAAAGGACAACTGTTGTTCTATTTATTTAAATGATATGTTTTATGCTAGTGCACAAATGGTGAATGGTCTTTATTTATTAAATCTTGATATGCCTATCTATAACATAAATACTAAAAGGATTAAAAATAATGATTGTAATCCGACTTATCTCTGGCATTGTCGCTTGGGCCACATAAACGAGAACCGCATATCTAAACATCATAAGGATGGAGTATTAGATTCATTTGATTTTGAATCATATGAAACATGCGAATCTTGTTTAATGGGCAAGATGACTAAAGCCCCTTTCAAGGGACATGTTGAAAGGGCAAATGTTTTATTGGGACTAATACATAGTGATGTATGTGGACCAATAAGTACACAAGCTAGAGGTGGTTTTCAATACTTCGTTACATTTACTGATGACCTTAGTAGATATGGGTCTGTGTACCTAATGAAGCATAAGCATGAAACCTTTGAAAAGTTCAAAGATTTCAAGAATGAAGTACAAAACCAACTTGGCAAAAATATCAAAATCCTTCAATCAGAACGAGGAGGAGAATACTTAAGCCAAGAGTTTCATGACTATCTAAAGGAGTGTGGGATAGTCCCACAACTCACTCCTCCGTATACTCCACAATGGAATGGTGTATCCGAGAGGAGAAATCGAACCTTGTTAGACATTGTTAGATCAATGATGAGTCATGCAGATCTTCCGATATCGTTTTGGGGACACGCTCTAGAAACATCGATTTTCTTACTGAACCGTGTTCCGTCTAAATCAGTGGAAAAGACAACATATGAGATATGGACTGGGAAGCGTCCTAGTATGTCTTTTATGAAGATTTGGGGTTGTGAGGCTTTCGTTAGACGTCACGCCACTAACAAACTTGGACCCAAATCTGATAAGTGTTTATTTGTGGGGTATCCTAAGTAAACGAAAGGATACTATTTCTATTATCCCACCGAGAACAAAGTAGTTGTTGCTCGGACTGGTGTATTTCTTGAAAGAGAATTTATTTCTAGAAAAACCAGTGGGAGAAAAATAGAACCTAGTGAAGTTCAACCACATGAAAACACTAAACCTGAGATTGAGATGGAAAACAGAGCAGGCTCCGCAAGCTGTTGTGGGAGAAGTACCTGCTCAAGAGACACAAGCCCAGCGTAGGTCTGTAAGAGAACACCGGGAGCCACAGAGATATGGATTTCTTGTGACTCAACAAGGTGACTTACTACTTATTGATGAGGATGAACCGTCATCTTATCAACAAGCTATAATGGGCACTGATTCTGAGAAATGGCAAGAGGCCATGAAATCTGAGATGGAATCCATGTATGCAAACCAAGTATGGACTTTGGTTGATCCACCTGAAGGGGTACGACCCATAGGGTGCAAATGGATTTTCAAGAAAAAGACCGATATGGATGGTAATGTACAAACCTATAAAGGTCGGCTGGTTGCAAAAGGATTCAAACAAATTCATGGTATTGACTATGATGAAACCTTTTCACCAGTGGCCATGGTTAAATCCATAAGGATCTTACTTGCAATAGCTGCATTTCATGATTATGAAATATGGCAGATGTGCAGGGTCTTCCTACCTTAATATCATTTAGTACACATAAATGGGACAGAACATGCATTTATAACCTCTTAAGGGTTCCGGTTGTAGCTTCAGCTAAGGAGATTACAGGCCAAAATAAAGTTTTCAAAAGCTATTTAATTACATTCCCAATAAAGAATGTTAAAGCTATAGATTTACACTACTCCTAGAGTAGAGACTATCAAAATCCTGCTTCCTACGTTCATCATGCTCCCTTTAGCTCACTTCCTCAACCCGACCCTAGGCCCTTGGTCCAAAAGTGTACCTACAGGGATAACACATCGTGAGCATACACATATTTACTTAACATCATATAAAAGCATACAATAATGCATAACATCTTAGTTAAGTAAAGGTTATTGGTCGTCCTTCGACTTCCTTGTTATCCCTGACTCTTATTCATACATTAGGGCGTCTTACCCCATTGTATGGCATCTTACCATATCATCATTATCGTGTGGCATCTTACCACGTCATAATCATCGTGTGGCATCTTACCACGTGGGCATCTTACCCAGTCATATAGCGTCTTACCATATCATAAACATTGCGTGGCATCTTACCACGGGGCATCTTACCCGCTCACGTACTTTGGGTGGCATCCCACCACATGGGCGTCTTACCCAATCATACACATTGTATGACCTTATCATAAACTCCGTCATTATAGACGTCCTCATAACATCATCATCATAAACATCGTCATAAGCATCATCATCGTAACATCATCATAAGCATCATCATCGTAACATCATCATAAGCATCATCATCATAAATATCATCATAGACATCATCATCATATCATCATCTTAACATCATCATAATAGGTAAGGGTATGGTTTACCGTCCGATGCTCGTACGTCTCTTACGTACCTTAATTCCCAAAAGTGGAGAATTTGGAGAGCTTTATCTCCTGGATGTTGTGGGCACCTGGGATGGTTCTACACAACCATACAAATTGATATTAGAAGCTAAACATAGTCCAATATCCAAAAATCCCACAAAAATATCAAAATCCACTTTTTTTTTTACAGCTCGCGATCGATCGCCGCCCAGGCGCGATCGATCGCGAGATCGCACTGGACGAGGGGCCAAAATCTCCTTCTTGGCGATCGATCGCCACTTTTGGCGCGATCGATCGCCAGGCCCGCCGATCGATCGCCCAAAAGTGGCGATCGATCGCCAAATGCTTCTGGCTGGTACTGGACGCTCGCGATCGATCGCCGAGTGTTGTACATCGAATTTTCGCCATTAATGCTCATTCTTCAAGCTCTTTCACATGCTACCCAAAACCAAACTTCTTAACAACTTCAATAACATCATAACCCACCAAAACCAACATAAAATAGTTCAAAAATCATACCCCAACCATAAACAACACATACCCAAACAAACCCACATAAAACATCAAAAACTTAACCCATTTCAACACCAAACATCATAAAACTTATAGGAATGGTTCCATACCTCTTGTAGGCTCCAAATCCTAGCAAAGATCACACAAACAAGGTTTTTGTGGAACTTTCCTTCTTCCTTTTTGGTGGATTTCGAAAATGGGTAGGGTTTGGGATTGGGAAGTGATTTGGGGATTTTTAAAAGGTGAAAGTAAAGTGGGGGGTTTAAAGTGATGGGTAGGGGATTTAAAAGGGGTTGTAATAACTTAATAAAAATTGTACCCCAAACTTAACATGATGTATAAAATACCCTACTTGGTATTTCAAAAGCATTTTTCAACAATGCTCTAAACTTCATTTAAAATCACATCTTCCTCATATTTGATAATTTAACACAATTAATCATGTTAACATCTTAATACCCAACACATAAATCCATCAACACATGATACATCATATAAACATAATTAATGTCCAAGTTACCATTAATTAATTTCGGGGCATCACATTACTCCCCTACTTACAAGATTTCGTCCTCGAAATCGCATGCACTTACCCAAAAGAAACTAAACATAAATCATACCAGAAAATAGTTCGGGGTAATGCTGCATCATATGCCGCTCCGTCTCCCACGTAGCCTCCTCGACACCCCGACGATCCCACTGAACTTTGACCATCGGTATAACTTTGCTCCGTAGTCTGCGATCCTCACGATCCAGAATTCTGACTGGTCGTTCAACGTAGGATACATCTGAGTCTAACTGCACTTCAGTAGGCTGTAAAACATGAGACGGGTCTGGCTCATACTTCCGTAGCATAGAAACATGGAAAACATCATGAATCCCAGATAAAGACGGCGGTAGAGCCAATCGGTAAGCCAAAGTGCCGATACGCTGTAACACCTCATATGGTCCAACATACCTCGGGGATAACTTCCCCCGCATACCAAAACGAACAACACCCCTGAAGGGTGAGATTTTCAAGAAGACCTTGTCTCCCACTTGAAATTCTAGCGGCCGTCGCCGCTTATTTGCATAGGCTGCTTGCCTATCTTGGGCCGCTTTCATCTTTAAGCGTATCATATTAATCTTTTCCTCCATGTCCTTAATCATATCCGGTCCTCCGACCGCTTTACTCGTCAAGTCCTCCCAATACAGCGGTGACCTACATCGTCGTCCGTAAAGAGCTTCAAAAGGGGCCATCTGAATGCTCGCCTGATAGCTGTTATTGTATGAGAACTCAACCAGTGGTATAGATTCTTGCCACGGAGTATCAAACTCCAAAACACATGCCCTCAGCATATCTTCGAGCGTCTGTATAGTACGCTCCATTTGGCCATCAGTCTGAGGGTGATAAGCTGTACTTAGTCTCACCTCGGTGCCCAAAGCTGCCTGGAGACCCTCCCAGAAATGAGAAGTAAACCTTGGGTCTCTGTCAGACACGATCGAGACTGGAATCCCATGCAACCTCACTACATCCCGTACATACAATTGGGCCATCTTTAGATACGTGAAAGTCATACTGTAAGGGATGAAATGAGCCACCTTCGTCAGCCTATCCACGATCACCCAGATCGCATCAAATCCAGAGGCCGACCTTGGCAAGTGGGTCACGAAATCCATAGATATATGCTCCCACTTCCACTTAGGTACCTCCAAGCTCTTCAGCTCGCCACCAGGCCTCTGTCTTTCTGCCTTTACTTGTTGGTAGATTAAACATCTCTTAACATAACTGATCACATCACGCTTCATGCGTCTCCACCAGAATTGACCGCTCAGGTCCTTATACATCTTTCTTCCTCCGGGGTGGATACTGAATCGGCTACTATGAGCTCGTTCCAAAATTCCCTTACGTAACTCTGGTGTATCTGGGACTACCCATCGGTTGCCCAGTCTTAGTGAATCATCTTCAGCCACTCTAAACTTTGTTGGCTGACCTCGAAGTGCTATCGATGACCATCTCTGCACTTCATCATCCAACCTCTGGGCTTTCCTGATAGCTTCAAATACGTCTGGCTCGGCCAATAAGGTCGACACTCGCACCGGCGACGTGTCTACATCGAAGTCATAGCCCAGATGGCAATAGGAAGTCATCAAAGCTGATAACACATAACATCCTCAGCGGTGCTCTTCACCTTCCGACTTAAGGCGTCTGCTATCAAATTTGCTTTACCAGGATGGTACTCAATTTCACAGTCATAATCCTTGAGCAAATCCATCCATCTTCTTTGACGCATATTCAGTTCAGCCTGAGTGAATAGAAACTTTAGGCTCTTATGGTCCGTAAAGATGGTAAACGTAGTACCATAAAGATAATGACGCCAAATCTTTAAGGAGAAAATGATAGCCGCCAGTTCCAGATCATGGACTGGGTACCTGGTCTCATGAGGCTTCAACTGTCTCGAAGCATAGGCTACCACTTGTCTGTCTTGCATCAATACGCAGCCCAAACCCTGCAGTGACGCATCCGTGTACAAGGCAAACCTCTTATCCTCAGACGGAATCACCAATACTGGCGCTGTCGTCAAACGACGCTTCAATTCTTGGAAGCTTTCCTCACAAGCTTCGGACCAAAAGAATGGGACTCCTTTCTGAGTCAGCTGTGTCAATGGCTTAGCGATCTTAGAAAATCCCTCGACAAAACGTCGGTAATAACCTGCTAAGCCAAGAAAACTCCGTATCTCGGGTACAGAAGTGGGTGCTGCCCACTCCATCACAGCTTCAATCTTCCTGGGATCCACAGATATCCCTTGGCTAGATATGACATGGCCTAGGAATACCACGCTGTCCAACCAGAACTCGCACTTGCTAAGCTTTGCATACAACTGATGATCCCTAAGGATCTGAAGTACTGTCCTCAAGTGCCGTACATGATCTTCTTCGGTCCGAGAGTAGATGAGTATATCGTCAATGAAAACTATGACGAATTGGTCCAAAAATGGCTGGAACACCTTGTTCATCAAAATCATGAAAACAGCCGGGGCATTTGTCACCCCAAAAGGCATGACTAGGAATTCATAGTGCCCATACCTAGTCCTGAAGGCTGTCTTCTGAACATCCTCTTCTCTTACTCGAATCTGATGGTACCCCGACCTCAGATCGATCTTACTGTAGAGCCTCGTACCCTGCAACTGATCAAACAAATCGTCGATCCTCGGAAGTGGGTACTTATTCTTCACTGTAGCTTTGTTCAGTTGTCTGTAATCGATGCACAAACGCATCGAACCATCTTTCTTCTTCACAAATAAAACTGGTGCTCCCCAGGGCGATACGCTAGGGCGTATATAGCCTTTATCAAGGAGCTCTTGCAACTGAATCTTTAATTCCCTTAGCTCCGCTGGTGCCATCCTATAAGGGGCACGAGAAATGGCAGACGTCCCCGGTAATAATTCAATCCCAAACTCGACCTCTCTCGTCGGCGGGAATCCGGGAATCTCCTCCGGAAAGACATCGGGAAATTCCGCCACTACGGGCACATCCTCAACCTTTACTTCTTCTTTCTTTTCCGTAACATCAACGGCATATATGAGATATCCTGTGTGGCCTTTTTCCAATAACTGTGCCATCTTGACAGCAGATATCAATGGAATCTTTGAGCGAGAACCATCCCCATAGAACGTCCATGGAATTCCCATATCGGATTTGAACCGTACTGTCCTCTGCCTGCAGTTCACAACTGCCTGATACCTATTCAGAACGTCGATGCCCAGAATGCAGTCAAAATCTGACATTCCCAGAACAATCAGATCTGACCTTAGTTCTTTATCCTCAAAATAAATGAGGCCATTGTAGACGATCCGATCCGTAATCATACTTCTTCCAGCGGGGGTCGAGACTATAAGAGGCGTGGGCGACGGAGAAGTGCATATGTGGTGTCTTTCCACAAAACTTGTTGACACAAAAGAGTGTGACGCACCTGTGTCGATCAATATAAAAGCAGGGTGCGTAAATAAAAGACACGTACCCGCTATAACCTCCTCCGGAGCCGCTGAAGCTTGCTCCCTTGTCAATGCATAGACTTGTCCTTGAGGTGGCCCCATGGGCTGACCTCCATGCTGACGCGGCACAAATGGGGGTCTGTGCTGTGCTGTCCTATCTGCAGGCCTCCCCGCAGAACCCTGTTGACTTCCCCTGTTGGGACACTGTCTAGCAAAGTGGCCCTTGTCGCCACAAACATAGCACCCTATACAATCTTTTGTTAGATGTGGTTGCCCACAAAGAGTGCATTGGATCTTCCCAGATCTGTCTCCCTGAGACTGCCCCCTTCCAGATGGGGCATCACCCTTACGGTTTCCTTTCCATCTATTGTCGGACTTCTTACCACTGAACCTTGATGCCGATGAGTTCCCCCTTGACTTGAACTGA
This sequence comes from Haberlea rhodopensis, assembly GCA_907163345.1. Lineage (NCBI taxonomy): Eukaryota > Viridiplantae > Streptophyta > Magnoliopsida > Lamiales > Gesneriaceae > Haberlea > Haberlea rhodopensis. The sequence continues at coordinate 180,949 of CAJQUN010000365.1, forward strand.
TCATTCCTTGGCTTCAAATTATCTTGAGTGGATTTCTGAGAGGGTGCCGACGGTGGTACAACATCGGGGTATGCACCCACTCCTAGTTCGGCCAGCTCGGCACGTGAGAGTGCATCGTCAAAGCAAGTAGGGCCATAAGTGATCACCCTATCGTATAGCTCCGGCCTCAACCCTTTCATGAAATTCCTCATCTTTGCTTGTGTGCTCGTGGCAATGTGAGGCACATATCTGAGCAAGGAGCAAAACTGAAGAGCATAATCTGATACTGACATATTACCTTGCTTGAGGTGAGTGAATTCATCTTCCTTAGCCTGTCGTGCTGCAGCCGAGAAATAACGGTTCAGAAAGCGAGTTCGAAACATTTTCCAGTTAACTTCATGACCTTGAGCCTCTTCCTCTACCACAGTGGTCTTCCACCACATCAGCGCCTTCTTGGCCAACTGGAACTCTGCTAACCGTATCCATGCTGTCTTCGCACATGGGGCTGCCACAAAGATTTGCTCTATTCTTTCCAACCATTCCTCAGCTCGTTCCCCAGTTTCGGTTCCTTCAAAGGTTGGGGGTCGGTAAGCAAGAAACTGAGTTAAGCTTAGCTCCCCTGGCAACAACTGTTGTTCGGCCGGTTCATCATCAAAAGCTGGCGGGGGTAGGGGATTCGTACGTCCCGCGCTTGCATTGACGCTCACTGCGTCACCTACCTCCACATTTGCTGCCATAATGCAACACAAGGATTAACAACAAGATCCAAAAGCAGTTCGTATAATACTTTGTTAGATAAACAAAACATGTTAGCATAACATCATATACTTCATATGCAACTTATGCACAAAACATGTTCGAAAGTAGGCACCTAGCTAACTTATTGCTAAGGCTACCCTTCACTCATTCCCGGGTTATCTAACCACTGCTCTGATACCACTAATGTAGGGTCTTCCTACCTTAATATCATTTAGTACACATAAATGGGACAGAACATGCATTTATAACCTCTTAAGGGTTCCGGTTGTAGCTTGAGCTAAGGAGATTACAGGCCAAAATAAAGTTTTCAAAAGCTATTTAATTACATTCCCAATAAAGAATGTTAAAGCTATAGATTTACACTACTCCTAGAGTAGAGACTATCAAAATCCTGCTTCCTACGTTCATCATGCTCCCTTTAGCTCACTTCCTCAACCCGACCCTAGGCCCTTGGTCCAAAGTGTACCTACAGGGATAACACATCGTGAGCATACACATATTTACTTAACATCATATAAAAGCATACAATAATGCATAACATCTTAGTTAAGTAAAGGTTATTGGTCGTCCTTCGACTTCCTTGTTATCCCTGACTCTTATTCATACATTAGGGCGTCTTACCCCATTGTATGGCATCTTACCATATCATCATTATCGTGTGGCATCTTACCACGTCATAATCATCGTGTGGCATCTTACCACGTGGGCATCTTACCCAGTCATATAGCGTCTTACCATATCATAAACATTGCGTGGCATCTTACCACGGGGCATCTTACCCGCTCACGTACTTTGGGTGGCATCCCACCACATGGGCGTCTTACCCAATCATACACATTGTATGACCTTATCATAAACTCCGTCATTATAGACGTCCTCATAACATCATCATCATAAACATCGTCATAAGCATCATCATCGTAACATCATCATAAGCATCATCATCGTAACATCATCATAAGCATCATCATCATAAATATCATCATAGACATCATCATCATATCATCATCTTAACATCATCATAATAGGTAAGGGTATGGTTTACCGTCCGATGCTCGTACGTCTCTTACGTACCTTAATTCCCAAAAGTGGAGAATTTGGAGAGCTTTATCTCCTGGATGTTGTGGGCACCTGGGATGGTTCTACACAACCATACAAATTGATATTAGAAGCTAAACATAGTCCAATATCCAAAAATCCCACAAAAATATCAAAATCCACTTTTTTTTTACAGCTCGCGATCGATCGCCGCCCAGGCGCGATCGATCGCGAGATCGCACTGGACGAGGGGCCAAAATCTCCTTCTTGGCGATCGATCGCCACTTTTGGCGCGATCGATTGCCAGGCCCGCCGATCGATCGCCCAAAAGTGGCGATCGATCGCCAAATGCTTCTGGCTGGTACTGGATGCTCGCGATCGATCGCCGAGTGCTGTACATCGAATTTTCGCCATTAATGCTCATTCTTCAAGCTCTTTCACATGCTACCCAAAACCAAACTTCTTAACAACTTCAATAACATCATAACCCACCAAAACCAACATAAAATAGTTCAAAAATCATACCCCAACCATAAACAACACATACCCAAACAAACCCACATAAAACATCAAAAACTTAACCCATTTCAACACCAAACATCATAAAACTTATAGGAATGGTTCCATACCTCTTGTAGGCTCCAAATCCTAGCAAAGATCACACAAACAAGGTTTTTGTGGAACTTTCCTTCTTCCTTTTTGGTGGATTTCGAAAATGGGTAGGGTTTGGGATTGGGAAGTGATCTGGGGATTTTTAAAAGGTGAAAGTAAAGTGGGGGGGTTTAAAGTGATGGGTAGGGGATTTAAAAGGGGTTGTAATAACTTAATAAAAATTGTACCCCAAACTTAACATGATGTATAAAATACCCTACTTGGTATTTCAAAAGCATTTTTCAACAATGCTCTAAACTTCATTTAAAATCACATCTTCCTCATATTTGTTAATCATGTTAACATCTTAATACCCAACACATAAATCCATCAACACATGATACATCATATAAACATAATTAATGTCCAAGTTACCATTAATTAATTTCGGGGCATCACAAGATGGATGTCAAAACAGCTTTCCTTAATGGAAATCTGCTCGAGGATGTGTACATGACACAACCCGAGGGTTTTGTCGATCCAAAGGATGCTGGAAAGATATGCAAGCTACAACGATCCATTTATGGATTGAAGCAAGCATCTCGGAGTTGGAATCTTTGTTTTGATGATGCAATCAAAGAGTTTGGTTTTATCAAAAACGTAGATGAACCTTGTGTCTACAAGAAGGTCAGTGGGGCATTTTCCTAGTGTTGTATGTAGATGACATACTTCTCATTGGGAATGATATCCCTGCCTTACAATCTGTAAAGATTTGGCTAGGGAACTGCTTTTCGATGAAAGACTTGGGAGAAGCCACCTATGTATTAGGAATCAAGATCTATAGAGATAGATCAAGAAGGCTTCTTGGCCTAAGTCAAAGTACATACATAGACAAAGTGCTTAAAAGGTTTAGCATGCAAGAATCAAAGAAAGGATTCGTGCCTATGACACATGGTATATATCTCTCGAAGGAACAGTGTCCTTCAACACCAGATGAGAGACAACGCATGAGTAAGATTCCATATGCGTCAGCTATTGGATCTATCATGTATGCCATGATATGTACTCGTCCCGATGTATCGTATGCTTTGAGCATGATGAGCAGATATCAAGTTGATCCAGGTGAAGGTCACTGGATTGCTGTCAAGAATATCCTGAAGTACTTGAGAAGAACTAAGGATACATTCTTGATTTATGGAGGTGAGGAAGAGCTCAATGTAATGGGTTACACTGATGCAAGCTTCCAAACCGACAAAGATGATTATCGATCGCAATCTGGATATGTGTATTGCCTAAATGGAGGTGCTCTGAACTGGAAGAGTTCAAAGCAAGAAACATTAGCCGATTCTACAACGGAAGCTGAGTATATTGCTGCCTCGGATGCAGCAAAGGAAGCTGTTTGGATTAGGAAGTTCATTTCTGAACTTGGAGTGGTGCCTAGCATTAAAGATCCGATAGAACTCTATTGTGACAACAATGGAGCGATCGCATTGGCTAAGGAACCTAGATCTCACAAAAGATCCAAGCACATACTTCGGCGCTTTCATTTCTTTCGAGAAATCGTTGAAAGGGGAGATGTTAAAATATGCAAAGTACCAACAGATGATAACATATCTGACCCATTGACGAAGCCACTGTCACAGCAGAAGCATGATCGTCATACTAGATCTCTAGGCATTAGGTATATGTCTAAGTGGTCTTAGTGCAAGTGGGAGATTTGTTGGATATGCCCTAAGACAAGTTCATTAGATGATTGTTTAAGACATACAATGTTTATGATTTTGTGATGACCAGAGATTATGGATGTTAATCCCGGAGTGTTAATAACCCCTAAAGTTGTTTTACGTGGCGACTTGGAGTTTAATCGAGGTGTTGGGCCTTCTGGGCTCATTTATTTGGGTAGTTGGGATTGTTCGATCCCGAGGTTGAGATTGTATTCTCATTACGGTGTAAAACCTAAGAGTTGGGTTTTTAGTGTGACTCGGAATCTCGGGTGCTTTGTGTGGGCACCGGTAGGGGTTTTTGAGTTAGAGAGAGAATTTTTGAAAACAGATGATTTTTAATGAATCATGATGTATTTGTGGGGCTATTAGTATTTCGGGGTATTTTTGCTATAAATACCAGTTGAACCCGAGATTTTAATTATTGGAACCATTTTCCCCACCTTCCCTCTCTCTCTCTCCTCCCGCGCGATTTCCCGATCCCCTTTGACCCCCGCGCACAAACGCGCTTCGCCCGCCGCCGTCCGGCCGCCGTTCGGCGCGTCCGACCCGCCGCCGGCTTCGTCTCTTCCAGGCGCACCTCTCCATACCATCAATTCGAAGTTTGGTCGCGATTTGAGTTCGGATTTCTGCAGAAAGCGCTAGGGTTCGAAACTGGATTCTGTCCGATTTTGGGGCTCGATTTTGGTACGTTTTTGGGGCTCGATTTTGGTACGTTTTTGGGGCTTTTCTTCCGGTGTTTTTGGGGCGTTTTGTGCTGCATTTTATGTCAAAAATTTTATGCTTTGTGGTTCAAAGAAATTGGTTGCCAATTGATTCGATTTGAGCGCTGGTTGCATGGGTTAGGGTTCGAATTTTTGGGGGTTTTGGCTAGGGGGCGGTGAATCTTGTTAGTGATCGATTAATTCATGTTTTAGATGATTTATGGTGCTTAGTCTGGGTTCGATTTGTGTTGTGAAGGTTCGAAATTTGTGGGGAGTTCTTGAGCAATTTTCGATAATGGTTAATTGTCGTGTGTTGACAATATTTTTGAGGGTTCTGGGTGTGCTTGAGCATGGGTTGCATGTTCGTAAATAATTGTGAATTATTTATCGTGTTAGCACATCGTTCCTCGGGGCATGGAACTCGAGCAAGGTTTGGCTCGGACTTCGGAAATTTAAGGTACGTGCGACGTACGAGCATTACTTTAAATAAGAGCATTTGTGAAATGCATAATGTATTTTAATTGCATTAGATGGTTGTGGGTATGGCTATATATATATATATATGTGTTGATATGATTATGGAACGACCCAACCTTGACATCGCCGCCACAAGCGTGCGTGATACTAGAGTAGTATGACCTTATAAGAGATATGTGGTACTGGGTTTATATGACTATAGTAGGGCATTTGAGATGCCTGAGAATGATCGTGGAATCATGTATTAATTATGAGACATGTGAGATGTCTAAGTATAATGGAGAATTGGTAAAATAAATGCTAGGCATTTGAGCTATCTGTGATTGGTAGCAAAGTTGAAAATCAGTATTAGATATCGAGATATCTATATTTGTATGTATAATGAATTTGGAATCATTAATTATTGATACTTGAGAATCAGGCATGCTATGAGTTAAATCAATGTGTTGATTTACTGATTTTTGAGATTTGATGAGTTTGATGATTGTGAGAACAGGGACAGTACACGGAATCCCGGATGAGGACGTTGCCATCCAGGGAGTATCATTTAAAATTCATTAGTATTTACTTTCGTTGTAAATTATGAATTTCATTATTGTGATTATGGGATTTTGTGTATTGGTATGCTCACCCCGTTGGGGGCTGTCTCTGTTGGGACAGGTGAACAGGTACATCGATGGCTTTGGAGTTGAGCTCGAGCTGTTGATTGGATGTACTCCCAGGATCGTGGTACCAGGGCTTGATGGAGCACGGTATCGTATAGAGTACTTATATACACCCGAAGGTTATATACATATTTATGATGCTCGCATGTGAGCACGGTTATGCTTGTATATGGGTTGTATATAAAGGCATGAGCCTTTCTCTCTTTCAATCTATGTTGCATGCAATTAAGAGTAGAATTGCTAATGATATGAGAGTCATGGGTGTATTATGTGGGTGTTGAAACCCATTTATGTTGTCTTATGTGTGGTGTCTTCCCTGGCTGTGAATGTACTTAGCGTTGCTGTATTCTGTTGAGTATGTGTTTTCCCTGGCCGGGAACTATATATTGTGATGCGCTTTTATTTCGGGATGGTTCTATTTATGGGGAGACTCTGCCCAAATTTTTATAAAAGTCTATCATGTGAAAAGTGGTGTAATGGGAATGGAAATGGGCGGAACCCCTGAGTCTAATTGTGGGTAGAGATGATCTTAATGTTGAATATTAAAGAAATTTTGTAATTGCCACTCAATGGTAAAGTATCATCTATGTTTCCCGATTGATTTTATTGAAAGCATGTACCACACATAATGATTAATACACTAATCAAGGGTTAAGGGCTTGGGGTCCTTACAGATTTTATGAATGGCAATTCATTATTATATATTATTCGTTTAACTGTGCAATGTGAATTAATATATATGTTAATGTCCTTAGAATAATATTGTATTATTCTTAAAGATGTCCCTAGTCAAGTATTATCATGAATAGGGATATGATAATACGTAGAGACTAGTATGTGTTGATTGATGAATTGTTCATTGATATGAGATATCAAATCAACACATGGGTACATGTTAGAGAACGATGTACTGGACAGACCCACCATGAGAATGCAACATGGATAGTTATATGATCGTCATATGCAATTCTCATAGTGATAATAATGTATGTAATCCTTACGACTTGTGATCATCAGAGATCCCAACATAAGGAGTTATGTATCTTGATATTGTCAAACGTTACCCGTAACAGGGTAAACTATAAAGGCGACTATTGGATACACTACGAATTATGTAGAGGTATGTTGACTGATCGAGATAGGATTGTCCCTCCTATATAACAGGAGATGGGTTTGGCCCTTGATCAAGTGAGAACTAAAATGCATGGCCATGCTCGAATGAGTCGATATGAGATATCGACCTTATTCATTTATTCTAGTTCTACTTGGGGATCAAGAAATAAAGATTGAATATACGAGTATGACTATTCCATGACTCGTTTCAATCTAAACACAAAGGACAAAGGGATTAAGTTACATGATTAATATTATCACAAGTTCTAAAGGTTATGTCGAGTCAAAGACATTCTTGTAATTTGGGTAGCCTTGATGTGTTGCTAGACACCGCTCTTTGCTTGTAACGTAAAATGAGATTTTATGTCACTGCCAACATTACAAGATCCTATCGGGTCGCACAAAATATTAAATCGATAAAGGGAATTAAATTCATGGGATGAATTAAATAATTAAGAAGAGTCTTAATTAAATAATTATAAGGATTAAATTATAATCATGTACTTGAGCCCATGAGGCTTTATGAAAGCCTTTAACTAAATCATATATAATTGGTTAACAAGGTGATTAATAAGATTAATCCAAGACATCAATAACCTAGCCTCCAACTTGCTCACTCTCGGCCGCCGCCATTCCTTGGTGGTTTAACGGCAGTCGTTTGATCGGTTTCGAGCCGTGAGTCAAGTTCCGGTTTAAGAATGAGTCTAGCAACTTGTTCTTAAATCTCCTTTTCGATTAATTGTGTGGATACCGTTGAGGCAAGACCTTGGAGGTGTTGCTCGTGACTCGGGATTGTTGGACGTGGTGCTCCGTGGAATCTGCTCAAACACGCTACAAGGGTGAGACTTTTGTAAACCTTTATCCGACATGAACCCCTATGTATAGATCCGCGGTTTAGTAATCCAAAATTTTATTATTCCGCTGTGTTCCATGCTTGTTGGATTACTTACACAGATTCATCACTGCAAGGTTTGGGCTGCGTGTTAATGCAAGATAAGCACGTGGTGGCTTATGCTTCGAGGCAGTTGAAGCCTCATGAGACCAGATATCCAGTTCATGATCTGGAACTGGCGGCCATCATTTTCGCCTTGAAGATTTGGCGGCATTATCTCTATGGTACTTCGTTTACCATCTATACGGACCATAAGAGTTTGAAGTTCTTATTCACCCAAGCGGAACTGAATATGAGGCAAAGAAGATGGATGGGTTTACTCAAGGATTATGACTGTGAGATTGAGTACCATCCTGGTAAAGCAAATTTGATAGCAGATGCCTTAAGTCGGAAAGTGAAGAGTACTGCTGAGGACGCTATGTGTTTATCAGCTATGATGACTTCTTATTGCCATCTGGGCTATGATTTTGATGTGGACACGTTGCCAGTGCGAGTGTCGACCTTATTGGCTGAGCCAGACATATTTGAGGCTATCAGGAAAACCCAGAGGTCGGATGATGAGGTTCAGAGATGGTCATCGATAGTACTTCGAGGACAGCCATCAAAGTTCAGAGTGGCTGAAGATGGTTCCGTGAGGCTTGGCAACCGTTGGGTAGTGCCGAGGGCACCTGAGTTGCGTCAAGGGATCTTGCACCGTGCTCATAGCAGCAGTTTTAGCATCCACCCAGGAGGAAGAAAGATGTACAAGGACTTATGCTACCAGTTCTGGTGGAGACGCATGAAGCATGATGTTATGACTTTTGTCAAATGATGTTTGATCTGCCAGCAGGTAAAGGTAGAAAGACAGAGGCCTGGCAGCGAGCTGAAGAGCTTAGAGTTACCTGAATGGAAGGGGGAGCACATATCTATGGACTTCGTGACCCACTTGCCAAGGACGGCCTCTGGATTTGATGCGATCTGGGTGATCGTGGATAGGCTGGCGAAGGTAGCTCATTTCATCCCCTACTGTATGACTTTCACATACCTGAAGATGGCCCAATTATATGTACGGGATGTGGTGAGGTTGCATGGGGTTCCAGTCTCGATTGTGTCTGACAGAGACCCAAGGTTTACTTCACATTTCTGGGAGGGTCTCCAGACAGCTTTGGGCACAAAGGTGAGACTGAGTACATCCTACCACCCTCAGACAGACGGCCAAACAGAGAGTACCATTCAGACGCTCGAAGATATGCTGAGGGCGTGTGTATTGGAGTTTGACACTCCGTGGCAAGATTCATTACCACTGGTAGAGTTCTCCTATAATAACAGCTATCAGGCGAGCATTCAGATGGCCCCTTTTGAAGCTCTTTACGGACGACGATGTAGATCACCGTTGTATTGGGAGGACTTGACTAGTAAAGCGGTCGAAGGACCGGATATGATTAAGGATATGGAAGAAAAGATTAAGATGATACGCCAAAAGATGAAAGCGGCCCAGGATAGGCAAGCAGCCTATGCCAATAAGCGACGAGGACCGCTAGAATTCCAAGTAGGAGACAAGGTCTTCTTGAAAATCTCACCCTTCAGAGGTGTAGTTCGTTTTGGTATGCGGGGAAAGTTATCTCCGAGGTATGTTGGGTCATATGAAGTATTGCAGAGTATCGGTACATTGGCTTACCGTTTGGCTCTACCACCGTCTTTATCTGGTATTCATGATGTTTTCCACGTCTCTATGTTACGGAAGTATGAGCCAGATCCGTCTCATGTATTACAGCCTACTGAAGTGCAGTTGGACTCAGATGTATCCTACGTAGAACGACCGGTCAGAATTCTGGATCGTGAGGATCGCAGATTACGAAGCAAAGTCATACCGATGGTCAAAGTTCAGTGGGATCGTTGGGGTGTCGAGGAGGCTACGTGGGAGACGGAACGACATATGGTGCAGCATTACCCGGAACTATTTTCTGGTATGATTTATGTTTAGTTTCTTTTTGGGTAAGTGCATGCGATTTCGAGGACGAAATCTTATAAGTAGGGGAGTAATGTGATGCCCCGAAATTAATTATATGCAATTTGGGCATTGATGATGGTTATGTGATTATTTATCATGGTAATTGATTATGTGATGGGTAATGAAGTGTTAACATGATTTAATTGTATTGATTGTCAATTATGAGGAAAGCATGATTTAGTGGAAGTTTAATGCATTTTTGTAAATGCTTTTAAAATACCATGTTGGGGTATTTTATACATCATGTTAATTAATGGGTACAAGTTTAATTAAATTAACCCATATACCCCCCCACTATACCTTTTCCCTTCACTTTACCAATCACTCTTAAAATCCCCAAATCATTTCCACAACCCTAACCTCACCCCATTTTCGAAATTCTTCAAAGGAGGAAGAAGGAAGCTCCACAAAACCTTTTTTTTTTAAGATCTTTGTTAAGATTTGGAGTCTTCAAGAGGTATGGAACCCTTCCTAAAGTTTTTATGATGTTTGGTTTTGAAATGGGGTGATTTTGAAGTGATTTATGTGGGTTTATTTTGGGTATGTGTTGTATGTTGTTGGGGTATGATTTTTGAAGTGTTTTATGTGGGTTTTAGTGAGTTTTGATGATGTTGATGTTGTAGGAATGTTTGGGTTTGAAAGGTATAAGTTGGAGCTTGAAAAATGCTAAAGAGTGGTGAAAAATCGCGCACCAACAGGTGGCGATCGATCGCCCTGTATGAGGCGATCGATCGCCGAAGGACAGTAGCAAAAATCGCTACAGGTGATCGATCGCCATATTTTTAGCGATCGATCGCCGCAAGGAAAAAAGCGAGGCGATCGATCGCCTCAAGTAGCGATCGATCGCCATTGTTTAAAAAGTGGAAAATGATTATTTTTGATGATTTTTTGGTATTTGGCTATTATTTAGCTTCTAATATTGATTTGTATGGTTGTGTAGAACCATCACAGGTGCCAACGACATCAAGGAGATAAAGTTCTCCAATTTCTCCACTTTTGGAATTAAGGTACGTAAGACGCGTACGGGCATCGGACGGTAACATATTCTTACACTATGACTACGCAATAATTGTATAAGTAATTACGATGTTATGACGATGATAATGATAAGTAAGTTGATAATGATGTCTATGAAATGATGATGTTTATATGATGTTTACACAATGATACAATGTTTATGATATGGTAAGATGCCATACGATAGGGTAAGATGCCACACGATGTTTATGATATGGTAAGATGCCATACGATAGGGTAAGATGCCCATATGCATGACTATGAAACAGGGACAACTAAGTGTATTAATACGATTAACCAGGAAGTATATGTTACGATTATTTTCATGCATTTATTTATATGCCATCACCTTATGATGTTAAGTAAGGATGTACATGCTCATGATGGGTTGTTCCTGTAGGTACACTTTTGGACCGAAGGGCCTAGGGTCGGGTTGAGGCAGTGAGCTAAAAGGAGCAAGATGAATATAGGATACAGGATTTTGATAGTCTCTACTCTAGGAGGTGTAAATCTATAGCTTTAACATTCATTATTGAGAATGTAATTAATTAGCTTTTGAAATTTTATTTTGGCCTGTAATCTTATTAGCTCAAAGCTACAACCGGAACCCTAAGATGTTACGAATGCATGTTTAGTCCATGATACGTGTATAAGATGATGTTAAGGTAGGAAGACCCTACATTAGAGGTATCAGAGCAGTGGTTAGATAACCCGGGAATGAGTGAAGGGTAGCCTTAGCAATAAGTTGGCTAGGTGCTTCTTTTTAAACATGTTTTGTGCATGTATTGCATATGAAGTATATGATGTTATACTAACATGTTTTGTTTCTCTAACGATGTATTATATGAACTGCTTTTGGGTATTGTTGTTAACCCTTGTCTTGCAGTATGGCAGCAAATATTGACATAGGAGATGCAGTGAGTGTGAATGCAAGTGCTGGGCGTACCAATCCCCTACCACCGCCAGCCTTGGGCGAGGAACCTTCTGAGCAACAGTTACTACCCGGGGAGCTAAGTTTGGCTCAGTTCCTGACATACCGACCCCCAATGTTCGAGGGAACTGAGACTGGGGAGATGGCTGAGGAATGGTTGGAGAGAATAGAACAGATATTTGTGGCAGCTCCTTGTCCTAAGACAGCCTGGATAAGGCTAGCAGAGTTCCAATTGGCCAAGAAGGCACTGATGTGGTGGAAGACCACAGTGATAGAGCAAGAGGCTCAGGGGCAGGAGATCAATTGGAAGATGTTCAGGACTCGGTTTCTGACCCGCTACTTCTCAGCTGCTGCACGACAGGCCAAGGAAGATGAATTTACTAACCTCAAGCAAGGTAACATGCCTGTGTCAGATTATGCTCTTCAATACTGTTCCTTGCTCAGATATGTACCTCACATTGCTGCAAGCACTCAAGCGAAGATGAGGAACTTCATGAAGGGCTTGAGGCCTGAACTGTATGATAGGGTGATCACTTATGGCCCTGCCTATTTTGATGATGCACTTTCACGGGCTGAGCTAGCCGAACTGGGAGTTGGTGCATATCCTGATGCCATACCACCTCCAGTACCCCCTCAGAAATCTACTTCTGACAATTTGAAAGCCGAGGGGTGATAAGTTCAAGACAAGGGGGAACACATCGACTTCGAGGTTCAGTGGTAAGAATCCCGAGAATCGATGGAAAGGAAGCCGTAGGAACGATGCCCCATCTGGAAGAGGCAGTCTCAGGGAGACAGATTTGGGAAGGTCCAGTGCACTCTTTGTGGGCAACCACATTTGGCAAAAGACTGTGTAGGATGTTATGTTTGTGGCGACAAAGGCCACTTTGCTCGGCAGTGTCCCAACAGGGGAAGACAACAGAACTCTGCGGGGAGGCCTGCGGACAGAGCAGCACAGCACATACCACCTTTTGCACCGAGGCAGTATGGAGGTCAGCCCATGGGGCCACCTCAGGGGCAGGTTTATGCTTTGACGAGGGAGCAGGCTACAGCGGCTCCGGAGGAGGTTATAGCGGGTACGTGTCTTTTATTTACGCACCCTGCTTTATATTGATCGACACAGGTGCGTCACACTCTTTCGTGTCGACAAGTTTTGTGGAAAGTCACCACATATGCACTTCTCCGTCGCCCACGCCTCTTGTAGTCTCGACCCCCGCTGGAAGAAGTTTGATTACTGATCAGATTGTCTATGATGGCCTCATTTATTTTGAGGATAACGAGCTAAGGTCAGATTTGATTGTTCTGGGGATGTCAGACTTTGACTGCATTGTAGGCATTGATGTTCTGAACAGGTATCAGGCAGTTGTGAACTGCAGGCAGAGGACTGTCCGATTCAGATCTGATATGGGAGTCCAGTGGACATTCTTTGGGGATGGTTCTCGTTCTAAGATCCCGTTGATATCTGCTGTCAAGATGGCACAATTGTTGGAACGAGGCCATACATGATATCTCATCTATGCCGTTGATGTTACTGAAAAGATGGAAGAATTAAAGGTTGAGGATGTGCCCGTAGTGGCGGAGTTTCCTGATGTCTTTCCGGAAGAGATTCCCGGATTCCCACTGACGAGAGAGGTCGAGTTTGGGATTGAGTTACTACCGGGGACGTCTGCCATTTCTCGTGCCCCATATAGGATGGCACCAGCGGATCTAAGGGAGTTAAGGATTCAGTTGCAAGAGCTCCTTGATAAGGGCTATATACGTCCTAGCGTATCGCCCTGGGGTGCACCAGTTTTATTTGTTAAGAAGAAAGATGGTTCGATGCGTCTGTGCATCGATTACAGACAACTGAACAAAGCCACAGTGAAGAATAAGTATCCACTTCCGAGGATCGATGATTTGTTTGACCAGTTGCAGTGTACGGGGCTCTACAGTAAGATCGATCTAAGGTCGGGGTATCATCAGATTCGGGTAAGGGAAGATGATGTTCAGAAGACAGCATTCAGGACTAGGTATGGGCGCTATGAATTCCTGGTCATGCCTTTTGGGGTGACAAATGCCCCAGCTGTCTTCATGAGTTTGATGAACAGGGTATTCCAGCCATATCTGGATCAGTTCGTCATAGTTTTCATTGACGATATACTCATCTACTCCCGGACTGAGGAAGAGCACGTGGAGCACTTGCGGACAGTACTCCAGATCCTCAGGGATCATCAGTTATTTGCAAAGCTTAGCAAGTGCGAGTTCTGGTAAGATGCCATACGATAGGGTAAGATGCCCACGTGGTAAGATGCCACACGATGTTTGTGATATGGTAAGATGCCATACGATAGGGTAAGATGCCCACGTGGTAAGATGCCACACGATGTTTATGATATGGTAAGATGTCATACGATATGGTAAGATGCCCACGTGGTAAGATGCCACACGATGTTTATGATATGGTAAGATGTCATACGATAGGGTAAGATGCCCATATGCATGACTATGAAACAGGGACAACTAAGTGTATTAGTACGATTAACTAGGAAGTATATGTTACGATTATTTTCATGCATTTATTTATATGCCATCACCTTATGATGTTAAGTAAGGATGTACATGCTCATGATGGGTTGTTCCTGTAGGTACACTTTTGGACCGAAGGGCCTAGGGTCGGGTTGAGGCAGTGAGCTAAAAGGAGCAAGATGAATATAGGATACATGATTTTGATAGTCTCTACGCTAGGAGTAGTGTAAATCTATAGCTTTAACATTCATTATTGAGAATGTAATTAATTAGCTTTTGAAATTTTATTTTGGCCTGTAATCTTATTAGCTCAAAGCTACAACCGGAACCCTAAGATGTTATGAATGCATGTTTAGTCCATGATACGTGTATAAGATGATGTGAAGGTAGGAAGACCCTACACATAAGGAAGGAGATCTATGGGGTGAAGCAATACCAAGAGAAGTCGCTGCACGAATACTGGGAACGATTTAAGAAGTTGTGTGCAAGCTGCCCACAACATCAGATAAGTGAACACTTGTTAATTCAATATTTCTATGAAGGTTTGCTTTCTGGTGACAGGAACTTAGTGGATGCGGCGAGCGGAGGAGCTTTCATTGACAAGACAGCGGATGAGGCAAGGAACTTAATAGCTAACATGGCGGTCAACTCCCAAAAATTTGGACATGTTCGCTGGTAGCGCTTATCGCGTACGCCCAAATTAACCCTTCTCAAGTTAATAGCAAAAGTATGTAGTAGCGAGAGTAGGGATTGATCCCACAGGGAAGGTAGTATTTTTTCGTGTCAATTTAAAAACGAATAAGTAACAAGGGGTTTTAGATTGGATTATTACTACTTAACAAATTCTAAGAATTAAACTAATACGCAAAATTAACTAAACGAATTAAGACTTATGAGATTAAAGCAATTCTTGGTTTTCAGGTAACCGTACTTTTGGAAAATTATCTTTTGGTCATCAAATCAAAACATTCGAATTCTTTCGATTATCTATCGATTGGAAATTCAATTCCTACTCATCTTATTCGTAGTCAAAGAGAAAACAGCATTCAATTCAACCTTTACCAAATCTCTAATCACCACTACAGCCGTTAATGATTAAATCAATGATAGTTTTCAAACCTAATGAGTTCGATAAATCTAATCAATGAAAACTACAGCCGTTAAAATCGATTACAAAAATCGTTTCTCTTAAGAATTCAATAACACCTACAGCCGGTTAATTATTAATCTTAGTAGTTTCTTAACAAACTATCGATTATGCAATTGAATATTAGATGTGACATCCCCGAAATGGTTAATTGCTATTTGGCTTTAATTGTGTTTATTATGATTAATTATGTGGTAATTAATTATATGTTGGATTTATTTACCTTATGTGGAAATGCATGGTCATGTGGATAGGGTGACCCGGGGTTGCATTTCAGGGTGCATGTAATGCATGTTGGGTAAATATTATTGGAAGCATGATTTATTTGCATTGGTTAGCAATTAATTGGAAATCATGTGTTAATTGATATTATGGTGCATTTTGAGTAAATGCTTTGAAAAATATCATGTTGGGGTGTTTTATACACCATGGGATTATTTTGGAATGCATTTGATTTATAACTCATTTTATACCCAACCCCACCCCATCCAACACTTTTACTTTACCAAATCATTTCCAACACCCAAACCCTTCCCCTCTCCACATTTTCGATTTTGAGCTCTTGGGTGAAGAGAAGTGCTTGCAAACTTTGATTTGTGGAAGATTGTTGAGTGATTTAAGGTCCCTAGAGGTATGGATACCTCATGTTTAATTTTGTAAAGATTTGTTTTAGTTTGGGTTGGTTTTGAAGGGTTTAAAATGGGTTTGTGTTGGGTGTTGTGGTTTTGGTAATATTTTGGTTGGATGTTGTATATTTGAGTTTATGTTGATGTTTATAGTTGGTTTTGAGTTGTGGGGTTTGGTTGATATTGGTGTATGTGGGTGTTTTTGAGTGGGGGTTGAAGATGGGTGAATAGTGCCCAAACCCCGCATGCCCACAGCTCGGCGATCGATCGGCGTTTTTCTCGCGATCGATCGCGAGCAGCAAGGCTGAGGCAGTAAGCCTCAGCGATCGATCGCGAGATGCGCGCGATCGATCGGCGAGGCCGCGATCGATCGGCGCTAGCTCCGCGATCGATCGCGGATTGTTGAAAATTGTTGGGCGAGGCAGTGTGTTCTCGCGATCGATCGGGGCTTGATGGCGATCGATCGCGAGACGCCAAAAATGGTGTTTTTGGGTGTTTTTGTGGGATTTTTGGTATTGGACTATTATTGGGTTCTAATATTGGTATTTGTGAATATGTAGAACCAACCCAGGTGGCAACGCAGCCAAGGAATTGAGGTCCAACCACATTCCACATTTTGGAAAGGTACGTAGTGGACGTACGGGCACCCAACGGTAACATGTATTTTATATACTCATTGTTTATGCATTGTGGATGCGAGTATATATGTGGTATTGCATTGTGGATGCATATACATGTTGATTTATGCCATATGAGGTATTGCATTGTGGATGCATATACATGGTAATTTATGCATATTGATGTTAGATGCATATTATGATTATTGGATGCACATCCCATGAGTCGTGGTCATCCTTTGATGATTTTAATGCTTGCCGCTTTTTGTATTGGTTCCGCTAAATGTGAAGCGAGGGGTGGGAGCGCCGCATGTCACATTTGAGCGTGGTTGTCATATGGGGCGAGGAAAGGGTATTTGCCGCTCTCTGTGAAGCGAGGGGTGGGAGCGCCGCATGTCCATTGTAGCGAGGTTATCCTATGCCGCCCATATGAATATAAGCGAGGGGCATTAAAATACACTGTGATGGACAGACTAGGGAATGGTGACCAATATGTGGTACAGTTGAGATGGTATATGATGTCATGACATGTTTCGGCCATTAAAAATAATCTGTTGATTATACTCATGAGTTATGGTACAGGGACAACCAAACGGGAAGCGTTTGAAATGCATGGGAAAACAGGAAGTGTTTTATATTGATTATGCATTTACGCTTTATCTTCATATTGTGTTGAATATGAATGATTATTATTGCTCATGTTTGGGGGTTGTCCTTGTAGGTACCTTTTTGGCATGATAGCAAGCTTTGAACGGGTTGAGGTGGTGAGCTTGTGAAGCATTCTTTTGAGGATTAAAGGACAGGATTATTTTGTCTAGTGTCTACTCTAGGAGTAGTGTAAAACTAGTTGATAACATTCATTGATGAGGAATGTAATTAATCCATTTTATTTTGGAAGTCCTTATTATCATGGCATGTAATGCTTAAGCTCATAGACTCAACATGTTATTTTCTCACTCTGATCATTATATTAGCTCTATTATGCCTTATTTCCGCACTTAAGGATTAGGGTCCTTACATTAGTGGTATCAGAGCAGTGGTTAGAGAACCCGGGAACGAGTGAAGGGTAGCCTTAGCATGTTTGGCTAGGTGCTTACATTTGAAGCATGTTTATGCATGTGGTGCATATTGGTGTATATTTGGTTATACTAACATGCTTATATCACTCCTGTTATCTAACGACATGATATATATATTGCTTTGGATTGTTGTTAACATTTGTGTTACAGCATGGCTGCTAATGAGGAAGTTGGCGACGTTGGTAGTGTGAATGCGAGTATTGGACAGGCTAATCCTCTACCTCCACCGGCTGTAGGAATGGAACCAGTGGTCCAGTTATTGCTACCGGGTGAGATTAGCTTGACTCAGTTTCTGTCTTATCATCCGCCCCGGTTTGAGGGGACAGAGTCCGGAGAAGAAGCTGAAGAGTGGCTGGAGAGACTTGAGCAGATCTTTGTATCGGCTCCTTGTGCTGTGACGGCTTGGCTGAGGCTAGCGGAGTTTCAATTAGCCAAGAAACCTCTGATGTGGTGGAGGAGCACAGTAATGGAAATGAGAGCACTGGGTGCTGTGATTGACTGGACGCTCTTCAGGACCAGGTTCTTGAACCGATACTTCTCCGCGGCAGCAAGACAGACAAAAGAGGATGAATTTGCAAGTCTGAGGCAGGGGAACATGACAGTGGCAGACTATGCCACACAGTACTCATCACTACTTAGGTATGTCCCCCATATTGCCTCTGATGGACGTGCCAAGATGAGAAATTTCATGAAAGGACTGCGACCGGAGCTCTATGACCGGGTTATCATCAATAACCCAACTTCTTTTGATGATGCTCTCACAAGAGCGGAGCTTGCTGAGCTAGGAGTGGGAGCTTATGCCATGCCACCACCGGTACCGCAACAGAGGCAGACTAGTGACAGTTTGAGGCCTCGGGGTGAGCCATTTAAACCCCGTGGTGCCTCTTCATCTTCGCGGTATGGTGGAAAGAAATACTTTGGCCAGAAACAGGATGGGAAGAAGGGAAATTGGTCCGCCAGTCAAGGATCTTCACAGGGGGATAGGCCGGGAGAGCCGAGGTGCAACAATTGTGGAGGGCCACATTCTTCAAACAAGTGTCCTGCATGTTATGTCTGTGGCAAGATGGGCCACATTGCTCGGTATTGTCCCACCAGGGGAGGCCAGTCAGAGTATCAGGGCAACATGCCAAGGTTTGAGGACAGGACAGTGCAGCAGAGGCAGCAGTTTGGGCCTCGTCCATCGGGAGGTCAGACAGTGGGACCACCCCAGGGACAAGTATATGCACTGACCAGGGAGCAGGCTCAGGCAGCTCCAGAGGAGGTGATTGCCGGTACGTGTCATTTATTTACGTACCCTGCTTTTGTTTTGATCGATACAGGTGCCTCCCATTCCTTTGTGTCTGTGGGATTTGTCGAAAGACACCATATGCGCACGTCTTCTTTGCCCACGCCTCTATTGGTCTCGACACCCACTGGAAGAAATGTTGTTGCTGATCAGTTTATGGCAGACTGCCTCATTTATTTTGAGGGCAACGAGTTGAGATCAGACTTGATTGTGCTGGGTATGTCAGACTTCGACTGCATCTTGGGTATTGATGTTCTGAACAGATATCAGGCAGTGGTAGATTGCCGACAGAGGATAGTGAAGTTCAGACCTGAGTTGGGCAGTCAGTGGACTTTCTTTGGCAACGGATCTCGTGCGAAGATTCCGTTGATTTCAGCGATCAAGATGTCTCAGCTGTTGGAACGTGGGCACACGGGCTATCTTATTTATGCCGTGGACACGTCTGGAAAGAGTAAAGAACTGAGAGTTGAGAATGTACTAGTTGTGGCAGAATTTGCTGATGTATTTCCAGAAGAGATCCCAGGATTTCCACCGGCCAGGGAAGTTGAATTTGGGATCGAGTTGTTGCCAGGGACATCCGCTATCTCTCGTGCACCTTATAGGATGGCACCGGCAGAGTTGAGAGAGTTGAAGGAGCAGTTGCAGGATCTCCTTGACAAGGGTTATATACGCCCGAGCGTGTCGCCATGGGGCGCACCAGTTCTCTTTGTGAAGAAGAAGGACGGTTCGATGCGGTTGTGCATCGATTACCGGCAACTGAACAAGGCTACAGTGAAGAACAAGTATCCTCTCCCAAGGATAGACGACTTGTTTGATCAGTTGCAAGGTACCAGGGTGTATAGCAAGATTGATTTGAGATCCGGGTATCATCAGATTCGGGTCAGAGAGGAAGATGTGCAGAAGACAGCGTTCCGGACTCGATACGGGCATTATGAGTTCTTAGTAATGCCGTTCGGTGTGACGAACGCCCCGGCCGTCTTTATGAGTCTGATGAACAGAGTGTTTCAGCAGTATCTTGATCAGTTCGTCATTGTTTTTATTGACGACATTCTCATCTACTCCCGGAGTGAGGAAGAGCATGTGAAACACTTGAGGACAGTGCTTCAGATTCTTAGAGAGCATCAGTTGTATGCTAAGCTCAGTAAGTGTGAATTTTGGCTGAGCAGTGTGGTGTTTCTGGGGCATGTCATTTCGAGCAGTGGGATATCTGTAGATCCCAAGAAGATTGAGGCCGTGATGGAGTGGGCTGCCCCCACTTCTGTGCCTGAGATTCGGAGTTTTCTTGGTTTGGCCGGGTATTATCGGCGCTTCGTCGCGGGCTTTTCGAAGATTGCCAAGCCGCTGAATCAGTTGACTCAGAAGGGTGTGCCTTTCTTTTGGTCAGAAGCTTGTGAGGAGAGCTTCCAGGAGTTGAAGCACCGGTTGACGACGGCGCCAGTATTAGTGATTCCTACGGAGAACTCCAGATTTGTGTTGTATACTGATGCATCGCTTCAGGGCCTTGGGAGTGTTCTGATGCAAGATAAGCATGTGGTAGCTTATGCATCGAGGCAGTTGAAGCCGCATGAGACCAGATATCCAGTTCATGACTTGGAATTGGCGGCTATCATCTTCGCCCTGAAGATCTGGAGGCACTACTTATATGGCACTTCATTCACCATATACACGGATCACAAGAGCCTCAAGTTTCTATTTACTCAGGCGGAACTGAATATGAGGCAGAGGAGATGGATGGACCTACTCAAGGACTATGATTGCGAGATTGAGTACCATCCGGGGAAGGCCAATTTGACAGCAGACGCTTTGAGCCGGAAAGTGAGGAGTTCTGCTGAGGACGTCATCCATTTGTCGGCTATGATGACCTCCTATTGTCATCTCGGCTATGATTTTGACATAGATGCATCGCCAGTGTATGTCTCTACCTTATTAGCTGAGCCAGATATTTATGAGAACATCAGGAGAGCTCAGAGGTCAGATGCTGAGGTTCAGAGATGGTTGTCTATAGTGCATCTTGGTCAGCCGACGAAGTTCAGAATGGCCGACGACGGATCTTTGAGATTGGGTAACCGCTGGGTAGTTCCAAGTACGCCGGAGTTGCGTAAAGGGATCTTGGAGCGAGCTCACAGTAGCAGACTTAGCATCCACCCAGGCGGGAAGAAGATGTACAGAGATCTGCGTGGTCAGTTTTGGTGGAAGCGAATGAAGTCTGATGTCGTCACTTTTGTGAAAAGGTGTCTGATCTGCCAACAGGTTAAGGCAGAGAGGCAGAGACCTGGCGGCGAATTGAGGAGCTTGGAGATACCGAAGTGGAAGTGGGAGCACATTTCCATGGACTTCGTGACTCATTTGCTGAGGAGTGCTTCAGGCTTCGATGCTATTTGGGTGATTGTGGACAGATTGACCAAGGTAGCCCACTTTATCCCCTATAGCATGACATTTACATTCTTGAGGATGGCGCAGTTGTATATTAGAGATGTGGTGAGATTGCATGGGATCCCCGTTTCCATTGTGTCAGATCGAGATCCGCGATTCACATCTCATTTCTGGGAAGGCCTTCAGTCAGCTTTGGGAACTGAGGTCAGATTGAGCACTGCTTATCATCCTCGAGACGGATGGCCAGACCGAGCGCACTATTCAGACGCTCGAGGACATGTTAAGAGCTTGTGTTTTGGAGTTTGATGCTTCTTGGCAGGATTCAGTGCCTCTGGTAGAGTTTTCTTATAACAATAGCTACCAGGCAAGTATTCAGATGGCTCCGTATGAAGCTCTTTATGGCAGACGATGTAGATCGCCCTTGTGTTGGGATGATTTGGACAGTAGATCAGTCGGAGGGCCTGAGTTGATCCGGGAAATGGAAGAGAAGATAAAGATTATAAGGCAGAAAATGAAAGCGGCCCAAGACAGACAGGCAGCTTATGCGAATAAACGGCGGAGACCGTTAGAGTTTCAGTTGGGAAATAAGGTCTTTTTGAAGATCTCGCCTTTCAGAGGCGTTGTGCGGTTTGGGATGCGCGGGAAACTGTCTCCGAGGTTTGTGGGACCGTACGAAATTTTGCAGCGCATTGGCACATTGGCTTACCGACTGGCTTTGCCGCCTTCTTTATCTGGTATACATGATGTGTTTCATGTATCGATGCTGCGGAAGTATGAGCCGGATCCGTCTCACGTGTTACAGCCTTCCGAAGTTCAGTTAGAGTCAGATATATCTTATGTGGAACGGCCTGTTAGAATTCTGGACAGAGCAGACCGAATACTTCGGAACAAAGTGATACCGATGATCAAAGTTCAGTGGGATCGCAGGGGTGTCGAGGAGGCTACGTGGGAGACGGAGCAGCATATGGTGCAGCACTACCCGGAACTATTCTCTGGTATGAGTTTATGTTTAGTTTCTTTTGGGGTAGGTGCATGTGATTTCGAGGACGAAATCTTATAAGTAGGGGAGTATTGTGACATCCCCGAAATGGTTAATTGCTATTTGGCTTTAATTGTGTTTATTATGATTAATTATGTGGTAATTAATTATATGTTGGATTTATTTACCTTATGTGGAAATGCATGGTCATGTGGATAGGGTGACCCGGGGTTGCATTTCAGGGTGCATGTAATGCATGTTGGGTAAATATTATTGGAAGCATGATTTATTTGCATTGGTTAGCAATTAATTGGAAATCATGTGTTAATTGATATTATGGTGCATTTTGAGTAAATGCTTTGAAAAATATCATGTTGGGGTGTTTTATACACCATGGGATTATTTTGGAATGCATTTGATTTATAACTCATTTTATACCCAACCCCACCCCATCCAACACTTTTACTTTACCAAATCATTTCCAACACCCAAACCCTTCCCCTCTCCACATTTTCGATTTTGAGCTCTTGGGTGAAGAGAAGTGCTTGCAAACTTTGATTTGTGGAAGATTGTTGAGTGATTTAAGGTCCCTAGAGGTATGGATACCTCATGTTTAATTTTGTAAAGATTTGTTTTAGTTTGGGTTGGTTTTGAAGGGTTTAAAATGGGTTTGTGTTGGGTGTTGTGGTTTTGGTAATATTTTGGTTGGATGTTGTATATTTGAGTTTATGTTGATGTTTATAGATGGTTTTGAGTTGTGGGGTTTGGTTGATATTGGTGTATGTGGGTGTTTTTGAGTGGGGGTTGAAGATGGGTGAATAGTGCCCAAACCCCGCATGCCCACAGCTCGGTGATCGATCGGCGTTTTTCTCTCGATCGATCGCGAGCAGCAAGGCTGAGGCAGTAAGCCTCAGCGATCGATCGCGAGATGCGCGCGATCGATCGGCGAGGCCGCGATCGATCGGCGCTAGCTCCGCGATCGATCGCGGATTGTTGAAAATTGTTGGGCGAGGCAGTGTGTTCTCGCGATCGATCGGGGCTTGATGGCGATCGATCGCGAGACGCCAAAAATGGTGTTTTTGGGTGTTTTTGTGGGATTTTTGGTATTGGACTATTATTGGGTTCTAATATTGGTATTTGTGAATATGTAGAACCAACCCAGGTGGCAACGCAGCCAAGGAATTGAGGTCCAACCACATTCCACATTTTGGAAAGGTACGTAGTGGACGTACGGGCACCCAACGGTAACATGTATTTTATATACTCATTGTTTATGCATTGTGGATGCGAGTATATATATGGTATTGCATTGTGGATGCATATACATGTTGATTTATGCCATATGAGGTATTGCATTGTGGATGCATATACATGGTAATTTATGCATATTGATGTTAGATGCATATTATGATTATTGGATGCACATCCCATGAGTCGTGGTCATCCTTTGATGATTTTAATGCTTGCCGCTTTTTGTATTGGTTCCGCTAAATGTGAAGCGAGGGGTGGGAGCGCCGCATGTCACATTTGAGCGTGGTTGTCATATGGGGCGAGGAAAGGGTATTTGCCGCTCTCTGTGAAGCGAGGGGTGGGAGCGCCGCATGTCCATTGTAGCGAGGTTATCCTATGCCGCCCATATGAATATAAGCGAGGGGCATTAAAATACACTGTGATGGACAGACTAGGGAATGGTGACCAATATGTGGTACAGTTGAGATGGTATATGATGTCATGACATGTTTCGGCCATTAAAAATAATCTGTTGATTATACTCATGAGTTATGGTACAGGGACAACCAAACGGGAAGCGTTTGAAATGCATGGGAAAACAGGAAGTGTTTTATATTGATTATGCATTTACGCTTTATCTTCATATTGTGTTGAATATGAATGATTATTATTGCTCATGTTTGGGGGTTGTCCTTGTAGGTACCTTTTTGGCATGATAGCAAGCTTTGAACGGGTTGAGGTGGTGAGCTTGTGAAGCATTCTTTTGAGGATTAAAGGACAGGATTATTTTGTCTAGTGTCTACTCTAGGAGTAGTGTAAAACTAGTTGATAACATTCATTGGTGAGGAATGTAATTAATCCATTTTATTTTGGAAGTCCTTATTATCATGGCATGTAATGCTTAAGCTCATAGACTCAACATGTTCTTTTCTCACTCTGATCATTATATTAGCTCTATTATGCCTTATTTCCGCACTTAAGGATTAGGGTCCTTACATTAGATGATCAATCTAATACACAAACACAACAATCATGGAATTTGAAATCTGAGAAACACATTGAAATCAAAATCTAATTCAACAATCAAACCGAATTCTCATAAAAGATTCAAATCCAAAAGTAGGTATCCCTTCAACCAAGAATCGAAGGGTTTTAGCCTATCATATTCAAATCTAAAAACATAATAAATTGTACCGAAAACATTGAATTAAATAAAGGAAAAGAGATTACTAAGACGAATTGCGATTCCGGCTTGTCAGTTCCGGCTCCGTTCTTTGTTGTTCTTGAAGAAAACTTGAAAGAAAAATTATTCTAAAAACCTAACTTAGTCTAAACTATCGAAATCTGTCTGATATGAGGTGTAAAAATCGAGTTCTGAGGTTATGGAGGCTAAGATTTAGGTACAATCTTTTAAACATGGTAAAAGACTCAATTTCCTTATTTCCGGACTCTTCGGCGATCGATCGCCTTGAATGTGGCGATCGATCGCTTCTTTATTTTTTTCAGCAGATCGCTTGAGGCGATCGATCACCACTTTATCGCGATCGATCGCCTGGCTCCAGTGGACTTTGGCGATCGATCGCTTGATACACGCTATCGATCGCTGGCTTGTAAATTTTGTTGCAAAAGTTTATGTCCATAGGCGATCGATTTCCTCTCCCAGGCGATCGATCGCCACCTCCAAAATTACGTTTTTGCCGTTTTCTTGATCAACTTTGAGTCATTGTCATGTTCATATCTTTTCTTGGTCTTTACACATCATTTTTAGCTCGTTTTCTTCGATTGTACCTACAATTACACAAATATACGATTAGGTAGCATACGTATCAAATTATCCATCAAAACCTACCAAATCGTATACAATTAAGCAATAAAGATGTGTCTATTTCTAGTCACATCAAACTCCCCCATACTTACTCTTTACTCGACCTCGAGTAAACCAAATAAAACTACACTATTTTTGGTTGGCTCATAGTATCATAACAAAGCAACTTGTCCTCACTTTAATGCCTCAACAATTTTAACATGCACAGTAATGAAAGGCGTTGAAAAGTTAACAGTGGAACAAGTTCAATCCCTAAACATTATCATACTCAACAAAGTAGTGAACGTGTGTGTGTGGTCATAGACGAGTGTTGTGTACAAATTATAGATCCAAAATATGCAAAGCCATAATAGTTCAAGTTATACACTAACACAAGTATAAGCTCACTTGCACACTCTTCTCCACTATCTTAGCCACTTTGCAAATATAAATCAAGTAGGTCATTATTAGCTTGTAGCTTGGCCTAGGTATTGGCCTATGAAGAAAGGATAAAGATGTATCAAACAAGAGAGTATGATGAAATGCACACTAAGACTTCCCTTCTTGCATGAATTTTTCTCAAACCTTGTTCAATTTTTTTCAAGGTTTATTTCAACATTTTTTCTTCTTTTGTGCCTTGGCTCCCCTTGGACTCATATTTTTTTTTTCAAATTTCTCAAGGCATCCCTTTTCTTTCATGTATTTCATTCTTTTGACAATAAAGTTCACAAATATACTTCAATGATTACCAAGTACATTTGAATGAAATATATCATACTCCCTTAAAAGGTATGGATTAAAATTCATATTTAGGCTCATTAGGGAAGGATGATAAGCTAGTCAAGGACTGTTGAATGGAGGTCTTGAGTATGCTTAGCATACTCCCATTCTTTTGCATTAAGGCTAAAAAAGGGTACTAGAGATAGATTTTGTTCATATGGTAGGCTTGAAAGGCTCAAACGCATCAAAGATTGCCTATATCACTTTCATGTTTGCAAGTTGTCTAGACATACGCCTCAAAGAGCATGTAGTTAAGTTCTAGCATGTATTAGAGACTTCTTAAGACTATCACAAAATTCACACAATCTTCACTAAGTTATGCACACTTCACAAGTAATGACAAAATCGTGCTCAAGATATTCACTTACTAAGTTAAAGTAAACTTTGCATTAGAGTTCAAAGTGTTCCAAAGTTAACAATTCACCTATGTTCAAAAGCATGCATGATATCAATTAGGTTTCATCACGGGATAGTGATTCTAAGCATTCATTCATTACTAACTATGAGGTCAAAATTTTTTAAGTTTTTAGATTTTTTTTTTTTTTTGTATTTTTGAAATATTAAAGCAAAACTAACTACTAATCCCTCCCCCATACTTAAATCTTACATTGTCCCAATGTAAGGCAAAAATACAAGAAAAGAGAAAAGTTTAAACTAAAAAGCAATAAAAATAAAAGGGTAAAAGGGAAACTAACTCCCCTTGGGTTGCCTCCCAAACAGCGCCTCTGTTTAACATCGGTGGCCCGACGCCAGTCCTCGTGCTCAGTCAAAGTGGGGTGGATCCTCTAGAGCCACCTTGATGTCTACATTCCCTCCTTCTTCATGTTGGACACCTTCAAAGTAGTGCTTCAAGCGGTGACCATTCACCTTGAATGTTTTGGTGGTGTCCAAACTTTGAATTTCCACTGCACCATGGGGATACACATGAATAACTAAATAAGACCATGCCACCTAGAACGAAGCTTACCTGGGAACAGGCGAAGGCGGGAATGGTAAAGGAGAACTTTTTGACCAACTTCAAAGGTTCTCCGTGATATCATCTTGTCGTGAAAATCCTTCGTCTTTTCTTTGTAAAATCTAGCAATCTCGTAAGCTTCATTTCGTATCTCCTCTAGCTCTTGCAATTGCAGCTTCCTATGCACGCCACTCTCATCATAGTTCATGTTGAAATTCTTCACTGCCCAGTATGCTTTGTGTTCCAACTCTACAGGGAGATGACATGGTTTACCAAAAATCAGTCGATAAGGAGACATACCTATTGGAGTCTTATATGCGGTTCTTTAGGCCCACAGTGCATCGTCTAGTCGCAAGCTCCAATCTTTCCTTGTCGGGTTGACCGTTTTTTCCAATATGGCCTTGATTTCTCGGTTAGAGACCTCAGCTTGGCCATTTGTTTGCGGGTGATAGGCAGTGGAGACTTTGTGAGTCACGTGGTATTTCTTGAATAGGCTTTCCACTGTCCGGTTGCAGAAGTGTGTCCCTCGATCACTGATGATTGCTCTTGGGATTCCAAACCTAGAGAAAAGGTTATGTTTGATAAAATCTGCAACAACCTTGGAATCGTCAGTACGGGTGGCTATAGCTTCCACCCATTTCGACACATAATCAACAGCAAGCAGTATATAAATATGACCATAAGACATAGGAAAGGGTCCCATAAAGTCGATGCCCCAAACGTCAAAAATTTCAGAAATGAGAATGGGTTGTTGATGCATCTCCTTTCTTTGGGAGAGATTACCGGTCAGTTGGCATTGTGCACAGTTCTTGCAGAAAAGATATGTGTCACGAAATAGGGTGGGCCAAAAGAATCCACACTCGAGTACCTTCCTAGAGGTTCTCTTGGATCCAAAATGTCCACCACAAGCATATGAATGGCAAAACATTAAAATGTCATTTACCTCAATCTCGGGTATGCAACGTCGAATGATTTGGTCCGCACAGTTCTTCCATAATTAAGGATCATCCCATACATAATACTTGGCATCACTCCTGATCTTAGCTCGTTGAGACCTAGACAATTCAGGGGGTAGCACATTAGAAGCTAAAAAATTCACAATATGAGCATACCATGGAAGATTGTCGTTTATGGAGAACAGATGCTCATCCGGGAATTCCTCCTTCAAACAAAGCTCATCCTCTACATGTGGTAGACGGCTCAAGTAATCTGCAACTTTGTTCTCGCTGCCCTTCTTATCCTTGATTTGTATGTCGAATTCACTCAAGAGCAAAATCCATCTTATTAGCCTTGGTTTAGCCTCCTTCTTCGTCATCAAATAGCGAAGAGCTGCATGATCAGAATAAACAATAACTTTAGTACCAAGTAAATACGATCGAAATTTTTCAAGAGCAAAAACAACTGATAAGAGCTCTTTCTCAGTAGTAGAATAATTTCGTTGGGCATCATTCAAGGTTTTTGATGCGTAGTAGATGGCATGTGAAGCATTGCCCTCTTTTTGTCCCAAGATAGAACCAACCTCATAGTCACTTGCATCGCACATGATCTCGAAGGGTTTACTCCAGTCTGGTGGTTGGATGATGGGGGTAGAGGTCAATGACTTTTTCAGTGTATCAAAAGCTCTCTTGCTTTCGGCATCCATCTCAAAAGGGACATTCTTTTGTAGTAGCTTACACAAAGGTGTATCTATCTTGGCGAAATCTTTGATGTACCTCCTGTAAAAACCTGCATGACCAAGAAAAGAGCGCACATCCCGGACACAAGTGGGGTAGGGTAAAGATTGCATAACATCAATTTTTGCCTTATCTACCTCTATACCATTAGCAGAAACAACATGACCCAGCACTATACCTTGTTCAACCATAAAATGACACTTCTCAGAATTTAACACAAGGTTAGTATCAATGCACTTTTTCAATACCAGTGTAAGGCTAGATAGGCAATCCTTGAATGAGTTACCGTAAACAGTAAAGTCATCCATGAATACTTCTAAAATATGTTCAATAAACTCAGAAAAGATACTGACCATACACCGTTGAAAAGTGGCTGGGGCATTGCAGAGTCCAAAGGGCATGCGACGGTATGTGAATGTGCCGAAGGGACATGTGAAAGTTGTCCTCTCTTGGTCCTCCGGAGCGATTGCAATCTGAAAATAGCCTGAGTAACCATCAAGAAAACAATAATAAGAATGGCATGCTAACCTCTCAAGCATCTGATCAATAAAAGGTAGAGGAAAGTGGTCCTTTCTAGTCACAGCGTTAAGCTTCCGGTAGTCAATGCACACTCGCCATCCATTTTGAATGCGTGTGGGAACAAGTTCATCGTCCTTATTCTTTATCACAATGATACCGGTCTTTTTTGGAACCACTTGAACTGGACTAACCCATTGACTATCTGATATAGGGTATATCACACCAACCGATAGAAGTTTCAGAATCTCCTCCTTCACCACCTCCATCATGGGTGGGTTTAGCTTCCTTTGGGGCTGACATGTCGGGCTCCCTCCTTCCTCTAGTAGAATTCGGTGCATGCACGTGGAGGGACTGATTCCCTTGATGTCTGCAATTGTCCAGCCTATAGCAGTTTTGTGCTCCTTGAGCACATGAATTAAGTCCTTCTCTTGATCATCCCCCAACTTGCTGGAGATGATCACTGGTAATGTATTACTTTCACCAAGGAATACGTATTTAAGGTGGGTGGGCAGTGGTTTCAGCTCGATGGTGGGTGCCTGCAAAACAGATGGGAGAGGTCTAGCGTTAGAAACAGGCAATGATATGAAAGAAACGTCACCTGACTGAAATAGCTCAGGTGTATCATCCAGCGCATCGATGGTGTGCTTCACATCGTCCATGAGGGGTATGTCCGCTTCTTCCTTCTCCAAATCCATGGTGAGAGTGCTTTCCAATTCTTTGTTTCCTACATTCTCAAAAACCTCCTGTGACAGGTAATCAATAACATCAATAGAGTATACAGTATCATCATTATTGCAAGGATATTTCATGGCATCATAGATGTTAAATGTAACAATCTCACCATCAAATTCCATAGTGAGGGTACCACTATGCACATCTATCTTTGTTTTAGAAGTTTTGAGAAATGGTCTTCCTAACAAGATGGGGCTACTTTTATCACCATTCTCCATGTCAAGGATATAAAAATCAGCTGGGAAAACTAGTTCATTCACTTGCACTAAGACATCTTCAATTAAACCCCTAGGGTATGCACTAGATCTATCTGCTAATTGAATAACCACTCCCGTAGGGTTCAAAGGACCGAGTTGTAAAGAAGCATAAATAGAATATGGCATGACATTAATTGATGCTCCTAAATCTAACATGGCCTTTTCAAGGCGAGTGTTTCAATAGTGCACGGGATAGAGAACATACCTGGATCCTTACACTTGGTAGGGATTTTTCTTTGCTTCACTGCCGATACGTTTTCACCCAGTTCAACCTTTTGAGGTCCCTTCAATCTATGACTCCTCTTGGCAGTGCATAATTCCTTTAGAAACTTCGCATAGCGAGGTACTTGTTGGATGGCGTCCAACAATGGGATGTTTATCTCACATCTTCGGAAGGTCTCATACAAGCCTTTGAGTCCAGCGTCTTTCCTGTTGTATTTTAAAGCTTGGGGAAAAGGGGGTGGCACTTTATATTCAGAAAAAGAAGGGGGCTTACCTTTTGGTGCCTCGTGTGCTATCCCGAGCTTTTCTCCAACTTCCGCTTCCTTTTCTTCCTCACTCTTGGGTGGTTCTTTCTCCGTCGTCTCCGGTGTCTCCAATTCCTTCCCACTCCTAGTTGTGATGGCATTTGACATTTTTTCTCGGATTCACCACTGTTTGTGATGGTAGAGTGGTTGATCAGTTTGCTTTAACTCGATTAAGAGCAGTGGCTAGTTGACCCACTTGGGTGTTCAAGGTTTGAATACTCGATCTTGTTTCATGTTGAAATTTAGTAACATTGTGAGCAAGATCTTGAATGATTACCTCTAACCTGTCAGTAGTAGAAGGAAAATTGGATTGTTGTGCCCTCTGAAAAGGTGGCCTGTATGGTGGAGGATGTTGTGGTGCTTGAGGAGGAACATGATTTATCGATTGTGGTCCATAGCTCAAGTTAGGGTGGTCTCTCCATCCTGGATTGTATGTGTTTGAGTAAGGGTCATGTCTTCGTTGGGGTTGTCCCGGAAATCCCCCTGCTGCATGTACTTGCTCGGCTGATGTCTCTTGAAGTGTCGGGCATGCATCAGTGGTATGACTTATCTCCAAACATATTCCACATGGCTTTGTCTTTCCTACATTTCCACCTGCCATACCACGCACAAGAAAAGTGAGGTCTATCAGTTGTTGTTCTAGGTTTGATACGTTTACCTCTTTTCTTTGTGGTTGTCCATGGTGCACAGATCCGAATTGTTGGGAGTTGGCCGCCATGTTAGCTATCAACCTTCTAGCCTCCTCCGCTGTTTTATCTATAAATGCTCCTCCGCTTGCCGCATCCACCAAGTTCCTGTCAGAAGAAAGTAAACATTCATAGAAGTATTGGATTAGAAGGTGTTCACTTATCTGGTGTTGTGGACAACTTGCGCACAACTTCTTGAATCTCTCCCAGTACTCGTGTAGTGATTCCTCGTGGAGCTGCTTCACACCATATATCTCTTTCCTCAAGTTCGTTGCCCTTGAAGCTGGGAAATATTTTTCTAGGAATACTCTTTGTAAGTCAGTCCACGTGGTGATCGATCGGGATGGTAAGTAGAAGAGCCAGTATTTTGCAGTGTCCTTTAGAGAAAATGGAAAGGCTCTTAACTTTATTTGATCCTCAGTGATTCCGGTCGGTTTCATAGTAGTGCATACCACGTGGAACTCCATCAAGTGCTTGTGCGGGTTCTCACCTGCAAGACCATGCAAAGATGGCAATAAGTGAATTAAACCAGATTTGAGTTCGAAATTTACGTTATTTGTGAGGGCAGGGAAAGTGATGCAGAGAGGTTGTTGATCCAAGTTAGGATTTGCCAACTGCCTCAAGCTTTGATTTGCAGCCATCATGGTCCTCTCTTCTTCTTCTTCAAGCAGTCTTGCTTCTCTTCTTCTCTGATGTAGTGTCCTCTCAATCTCAGGATCGTAGTGAAAGTTATCCTCGTGATTAAACGATCCACCTGTACTCATCAACAAACCAGAGTAGTAATGCGGGATAACAAATAAAAAAAAAAATCGACACAAAATAATACCACAGGGAAGGTAGTATTTTTTCCTGTCAATTTAAAAACGAATAAGTAACAAGGGGTTTTGGATTGGATTATTACTACTTAACAAATTCTAAGAATTAAACTAATACGCAAAATTAACTAAACGAATTAAGACTTATGAGATTAAAGCAATTCTTGGTTTTCAAGTAACCGTACTTTTGGAAAATTATCTTTTGGTCATCAAATCAAAACATTCGAATTCTTTCGATTATCTATCGATTGGAAATTCAATTCCTACTCATCTTATTCGTAGTCAAAGAGAAAACAACATTCAATTCAACCCTTACCAAATCTCTAATCACCACTACAGCCGTTAATGATTAAATCAATGATAGTTTTCAAACCTAATGAGTTCGATAAATCTAATCAATGAAAACTACAGCCGTTAAAATTGATTACTCAATCGTTTCTCCTAAGAATTCAATAACACCTACAGCCGGTTAATTATTAATCTTAGTTGTTTCTTAACAAAC
Source organism: Haberlea rhodopensis (assembly GCA_907163345.1). Classification (NCBI taxonomy): domain Eukaryota; kingdom Viridiplantae; phylum Streptophyta; class Magnoliopsida; order Lamiales; family Gesneriaceae; genus Haberlea; species Haberlea rhodopensis. The sequence continues at coordinate 213,914 of CAJQUN010000365.1, forward strand.
TATCGATTATGCAATTGAATATTAGATGATCAATCTAATACACAAACACAACAATCATGGAATTTGAAATCTGAGAAACACATTGAAATCGAAATCTAATTCAACAATCAAACCGAATTCTCATAAAAGATTCAAATCCAAAAGTAGGTATCCCTTCAACCAAGAATCGAAGGGTTTTAGCCTATCATATTCAAATCTAAAAACATAATAAATTGTACCGAAAACATTGAATTAAATAAAGGAAAAGAGATTACTAAGACGAATTGCGATTCCGGCTTGTCAGTTCCGGCTCCGTTCTTTGTTGTTCTTGAAGAAAACTTGAAAGACAAATTATTCTAAAAACCTAACTTAGTCTAAACTATCGAAATCTGTCTGACATGAGGTGTAAAAATAGAGTTGTGAGGTTATGGAGGCTAAGATTTAGGTTACAATCTTTTAAACATGGTAAAAGACTCAATTTCCTTATTTCCGGACTCTTCGGCGATCGATCACCTTGAATGTGGCGATCGATCGCTGGCTCGTAAATTTTGTTGCAAAAGTTTCTGTCCATAGGCGATCGATTTCCTCTCCCAGGCGATCGATCGCCACCTCCAAAATTACGGTTTTGCCCTTTTCTTGATCAACTTTGAGTCCTTGTCATGTCCATATATTTTCTTGGTTTTTACACATCATTTTTAGCTCGTTTTCTTCGATTGTACCTACAATTACACAAATATAAGATTAGGTAGCATACGTATCAAATTATCCATCAAAACCTACCAAATCGTATACAATTAAGCACTAAAGATGTGTCTATTTCTAGTCACATCATTCGCCATGGACAACCGCCAAGAAAAGAGGTAAATGTATCCAATTTTGAACAACAACTGATTGATCTAACTTTTCTTGTGCGTAATCTTGCATGAGGCAACATGAGGAAGATGAAGCCGTGTGGAATCTGTCTAGCTGTGAACCATCCCACTGATGCATGCCCCTCACTACAAGAGACAGCCACTGAGCACGTGAATGCAGCGGGAGGATTCCCAGGGCCACCAAACCAAGGATATGGGAACCCACAGATGCACCAACCTCCGCCCTATAGACCGCCATATCAGAGACCTCCACCACCTCCAGTGCACCCTCCTTCTGACAGGTTAGAGAATATTATTATTAAAGTTATTGCTGAAAATAGCTTACAATTGCAACAGGAGACGAGGGCGAGCATCAAGAGTTTGACTATTCAAATGGGACAATTGGCGACTTCGCTCAATAAGCTTGAAACGAGCATGTCAAATGGACTACCGTCACAGCCAATTGTGAACCCAAGGGAGAATGTGAGTGCAATCACTTTGAAGACGAGTAGCGATGAAGATAAGGAAAATGAGGTACTGACACCACCCGGAGGAGAAGAAGTGAAAGAGATGAAGGACGTTGAGGAGCTTATACAAGAGGATGAACCACGAGGTAAGCCCCATCCACTCCGTGAGTACAAAAATGAACCCCATTCCCCCTTGCATTGAAGGATAATAGGAGAGAAGCTGGACTTAAGGGACTCTTTGACACTTTCCGACGCTGCGAGGAGAACGCCCCACTACATGCTGCCATAATGAAGGTGCCTCGATGTGCTAGATTTTTGAAGGAAGTATGGAAAATGGGTAAGAATAAGGAAGGCAAAGGGTGCCCCAAGATTGAGTTAGGTGAGAATGCTTACGCGGCCATCCAAAGAAGCATTCCTGATAGGCTTAGATTTTGAGTGATTTTAACTGTAATTTCTTCCCATTTTCCGTACTTTTTCCTGGATGATATTATGCTTTTTGGTGTTTATTCATTTGTTTCAGGAAATTTGATCGGAAGTGGAAGAAATGAGCTAATGAGAAGATAACGGGCGAAATCGAGGCATAAAAGATGATGAAAATATTGAAGATGGTTTCTTCAGATCTCGATCGATCGAGATTTATTCTCGATCGATCGAGCCAGCCAGAAGCAAGAGTCTGATTTTTCGAAGGCTCGATCGATCGGTGAAATTATCGATCGATCGAGCGAGACAGTAACCTCGGAGCTGAAATTTTCAAATTCTCGATCGATCGGTGGAAAATGTCGATCGATCGAGCGAGGCAGTAAGTTCCAAAAGCTGGCGTGAACAGTGCACCGATCGATCGGTGAACTTCTCGATCGATCGAGACGCGAAATCTGAAGATTTTATTTTCCTTTTTTATCGAGATTTTGGAGGGCTTTTTAGGGGATCTCTTCCACAGAATTAAAAGACGAATTTTTGGGGACGAATTTGACATCGAATATCAGACATTTTTCTAGGTCAAGGAGCCGCTGCCCAACGCCGCCAAGGAGATCCAATCTCCGTTCTTCGTCCAAAGTCGAGCCAATCTCTTCCGGAGTGCAAGGAAGGAACAAGAGAAGAAATTACGGTGCAACGCACGGATTCATCCATCGTTTATCGTATTTCTGAACCTTAATTTATTTGATTTTCATTTTCATTTGAAGTTTTTGAGGTCGAGAGACAATTAAACTCATCTGTATTTGAATTTAATTGAATTTGGTTTATATTATTGAAGTTTTCGTTCATTGTGTTTAAATATTGATTCATTGGTATTTGAGTGTATTGATATTTATTGTTCATAGATTGATTGCATGTGTAGATCAAAGTCTAGCTAGCTTTGATTGAATTTGAGAGTTACAACCGAGATCGAGAGATAACGTTGTAACACGCTCCATTAATTTATGATGTATGTCACGATTGAGATCGAGAGATGATATCGCATACGTGAGAACTTAAAATCGAAAGATTTAGAGTTAATAGGTTTTGATGATTTAAGCAACTTTAAATTAGTAAATAGGTGCACGAGAGTGACTTGTTCTAATTTATTGTTAGTTTCGTTACAGCTCGAGAGAGTGTATCGAATAATAGTAAAACCTTTCACCTTTAAAATCAATTGGTTGATAAACTGAGAATTCCATTGAATCATTAGAGATAACACAATTGAACGACGAACTCGGTAATTTTCTCGAGTGACTTACCTTCGCATTTCCGGAACCATTCTTTTCATTGTTTCTAGTTTAAATCTTTATTCTTTAGTTTAATTTAGTTAGTTAATCAAACTCCTTTAATCGTAGGCTAAATATAATTTGATTGATCTTATTTGGTACTTATACGTTAGTCCCTGTGGATTCGACAACCTTTACTTAATTTTCACTATACTAAAACTTGACACCGTGCACTTGCGGTAGAATCGCTTCACACAAATCTTTGAAAAATAATTGTTTAAAGCGGTCAAGTTTTTGGCGCCATTGCCGGGGACTAATCTGTATAATATCATACGAGATTAGTTAATTGTAATTTAGCCAATTCTTTTATTATTGCAATTTTTGTTTTCTTTGTTTCCTTTTGTTGATATTTGTGAATAATTTTGTGTTTTTTTGTTGTCTCCTTTTGTCTATTTTGTACAGGAATCGGTTCTTTAGTGCATGCATAGAAGAGAGGAACCCTTTCTCGAGCCGTTTGATCCAGAGATAGAGAGAACGTTACTAAGAAGATTACGAGAAGCTCGAGAAATGGCTGACAATAACGAAGCACAGCACCCTAGATCGATGATGGACTTTGCACAACCCGCATTTCATGGATCGCTGTCGAGTATTACAAGACCGACGATTCAAGCAAACAATTTTGAGATCAAGCCGGCAATCATACAAATGATTCAGCACTCAGTGATGTTCGGGGGAGCAGCTACAGATGATCCGAACAATCACATCTCCAACTTTTTGGAGATTTGTGATACATTCAAACACAATGGCGTCTCTGACGATGCCATCAGGTTAAGACTCTTTCCCTTTTCATTACGAGACAAAGCTAAGGCATGGTTGAATTCTTTACCTGCAGGTTCTATCACAACATGGGAGGGGATGACAAAGGCGTTTTTGTCAAAGTACTTTCCCCCTTCCAAGACGGCGAAGATGCGGAACGATATCACGACTTTTGGTCAGTTTGACCCCGAGACTTTATACGAAGCGTGGGATTGGTTTAAGGAGTTGTTGAGGAGATGCCCACACCATGGTTTACCCATATGGCTGCAGGTACAAACTTTTTATAACGGTTTATTTTCTGCTAACCGTTCAATGATTGATGCAGCATCTGGGGGATCCATAATGAGAAAGACGCCGGAAGAGGCATATAGCTTGTTGGAGGAAATGGCGTGCAACAGCTACCAGTGGCAGTCCGAGAGGAGCACGCCACAGAAACCAATGAGAGTCCATCAAGTGGACGAGATCACTGCTCTTTCGGCTCAATTAGAAGCCATGAACCGGAAGATAGACAGCATGGGAGCAGCAGCAATGCAGGCCCAAACTATTTTCTGTGAGCTGTGTGGAGGCGGTCATCCTAGCATCGAATGCCAGGCAGGTAACCCATTCTTGCAAACTAATGAAGTGGTGAATTTTGTAAATAACAGGCCACCCACCAGTCCGTACTCAAATTCATACAACCCGGGGTGGAGGAATAATAACAACTTTAGGTGGTCCAACAAAGAGAAAGTGTTAAATCCACAGCTACAACCGGGATGTGATGACCAGGGATTATAGGTGTTAATCCCGTAGTGTTAATAATCCCTAAAGTGGTTTTACGTGGCGATTTGGAATTTAATCGAGGTGTTGGGCCTTCTGGGCTCGTTTATTTGGGTAGTTGGGATCGTTGGATCTCGAGGTTGAGATTGTATTCTCATTTCGGTGAAAACCTGTGAGTTGGGTTTTAATGCGTCTCGGGATCTCGGGTGCTTGGTGTGGGCACCGGTAGGGGGTTTTTGAGTTAGAGAGAGAATTTTTGAAAACAGATGATTTTTAATGAATCATGATGTATTTGTGGGGCTATTAGTATTTCGGGGTATTTTGCTATAAATACAAGTTGAACCCGAGATTTTTATTAAAATTCCATTTTAGCCCCAACCCGCCTCTCTCTCTCTCTCTCCCGCCGATTCCCGATTTTTCCCCCAGCCCCGCGCACGAAAACGCCTCGTCCGCCGCCGTCCGGCCGCCGTTCGGCGCGTCCGACCTACCCACGGCTTCGTCTCGTCCAGGCGCTCCTTTCCCCTCCGTCAATTCGAAGTTTTGTCGCGTGTGGAAGTCGGATTTCGCTGGAATGCGCCGATCCCCAATTTCTAGGGTTCTTCGATTTTGGTCCGATTTCTTCCGATTTTCGATTGGGTAACCTCCCTTGCCCCTTTTTCGTCGTGTTGTGTAATTCCCTGCCATTTTTGTGTTCGATTTGTTCGAATTATTGCTGTTGGTGGGATTGGTTCGAATTTATGCTTTTTTCGTGGGTTAAGGTTCGAAAATTGTGATTTTTGGCAGGGGTGTGGCGATTCTTGTTATGGGTCGTTTATTACATGTTTTAGATGTATAAGGATGTTTAATTGTGTTCGAATTTATGGCTTTGAATTCGAATTTTGAGGATTTTTGGCAAGGGTGATGATTCTTGCTATTAATGGTTTAATTCACTTTTTAGATGAATTATGGTGTTTAATTTGGGTTCGATTTGTGAGATAAGGGTTCGAAATTTGTAGGGTATCCTTGAACAATTTTCGTTGTTGTCTCATTCGTTCCCCTCCCTGCATGTACCCTGCCCCGGGTCTTTTAAATGATTTCTTGTCGTGTGTTGACGATATGTTGAGGGTGATGGGTGTGCTTGAGCATGGGTTGCATGTTCGTAAATAATCGTGAATTATTTATCGTGTTAGCACATCATTCCTCGGGGCATGGAACTCGAGCAAGGTTTGGCTCGGACTTCGAGGATTTAAGGTACGTTTAGCGTACGAGCATAGCTTAAATGATGTTTTACAAGTATGATGCATGATTTAAAATACATGAAATGTTTTATTATGATGGCACCGCGACTTGGTTACGTTATGTTGATTCACATGGTGAAATGCTTGGTGCCGCTATGAAGCGAGCAAATGATGGGTGTGGTCGCTACGGAGCGAAAGTAGTATGACGCTACTTTGAAGTAAGAAATGAAAATGTGGTGTTGATTAGATATCTAGGATATCTGTATTTTATTCCCTATTGGTAATGAATAGGAACAGAGACGTGGTTAATCAGAGAAGTGATTAACTAGTATCGGAAGTTAAGGAAGTCTCAATATGATATCTAGAATTATGATAATTGCTAGATAAAGAAATATGTTATGAAATGTTGTTAATTCGAAACTGGTTAGGGTTAACCAATATGATGATTAACTGCATATTCAGGATTTGATGATTTATCTGTTTTGAGAACAGGGTTATTACAGGGGTACGCTAGGATGATGATGATACCATCCAGGAAGTGTCACATATGTTCCACAATATTTACATTTTCGTAAATTATGTATTATGTCATTATGATTATGAAATTGTGGAATTGGTATGCTCACCCCGTTGGGGGCTGTCTCTGTTGGGACAGGTGAACAGGTACATCGATGGCTTTGGAGATGAGCTCGAGCTGTTGAATGGATGTACTCCCAGGATCGTGGTACCAGGGCTTGATGGAGCACGGTATCGTATAGAGTACCTATATATATATATATATATACCCATGATGGTTATACACATAATTATGATGCTCGCATGTGAGCACGATGGTACTTGTATATGGGTTGTATAAAGGCATGAGCCTTTCTCTCTCTCATTCTATGTTGCATGCAATTAGAGGTAGAATTGCTAAAGGTTATGAGAGTCATTAGTGTATGTGGGTGTTGAAACCCACTTTTGTTGCCATATGTGTGGTGTCTTCCCTGGCTGGGAATTCACTTGATATTGCTGTATTCTGATGAGTATTATGTTTTCCCTGGCCGGGAATTATGTTGTGTGTTGTACTTTTATTTCGGGATAGCTCTATTTATGGGGAGACTCTGCCCAAATTTTTATAAAAGTCCACAATGGTAAAGTATCATCTGAATTCCCGAATGATTTTATGGAAAGCATGTGCCACACATAATGATTAATACACTAATCAAGGGTTAAGTATTTGGGGTCCTTACACGGGAGGTTCGAATAAACTGAATATGGAGGAGCTAATAGCCAAGTTCATAGCATCAACTGAATCCAGGATGACAACCCAGGATGCAGCAATAAAGAACTTGGAAGTGCAAGTGGGTAAGCTCGCATCATTAATCACAGGACAATTGCAGGGCAACATCTCAAGTAGAACAGTGAAGAATCAAAACGAGCAAGCAAAGGACATTGAGTTAAGAATTGGAAAAGAGCTAAGACCGCAAGCTGAAGCTGAAGAGAGTCATGGAGAGACATCCGAAAGCAAGGATATGAATGAGAAAAAGGCAACAGAGAAAGGTAAGCATTCTAACACTACACCGATCACAAACATTGATAGGATAGTAATTCCTCCCCCATTTCCCGCAGCATTGAAAAAAGCTAAGATGGACGCAGAATTTGGTAAATTTCTTGAAGTTTTTAAGAAATTACACATTAATATTCCATTTGCTGACGCTTTACTTCAAATGCCTAGTTATGCTAAGTTTTTGAAGGAAATCTTGTCGAGTAAACGAAAGCTGGGCGAATATGAGACGGTAAGTTTGACGGAGGAGTGCTCAGCAATTGTGCAAAATAAAATGCCTCCAAAGTTAAAAGACCCAGGGAGTTTTACTATACCATGCACTATAGGATCATTATCTTTTACAAAGTCATTATGTGATTTGGGTGCTAGTATAAATTTAATGCCATTTTCTAGGAGAGCCAAAACCTACCAAGGTTTCACTACAGTTAGCAGATCGATCCATCACATACCCTAGGGGTATCATTGAAGACGTTCTAGTCAAAGTGGATAAATTCATCTTTCCCGTTGACTTTCTGGTACTTGATATGGAAGCAGATTCAGAGACACCGTTGATTTTGGGTCGACCATTTTTAGCAATGGGAAAAGCAATAATCGATGTGCAACAAGGGAAGTTGGTCCTCCGAGTAGGGGAGGATCAAGTTACTTTTAATGTTTTCAAAGCACTTAAACATCCACACGATGAGCACATGTGTTTCAGTATTGATATTATTGATATTCTGACAGATGATTTTTTGCAAGATACATTCAAGGCTGACATGGAAGCATGCCTAGTGGAAGCTAATGAGCAACAATGCAAGGAAGACATTGAGCATATAGCTTTTATGAACAACACCAGTCCATACATGAAGCGAGCCACTGAGAATCTGGGAGAGTTGGGAAAAAGGGATATTAAACCTCAAAAGCCATCAATTGAAGAGTCACCTAATCTTGAACTCAAACCTCTTCCATCACATCTCAACTATATTTTCTTAGATGCTGAAAGATCTTTACCAATCATTATTTCTTCGTCTTTGACAGGTGATAATGAGGAAAAGCTTCTGAAAGTCCTTCAAGAGCACAAGAAAGCATTTGGATGGAAGATATCAGATATCAAAGGAATTAGCCCATCGGTCTGCATGCATAAAATTCTTATGGAAGACACATTCAAGGCCGTGGTTCAACCTCAACGTCGTCTCAATCCAAAAATGCAAGAGGTAGTCAAAGCTGAGGTGATTAAGCTTATGGACGCAGGTATTATCTACCCTATTTCTGATAGCTCATGGGTAAGTCCTATTCAATGTGTACCAAAGAAGGGAGGTATTACTGTTGTCCCTAATGAGAATAATGAGTTAATACCCACTAGAACAGTCACAGGGTGGAGAGTGTGTATTGATTATAGGAGGTTAAATGATTCCACTCGTAAAGACCATTTCCCCCTTCCCTTCATTGATCAGATGGTGGAAAGGTTAGCAGGGTATGATTTTTATTGCTTTCTAGATGGATATTCGGGATATAACCAAATTGCTATTACGCCTGAGGATCAAGAGAAGACTACCTTCACTTGTCCTTATGGCACATTTGCATTCCGACGAATGCCATTTGGATTATGTAATGCACCTGCTACCTTTCAAAGATGTATGGTGGCCATATTTCATGACATGATAGAGAAGTTCCTAGAAGTATTCATGGATGATTTTTCTGTATTTGGTTCTTCTTTTGATATATGTTTAGCTAACTTGAATCTGGTGTTGGCTAGGTGTGAAGAGACAAATCTCATACTAAATTGGGAGAAGTGTCATTTTATGGTCCAAGAAGGAATAGTCTTGGGACACAAGATATCTGAAAAGGGTATTGAAGTGGATCGGGCTAAAATTCAAGTGATACAACAATTACCACCGCCGACAACAGTGAAAGGGATTCGGAGTTTTTTAGGACATGCAGGATTTTATCGACGTTTCATTAAGGACTTTTCAAAAATTTCTAAACCTTTATCTCATTTGTTAACTAAAGATGCATCTTATGAATTCAATTCTGATTGTATGCAGGCGTTCGAGGCACTCAAAGAGAAATTGGTAACTACACCAGTATTGGTCGCACCTGATTGGGAGTTACCTTTTGAACTAATGTGTGACGCCAGTGACACAGCGGTAGGAGCAGTCTTAGGTCAAAGGAGGAACAAGGTATTTCATACAATTTACTATGCTAGTCGCACTTTGAATGAAGCACAACTTAACTATGCCACCACTGAAAAAGAGCTTCTAGCCATAGTTTTTGCTTTTGATAAGTTTCACTCCTACCTATGTCTTGCTAAAGTTATTGTATACACTGACCACGCTGCACTTAAGTACTTACTTGCTAAGAAAGATGCTAAACCACGCTTGATTAGGTGGATTTTATTGTTGCAAGAATTTGACTCAGAGATAAGAGATAAGAAAGGTGTTGAAAATGTGGTTGCAGATCATTTATCGCGAATTGAGAACATGACTGATACAATTGACAATGAGGTAGTTGAGATTAATGAGAATTTCCCTGATGAGCAATTATTTAGTGTTGAATTGTTACCTTGGTATGCACAGTATGCAAACTATATTGTTAGTGGTATCCTCCCACAAAATCTGACTTTTTATCAAAAGAAAAAATTCTTTTCTGAGGTTAAACATCTGTTGTGGGAGGAACCATACTTGTTTAAAGTCTGTGCAGACAATATCATAAGGCGTTGTGTCCCCAAGGAGGAGATACAGGATATTTTGCAGAAATGTCATGATGGGGATGCTGGTGGACATTTTGGAGCTACTAAAACAGCGGCTAAGGTACTTGCTTCTGGATTTTATTGGCCAACGCTGTATAAGGATACATTCAGGTATGTCTCTTCATGTGATAGATGTCAGAGAGTCGGAAATATTTCTAGGAGGAATGAATTACCATTGATCAATATGCTTGAATGTGAAATTTTTGATGTGTGGGGAATAGATTTCATGGGACCTTTCCCAAGCTCTTGTTCAAATAAATACATACTTGTCGCAGTAGATTATGTGTCAAAGTGGGTAGAGGCGGAAGCTTTGCGCACTAATGATGCTAGAGTGGTTGTGCAATTTTTGAAAAGAAAAATTTTTACTCGTTTTGGCACCCCTCGAGCAATCATTAGTGATGGTGGCACCCATTTTCGTAACAAACAATTTGAAAAACTTTTGAGTAAATATGGTGTCACCCACAAAGTGTCTTCTCCTTATCATCCACAAACCAGTGGGCAAGTAGAGGTTTCAAATCGAGAGTTGAAGAGGATCTTAGAAAAGACAGTGACTCTAAGCCGAAAGGATTGGTCCTTACGCTTAGATGATGTACTATGGGCGTATAGAACTGCTTTTAAGACACCCATTGGCACATCACCTTATAAGTTGGTATTTGGTAAGGCATGTCACCTCCCTGTTGAACTTGAACATAAAGCATATTGGGCTATTAAATGGTTGAATTTTGACTGTCAGGCTGTAGGTGAGAAGCGTCTTCTACAATTGAATGAGATGGAAGAATTCAGGAATCAAGCATATGAGAATGCCAAGATTTACAAAGAGAAAACTAAGAAGTGGCATGATTCGCGTATACAACAAAGGGAATTCAAGGTAGGAGATGCTGTACTCTTGTTCAACTCCAGATTGCGACTCTTCCCAGGCAAACTACGCTCTCGTTGGTCCGGACCATTCACCATTGCAAAAATATATCCCTCTGGTGCAATTGAAGTTACTGATCCTAGCAGGGGAACATTTACAGTGAATGGGCAGCGCTTAAAGCATTACAAAATGAGCAATGAAGTCCAAACGGTTACCTCTATAGTCTATCTTGACGACTAAGAAAGAGGAGATGACAGTCCAGCTTGGGACTATAAATCAAGAACTCTTTCTTTATTCCCTTTGTTTCTTTTTCTTTTCTTTAGGGTAGTTTTATTGACTTTGTTATTTTGTTTACTTTTGTTTTGCAGTATGAATCCATGTGTGTCGAGGAGCACCACTACCCAGTTCCCCCTCCGGAGCATGATGAGGATGACGATCAGTGACGATCGTCGTCATGGTATGTGTCTTTGCCTTTGCATTTATTTTTCTTGTTCATTGAGGGCAATTCACATGCTAAGTTTGGGGGGGTTTTTAATTATTTGTATATATCTTGCTTTTGCACATATTGCTACTTGTCTTGTTTCTTTTCCTAGCATGACTGCATGATGTTGAGACTAATTCGTCCTTGAGCATTACCAACAAAATTTTTTTTTTTCTATTGATTGAGTTATTCTTGAGAATTGATGAGTTGAACTTACAACGGTAATACATGATGAAATTAATCCTCATCTAGATAGGAGTCATGAAAATGTTTAACTTGTTTGTATATATCCTTTGTTAACTACATGTCAAAACTGAGGAATACTTTGAGCACTTATTGAGTCATGATTGAGTGAAGTATGTATTGATTAAATTGAAAACTTGTGTTAACTATGATGAGTCTTGAGTATTTTAGATAACTCTACAGTTTAGTTGAAAGCACTTTGAGGCGAAATTTATAATTAGGAACTAGACTTGGAGATGATTTAGGCGATCTTTGGACCGTTTGAGCCTTTCAAGCCTACCTGTTATATATTATTCATTAGTGTCCCCTTTTTGAGCCTTATTGAAAAAGAATGGTATATGCACTGCATATGATTAGACCCCCATTCGACATTCTTGGCAAACTCATTATACCCACCTTGGTTTGAGCCTAAAAGAAAATTTTTACCTACCCCTAGAAGAGTATAATGAATCTCATTCATTGCACAGAATTGTTATATGCAAATGAGTTCAAAAGGAACAAAAGAATGAGTAAAGAAAAAGAAAAGTTGTAGAGAAAAGCCTTGAAAAGAAAAATTCAAAATAAGACCCAAAGTGGCCAAGGCTAGAAAAAAAAAGTTGAAGAGAAGCTCAAAAAAAGAGTTGAACTGATTTTGTTATACTCTCTTCTTTGAATTCATCCTACCTTTTCTTTGAAGCCGACACCAAAAGGCCTAACGTTATAAGCTTTTAAGACCTTTTGATCCAAGTCTAGGGAACGATTACATTAGTGGAGAAGTGCTGGATAGTAAACTTGTAGAGTATTTCAAAGTAATCTTGACTAGGAGTTAATATGGCACATGTTGATGTTAAAGATATATATGTAACTCATGTTTGACAATAGCACACACGCACGTTCCGATGTTGCGATGTATTGTTTAACTTAGGAGAAAATGCTTCTTGTTAAATGTTGATTGACTTCTATTGATGTGTAAGTAGGATTTCTGAGCTGTTACATATGTTGTAAAGATGATTCATGCTTAGTACCGAGTTTAACTTTTCTTTTTGAGTTTATTGCTTGCTCGAGGACGATCAAGTCTAAGTTTGGGGGAGTTGATAGGCTTAGATTTTGAGTGATTTTAACTGTAATTTCTTCCCATTTTCCGTACTTTTTCCTGGATGATATTATGCTTTTTGGTGTTTATTCATTTGTTTCAGGAAATTTGATCGGAAGTGGAAGAAATGAGCTAATGAGAAGATAACGGGCGAAATCGAGGCATAAAAGATGATGAAAATATTGAAGATGGTTTCTTCAGATCTCGATCGATCGAGATTTATTCTCGATCGATCGAGCCAGCCAGAAGCAAGAGTCTGATTTTTCGAAGGCTCGATCGATCGGTGAAATTATCGATCGATCGAGCGAGACAGTAACCTCGGAGCTGAAATTTTCAAATTCTCGATCGATCGGTGGAAAATGTCGATCGATCGAGCGAGGCAGTAAGTTCCAAAAGCTGGCGTGAACAGTGCATCGATCGATCGGTGAACTTCTCGATCGATCGAGACGCGAAATCTGAAGATTTTATTTTCCTTTTTTATCGAGATTTTGGAGGGCATTTTAGGGGATCTCTTCCACAGAATTAAAAGACGAATTTTTGGGGACGAATTTGACATCGAATATCAGACATTTTTCTAGGTCAAGGAGCCGCTGCCCAACGCCGCCAAGGAGATCCAATCTCCGTTCTTCGTCCAAAGTCGAGCCAATCTCTTCCGGAGTGCAAGGAAGGAACAAGAGAAGAAATTACGGTGCAACGCACGGATTCATCCATCGTTTATCGTATTTCTGAACCTTAATTTATTTGATTTTCATTTTCATTTGAAGTTTTTGAGGTCGAGAGACAATTAAACTCATCTGTATTTGAATTTAATTGAATTTGGTTTATATTATTGAAGTTTTCGTTCATTGTGTTTAATATATTGATTCATTGGTATTTGAGTGTATTGATATTTATTGTTCATAGATTGATTGCATGTGTAGATCAAAGTCTAGCTAGCTTTGATTGAATTTGAGAGTTACAACCGAGATCGAGAGATAACGTTGTAACACGCTCCATTAATTTATGATGTATGTCACGATTGAGATCGAGAGATGATATCGCATACGTGAGAACTTAAAATCGAAAGATTTAGAGTTAATAGGTTTTGATGATTTAAGCAACTTTAAATTAGTAAATAGGTGCACGAGAGTGACTTGTTCTAATTTATTGTTAGTTTCGTTACAGCTCGAGAGAGTGTATCGAATAATAGTAAAACTTTTCACCTTTAAAATCAATTGGTTGATAAACTGAGAATTCCATTGAATCATTAGAGATAACACAATTGAACGACGAACTCGGTAATTTTCTCGAGTGACTTACCTTCGCATTTCCGGAACCATTCTTTTCATTGTTTCTAGTTTAAATCTTTATTCTTTAGTTTAATTTAGTTAGTTAATCAAACTCCTTTAATCGTAGGCTAAATATAATTTGATTGATCTTATTTGGTACTTATACGTTAGTCCCTGTGGATTCCACAACCTTTACTTAATTTTCACTATACTAAAACTTGACACCGTGCACTTGCGGTAGAATCGCTTCACACAAATCTTTGAAAAATAATTGTTTAAAAATAAAGTGGTCAATTCCCACCAAGTGTAAGGACCCTGTTATGTGTGGGGTCTTCCCACCTTAACAGTGATTAATAGACATAAGAAGGACTACTCATGCATTAATAACATCCTAAGGTTTTGGTTGTTACATGAGCTATCAGGATTACAGGCCAAAATAAAAGACTTCAAAAATAAATTCATTACACTCCCAAAAGAATGTTCATGTTTAGATTTATACTACTCCTAGAGTAGATACTAATCGAGACTTGATTCCTATACATTCCTGCGTTCCTCGTAGCTCACTGCCTCAACCCGACCCCTTAGTCCTTTAGTCCAAAAGCGTACCTACAGGGACAACACATCATAAGCATATACAATCTTATTCAACATCATAAAACATCATAGTAAATGAATGAAACATTGGTTAAGTAAATATGCTGGTTATTCATTAACTTCTTATCGTTGTCCCTGATTCATAATCATGCATATGGGCATATTACCCTGTGGCATCTTACCACATTATAAACATTGCATGGCCTCTTACCATGTGGGGCATCTTACCACAAATAGTATCGCATGGCCTCTTACCATGTGGGGCATCTTACCCCGTGGCATCTTACCACAAATAGACATCGCATGGCCTCTTACCATGTGGGGCATCTTACCCCGTATAACATCGTAGACATCTTATAAACACGTAAATATCTTATAAGCATCATACGCAACTTATAAACATCATCGTTTCATCATGTATACTCATGCAAAGTGTAAAGATGTGTTTTACCATCCGATGCCCGTACGTCTCTTATGTACCTTTTCAAAAAGAGGAGGAGTCAACAGACTTTATCTCCTTGATGGTGCCGGTACCTGGGATGGCTCTACAAGACCACACAATACCATATTAGATGCCTCAATACCATCTCACATCATAAACTTAACAAAATAAAACATCATTTTATTTTTCAACATTCTGCCTCTCTCGATCGATCGGCCCCGGGGTCTCGATCGATCGAGAAACTGTGCACAACAGTGCTCAACCATTCTGCCTCGATCGATCGATCGAAACATTTTACCGATCGATCAAGGGGCTTCACCGATCGATCGAGAAATCCATCGATCGATCGGCACCTGAAATTCAAAACATGCTTTAAACATTCTGTCTCGCTCGATCGATCGGGACCAAATCTCGATCGATCGAGAGCTCTGAAAAATCGGGACTTCCCCAGATTTTTGCGCACCTCTTTTCACACCATCATTTCTACTTCATAACATAACATACTTGCTCAATCAAACATGCTAGGAGCATTATAAAACTTCTATGTAAGCACTTAAATTCAAGGTTCAACAAAACCTAAACTAGTATGCAACATAACCTCATCATAATCTTCAACCTCAACCAACTTATACAGAAACAGAGCATGTTCTTCCTTGCCCAGAATTTCGAGCACTTACTTTCATAACAAGAAAACCAACACATAACGTAAGTAATATACTCGAACAAACATGCTAGGAGCTTCATAATACTTCCTTGTAAATATACATACCAAGGTTTCGTTCATACCTACACTAGCATGCATAGAAATCCTCACTACAAAAACCCAACTCAACCCGAAAACCCAGAAAACAGGGCACCAACTTACCCCTCTCTTTTGCTCCTCTTATGCAAGGTTTTTGGAACACTTTCACCAAGCTTCTTCCCTTGCCTAATGTTGCTAAGCTGGAACGAAAATGGAGGGGAGAGAAGGAGAAGGGATTGATTGGAAGGTCATCATGTAAGTATGGGCTGCCAAGTGGGGAAAAGGGCATGGGCTGCCAAGTGGGGGGGGGGGGGTGGGTGATATGGGTTGGGTGGTTATGTGGTGTTTAATTGTGTCCCGGTACATAGTACGATGTATTAAAATATCCTCACTCGATATTTTATAACTTCATATAATTTAATACATCCTTTAAAACACCCAACATTCCCCCTAAATCATATCATCATATCATAATTATAATCCCCCAAATTAATTACACAACAACCCTTAAACTTAACATAATTCATCATCATAGCACATAATCATATAACATTTCGGGGGTATTACATTACTCCCCTACTTATAAGATTTCGTCCTCGAAATCCACATGCATCATTATAATGGAACTAAACATTAAAAACATACCAGAGAATAGTTCCGGATAGTGTTGCACCATAAGCCGTTCCGTTTCCCATGTAGCCTCCTCGACACCCCGACGATCCCACTGAACTTTGACAGTCGGTATAACTTTGCTTCGTAGTCTGCGATCCTCTCGATCCAGAATTCTGATTGGTCGTTCTACGTAGGACACATCTGAGTCTAACTGAACTTCTGTAGGCTGTAAGACATGAGACGGGTCTGGCTCATACTTCCGTAACATGGAGACATGGAAAACATCATGTATGCCAGACAAGGATGGCGGTAGAGCCAAACGATATGCCAAAGTACCGATACGCTGTAAAACTTCATATGGCCCAACATACCTCGGAGATAACTTTCCCCGCATCCCAAAACGAACCACACCCCTGAAGGGCGAGATCTTTAAGAAGACCCTGTCTCCTAACTGAAATTCCAGCGGTCGTCGCCGCTTATTTGCATAGGCTGCCTGCCTATCCTGGGCCGCTTTCAGCTTTTGGCGTATCAATTTTATCTTACTTTCCATATCCTTGATCAGATCCGGTCCTCCGACCGCTTTGCTAGTCAAATCCTCCCAATACAGCGGTGATCTACATCGTCGTCCATACAGAGCTTCAAAAGGAGCCATTTGAATGCTCGCCTGATAACTGTTATTATAGGAGAACTCCACCAGCGGCACTGAATCCTGCCACGGAGTATCAAACTCCAAAATACATGTCCTCAACATGTCCTCGAGCGTCTGAATGGTACGCTCTGTTAGGGCGTCTGTCTGAGGGTGATAGGCCGTACTCAGTCTCACCTCTGTGCCCAAAGCTGTCTGGAGACCCTCCCAGAAATGTGAGGTAAACCTCGGGTCCCTATCAGACACTATCGAGACTGGGATACCATGCAATCTCACCACATCCCGTATATACAACTGGGCCATCTTCAAGTATGTATATGACATACTGTAAGGGATGAAATGAGCCGTCTTCGTCAGCCTATCTACGATCACCCAGATCGCATCGTATCCTGAGGCCGTCCTCGGCAAGTGGGTCACGAAGTCCATAGATATATGTTCCCACTTCCATTCAGGCACCTCTAAGCTCTTCAGCTCACCACCAGGCCTCTGCCTCTCTGCCTTTACCTGCTGGCAGATCAAACATCTTTTAACGAAATTGATCACCTCACGCTTCATGCGTCTCCACCAGAATTGATCGCATAGATCTTTGTACATCTTCTTTCGACAAACACATAACATCCTCTGCAGTACTCTTCACCTTCCGACTTAAGGCGTCTGCTATCAAGTTTGCTTTACCTGGATGGTACTCAATTTCACAATCATAGTCTTTGAGCAAATCCATCCACCTTCTTTGCCTCATATTCAACTCTGCCTGAGTGAATAAGAACTTCAGGCTCTTATGGTCCGTATTTATAGTGAAAGACGTGCCATACAAGTAATGCCTCCAAATCTTCAAGGCAAATATGATGGCCGCCAGTTCCAAATCATGCATTGGATACCTAGCCTCGTGTGGCTTCAGCTGCCTCGATGCATAAGCCACCACGTGCTTATCTTGCATCAACACACAGCCCAAACCCTGCAGTGACGCATCCGTATACAAGGCAAACCTCTTATTCTCAGACGGAATTACCAATACAGGCGCTATAGTCAAGCGACGCTTCAGTTCTTGAAAACTTTCCTCACAAGCCTCAGACCAAAAGAAGGGGACTCCTTTCGGAGTCAGCTGTGTTAGGGGTTTGGCAATCTTCGAGAAACCTTCGACGAAACGTCGGTAATAACCTGCCAAACCGAGGAAACTCCGTATCTCCGGTACAGAAGTGGGTGCAGCCCACTCTAACACAGCTTCAATCTTCCTGGGATCTACAGATATCCCATGGCTAGATATGACATGGCCCAAGAATACCACGCTGTCCAACCAGAACTCGCACTTACTAAGATTTGCATATAGCTGATGATCCCTAAGGATCTGAAGTACTATCATCAAGTGCCTTACATGCTCTTCTTCAGTCCGAGAGTAAATAAGTATGTCGTCAATGAAGACTATGACGAACTGGTCCAAATATGGCTGGAACACTCTGTTCATCAAACTCATGAAGACAGCTGGGGCATTCGTCACCCCAAAAGGCATGACCAGGAATTCATAGTGCCCATATCTAGTCCTGAACGCCGTCTTCTGAACATCATCTTCTCTTAATCGAATCTGATGGTACCCCGACCTCAGATCGATCTTACTGTAGAGTCTCGTACCCTGCAACTGATCGAACAAGTCATCGATCCTCGGAAGTGGATACTTGTTGTTTACTGTAGCTTTGTTCAGTTGTCTATAGTCAATGCATAGACGCATCGATCCATCTTTCTTCTTAACAAATAAGACAGGCGCACCCCATGGCGATACGCTAGGGCGTATGTAGCCCTTGTCAAGGAGTTCTTGTAACTGAATCTTTAACTCCCTTAACTCTGCTGGTGCCATCCTATAAGGGGCACGAGAAATTGCAGACGTCCCTGGTAGCAGCTCAATCCCAAACTCGACCTCTCTCGTCGGTGGGAATCCGGGAATTTCCTCCAGAAAGACATCAGCAAACTCCGCCACTACGGGCACATCCTCAACCTTTAGCTCTTTCCTCTTTTCCGTCATATCAACAGCATAGATAAGGTATCCTGTATGACCTCGTTCCAATAACTGTGCCATCTTGACAGCAGATATCAACGGAATCTTTGGGCGAGAACCATCCCCAAAGAATGTCCACTGGACTCCCATGTCAGACCTGAAACGGACAGTCCTCTGCCTGCAGTCTACCACTGCCTGATACTTGTTCAGAACATCGATGCCCACAATGCAATCGAAGTCTGTCATTCCCAGCACAATCAAATATGATCTTAACTCATTATCCTCAAAATAAATGAGGCCACCATAGACAATCTGATCCGTAGTCAAACTTCTTCCAGCGGGGGTCGAGACCATAAGAGGCATGGGCGACGGAGAAGTGCATATGTGGTGCCTTTCAACAAAATTCGTCGACACAAAAGAGTGTGACGCACATGTGTCTATCAATATAAGAGCAGGGTGCGTAAATAAAAGACACGTACCCGCTATAACCTCCTCCGGAGCCACTGTAGCCTGCTCCCTCGTCAAAGCATACACCTGTCCCTGAGGTGGCCCCGTGGGCTGACCTCCATACTGCCTCGGTGCGAAAGGGGGTCGGTGCTGTGCCGCTCTGTCCGCAGGCCTCCCGTAGAGTTCTGCTGTCTTCCCCTGTTGGGACACTGTCGAGCAAAGTGGCCTCTATCGCCACAGACATAGCATCCTAAGCAATCCTTTGCCAAATGTGGTTGTCCACAAAGAGTGCACTGAACTCTTCCAGATCTGTCTCCCTGAGGCTGTCCTCTCCCGGATGGAGCATCATTCCTACGGTTCCCTTTCCATCGATTCTCGGGCCTCTTGCCACTGAATCTCGACGCTGAAGTGTTTCCCCTAGGCTTAAACTGATCACCCCTGGGCTTCAAATTGTCAGAAGTGGATTTCTGAGGGGGTGCTGGAGGTGGCACTGCATCAGGATATGCGCCAACTCCCAGTTCGGCTAGTTCAGCTCGTGAAAGCGCATCGTCAAAACAGGCAGGGCCATAGGTAATTACCCTGTCATATAGTTCCGTCCTCAAGCCCTTCATAAAATTCCTCATCTTCGCTTGAGGGTTTGCAGAAATATGGGGCACATATCGCAGTAAGGAACAGTAATGTAGAGCATAATCAGACACAGGCATGGTACCTTGTCTTAAACTGGTGAACTCATCCTCCTTGGCTTGTCTTGCAGCGGCTGAGAAGTAGCGGGTCAGAAACCGTGTTCGGAACATCTTCCAATTTATTTCCTGCCCCAGAGCCTCTTGCTCAATCACGGTGGTCTTCCACCACATCAGTGCCTTCTTGGCCAGCTGAAATTCTGCCAATCTGATCCAGGCTGTCTTTGCACAAGGCGCTGCCACAAATATCTGTTCAATCCTCTCCAACCATTCCTCAGCTTTTTCCCCGGATTCAGTTCCTTCGAACATCGGGGGTCGGTACATCATAAATTGAGCCAAGCTCAACTCCCCGGGTAGCAACTGTTGTTCAGAAGGTTCTTCGCCCAAGGCTGGTGGTGGCAATGGATTCGTACACCCAGCACTTGCATTTACACTAACGGCGTCACCCACTTCTATATTCGCTGTCATGCTGCAACACAAATGTTAACAACAATACCCAAAAGCAGTTCATAAAGTACATCGTTAGATAATTAAACATGTTAGCACAACATCTTCTTCTTCACATGCAACATACATATAAACATGTTCAAAAGTAAGCACCTAGCTAACTTATTGCTAAGGCTACCCTTCACTCATTCCCGACCCCTTAGTTCTTTAGTCCAAAAGCGTACCTACAGGGACAACACATCATAAGCATATACAATCTTATTCAACATCATAAAACATCATAGTAAATGAATGAAACATTGGTTAAGTAAATATGCTGGTTATTCATTAACTTCTTATCGTTGTCCCTGATTCATAATCATGCATATGGGCATCTTACTGTAAGGACCCTAGTTCCTTAACGGTGAAATCAAGATATAAATATGGCTAAACATGTAATAGAGACATCTTAGAGTTCTGGTTGTTATGTGAGCTCAATATAATTACAGGCCAAAAATAAAACTTCAGTAGTTAGTTAATTACATTCCCAAAACGAATGATAAGACTAACAAAAATCCTGTAATCTAACTTCTTTCAAGTCTCTTTCAGCTCACAGTTCAACCCAACCCTGAGCCCCCTTTTGTCCAAAAGCGTACCTACAGGAACAACTCACCATGAGCATATAAATATCACCATTTAATCACAATTCAACTTAACAAAATAATTAAGCGCATGCGGCAAATAATAGATATGCTCCTTGATCACCACATTAGCACATTTCACTGTTGTTCCTGTTTCACAAATTTATGCACAAAATCATTAGTTCACGACATAATGATCGATAACGCGTTTCCAATTATATCCACAATATTTCACATTAATCACTAGAATTGTGACTGTTCCGGTCCCAATACAACAGCGGAATTTTAGGACCCCTCGCTTCGACATATAGCGGCATCATATGATATCCCTCGCTTCGACAATGACAGCGGCATGTTACTTCGCTTAGACATGACAGCGGCAAATATCATACTACCATCGCTTCATATGACAGCGGCAAGTACCTCCCTCGCTCGGAGATAAAGGCTACCGGAACATTCATCAATTCTACCACAATTAATCAAACACAATTGATTCCAATATCATGATATAACACTATCATTTCACATATCCCATCACATAAGGGCACGATATTCACAATATACATCATCACAGTTATAACACGTTTTTTTACCGTCCGATGCTCGTACGTCTCACTACGTACCTTAGTTTCAAAAGTGGAGAAGTTGTATAACTTTATCTCCTCGACGTTGTTGGCACCTGAGATGGTTCTACACAACCATACAATTCAATATTAGAAGCCGAAAAATAGTCGAATACCAAAAATTCAACAAAATACAACATTTTTCAAAATTTCACAGCTGGCGATCGATCGCTCCACTGAGGCGATCGATCGCCTCAAATTTTTCCTCGCGGCGATCGATCGCTTCAAACATGGCGATCGATCGCCTAACCCTTGGTTTGGCTACTGCCTCTCGGCGATCGGTCGCCTCATTTTAGGTGATCGATCGCCTGCCCTGCGAGAAGCCCACTGCCCTTAGGCGATCGGTCGCCTCTTTCCAGGCGATCGATCGCCTCGCACAGACACACGATTTTCACCATTTTTACACCAAAAATTCCTTCCCAACTTCCACAACACTTATACCAACAAACCCAAAACACAAAAACACTTTAAACCTTCAATATACATCATAGAACAACCCCAAAATCCCACACCCAACCACAAAACATACCAACCCAAATAAACCCATTTCCATACTCCAAACCACCACCCAAAATCACAATAAACCTCACAAAACAACAAGGGATGATATATATATACATCCTAGGCCCCAAATCCTACCAAGAAATCACAAGAATCAAGTTTTGCAAGAACTTCTCTTCCACCTTGGAGTCCCACTCGAAAATGAGAGGAGGAGGGTAGGGTTTGAAAAGTGTTGGGGGTTGAATAATGTGAGGTGGGGG
The DNA here is from genome assembly GCA_907163345.1 of Haberlea rhodopensis. Taxonomy (NCBI): domain Eukaryota; kingdom Viridiplantae; phylum Streptophyta; class Magnoliopsida; order Lamiales; family Gesneriaceae; genus Haberlea; species Haberlea rhodopensis. The sequence goes on from CAJQUN010000365.1 coordinate 236,477, forward strand.
GGGGGGGGGGTAAAGATGATATGAGGTTATAGTGGGTTATGAGAGTTAATTAAATTTTACACCCCACTTCCTAACATGATGCAGATTATGCCCAACATTGTATTTTAGACACATTTCACCACAATGCGCCAAATACCAATTAAATGCACGTTTCACAAAATAAATGACTACTTGCACATGTAAGCCATTAAAACACCCGATTACCCAACATGCATAACGTGCACCCTGAAATGCTCTACCAGCCCACATGACCAAGCATTTCCACATGGCAATTAATTCTAACACATAAGGCAATTACCACCATAATTAATCATAATTAATCATACGAACACAATTTATGCCTTAAACACAATTAACCATTTTGGGGACATCACAATACTTCCCTACTTATAAGATTTCGTCCTCGAAATCGCATGCACCTACCCCAAAAGAAACTAAACATAAACACATACCAGAGAATAGTTCCGGGTAGTGCTGCACCATATGCCGTTCCGTCTCCCACGTGGCCTCTTCGACACCCCGACGATCCCACTGAACCTTGACCATCGGTATTACCTTGCTTCGAAGTCTGCGATCCTCACGATCCAGAATCCTGACTGGCCGTTCAACATAGGATACATCTGAACTCAACTGAACCTCTGAAGGCTGCAACACATGAGACGGGTCTGGTTCATACTTCCTCAACATAGATACATGGAAGACATCATGTATACCAGACAAGGACGGCGGTAGGGCCAAACGATAAGCCAAAGTGCCGATGCGTTGCAATACCTCGTACGACCCAACATATCTCGGAGACAACTTCCCACGCATACCGAAACGAACCACACCTCTGAAAGGTGAGATTTTTAGAAAGACTCTGTCTCCCACTTGGAATTCCAATGGTCGCCGTCGTTTATTAGCATAGGCCGCTTGCCTATCTTGAGCCGCTTTCATTTTCTGACGGATCACTTTGATTTTCTCTTCCATTTCACGAATCAATTCCGGTCCTCCGACCGCCTTACTAGTCAAATCTTCCCAGTACAACGGTGACCTACATCGTCGACCGTAAAGGGCCTCGAATGGAGCCATCTGAATGCTCGCCTGATAACTGTTGTTATAAGAGAACTCCACTAGTGGCACTGAATCTTGCCACGGAGTATCGAACTCCAAAACACACGCCCTCAATATGTCCTCAAGCGTCTGTATGGTACGCTCTGTCTGACCATCTGTCTGAGGGTGATAAGCCGTACTCAGCCTCACTTCTGTACCTAAGGCCGATTGAAGACCCTCCCAAAAGTGCGATGTGAACCGCGGGTCCCTATCAGACACAATCGAGACTGGGATGCCGTGCAATCTCACCACGTCCCGTACATACAACTGGGCCATCTTTAAGTATGTGAAAGTCATACTATATGGAATGAAGTGGGCCACCTTCGTCAGTCGATCTACAATCACCCAGATCGCATCAAATCCCGAGGCAGTCCTTGGCAAGTGGGTCACGAAATCCATAGAGATGTGCTCCCACTTCCACTCTGGTATATCTAAACTCTTCAACTCGCCTCCGGGCCTCTGCCTTTCTGCTTTCACTTGTTGGCAAATCAGGCACTTCTTAACGAATGACATAACGTCTCTCTTCATCCGTCTCCACCAAAATTGATCACATAAGTCCTTGTACATCTTTCTCCCACCTGGATGGATGCTAAATTTGCTACTGTGAGCACGATGCAGGATCCCTTGACGCAACTCTGGTGCCCTCGGCACTACCCAACGGTTACCAAGCCTCAAGGAACCATCTTCTGCTACTCTGAACTTCGATAATTGACCCAGACGTAAATATGACAACCATCTCTGTATCTCAGCGTCTGTCACCTGAGCTTTCCTAATAAGTTCAAAGATGTTCGGTTCTGCCAATAGGGTCGATACCAGCACCGGCGATACATCTAAATCAAAATCATATCCCAAATGACAACAAGAGGTCATCAAGGCTGACAACTGAATAACATCATCTGCCGTACACTTCACCTTCCTACTTAAGGCGTCAGCTGTCAGGTTCGCCTTCCCTGGATGGTACTCTATTTCGCAATCATAGTCCTTGAGCAAGTCCATCCACCTCCTTTGCCTCATATTCAGTTCCGCTTGGGTAAATAGGAACTTCAAGCTCTTATGATCCGTGTAAATGGTGAAAGAGGTACCATAAAGATAATGCCGCCAAATTTTCAAAGCGAAAATAATGGCTGCCAGTTCTAAATCATGAACCGGGTACCTGGTCTCATGAGGCTTCAACTGTCTCGATGCATAAGCCACCACATGCCTATCCTGCATCAGTACACAGCCCAATCCCTGCAGTGATGCATCCGTGTACAAAGCAAACCTCTCGTTCTCCGAAGGGATCACCAGAACAGGTGCTGTAGTCAACCGGTGCTTCAACTCTTGGAAGCTTTGCTCACATGCCTCTGACCAAGAAAACGGAACACCCTTCTGAGTCAACTGCGTCAATGGTTTAGCGATCTTAGAGAATCCCTCGACGAAACGTCGGTAGTAACCCGCTAAACCGAGGAAGCAACGGATCTCGGGCACAGATGTAGGCCCAGACCAATCCATCACTGCTTCCACTTTCCTGGGATCTACAGAAATCCCATCACTAGAGATCACATGCCCCAAAAATACCACGCTGCTCAGCCAAAATTCACATTTGCTCAGCTTAGCGTACAACTGATTGTCCCTCAGAATCTGGAGCACTGTCCTCAAATGATTCCTGTGATCTTCCTCGCTCCGAGAATAGATAAGTATATCGTCAATAAATACGATGACGAATTGATCCAAAAAGGGTTGGAACACTCGATTCATCAAGCTCATAAACACAGCCGGGGCGTTTGTCACTCCAAACGGCATGACCAAAAACTCATAGTGACCATAACGGGTCCGGAAGGCCGTCTTCTGCACATCATTCTCTCTAACTCGGATCTGGTGGTACCCCGACCTCAAATCAATCTTACTATACAACCTCGTGCCCTGCAACTGATCAAATAAATCGTCGATCCGCGGAAGAGGGTATTTATTCTTCACTGTGGCCTTATTCAATTGCCTGTAGTTGATGCACAATCTCATCGACCCATCCTTCTTTTTCACAAATAACACAGGCGCACCCCAAGGTGATACGCTGGGGCGTATGTAACCCTTATCAAGTAGTTCTTGTAGCTGCTCTTTCAGCTCTCTTAACTCCGCTGGTGCCATCCTGTAAGGGGCACGAGAAATAGCGGATGTCCCCGGTAATAATTCGATCCCGAACTCAACTTCCCTAACCGGCGGGAATCCGGGAATCTCCTCCGGAAATACATCGGTAAACTCGGCAACCACGGGTATATCTTCAACTCTTAACTCTTCTTTCTTGCCAGCAATGTCAATGGCATAAATAAGATAACCCTCGTGCCCACGTTCCAATAACTGAGTCATCTTTAAAGCCGATATCAACGGAATTCTTGAGCGGGAACCATCCCCATAAAAAGTCCACCGATCCCCTAAATCAGATCTGAATCGTACTGTCCTCTGACTGCAGTCCACTACTGCCTGGTATCTGTTCAGCACATCAATACCCACAATGCAGTCGAAGTCCGACATCCCCAGAACAATCAAATCTGACTTCAACTCGTTGCCCTCAAAATAAATGAGGCCGTCATCAACAAACTGATATGCAATCACACTCTTTCTAGCGGGTGTCGAAACCACAAGAGGCGTGGGTGACGGAGTCGTGCATATACGGTGCCTCTCCACAAAACTCGTCGACACAAAGGAGTGTGACGCACCTGTATCTATCAAAATATAAGCAGGGTGCGTAAATAAATAACACGTACCCGCTATCACTTCTTCTGGAGCTGATGTGGCCTGCTCCCTGGTGAGGGCATACACTTGCCCTTGAGGTGGCCCCAACGGCTGTCCTCCCAATGGCCTCGGTGCAAATGGTGGTCTCTGCTGTGCTGGCCTGTCTGAAGGTCTCCCCATAGTATTCTGTGGCCCTCCCCGATTAGGACAATTTCGGGCCAAGTGACCATGTTTCCCACACTCATAACAAGCCGAGCATACTTTCACTGAATGGGGTCCCCCGCACAGAAAACACTTAACCTTCTCAAAATTGCTAGCCTGAGACTGTCCCCTATGAGACGGAGCATTACTCCCACGACCACCCCTTCCACGAGCATCTTGCCACCTACCACCGAATCTGGAAGATGATGAGTTTCCCTTTGGCTTAAAATGGTCGCCCCTTGGTTTCAAGTTTTCAGGGGTCGGCCTCTGTGATGGTGCTGGAGGCGGTGCCACAGTCGGATATGCACCCACTCCTAATTCTGCCAATTCAGCTCGTGCTAGGGCGTCATCAAAACAAGTAGGGCCATAAGTGATCACCCTATCATACAACTCCGGCCTCAAGCCTTTCATAAAATTCCTCATCTTTGCTTGGGTGCTAGAGGCGATATGAGGCACATATCTGAGTAAAGAACAGTACTGGAGGGCATAGTCAGACACCGGCATAGTACCTTGCCTCAAGCTATTGAATTCATCCTCTTTAGCCTGCCGTGCAGCTGCTGAGAAGTACCGGGTCAGAAATCGAGTCCTAAACAGCTTCAAGTTTATTTCCTGACCCTGAGCTTCTTGTTCAATCACTGTGGTCTTCCACCACATCAACGCCTTTTTAGCCAATTGAAATTCTGCTAGCCGTATCCAAGCTGTCTTTGCGCATGGGGCAGCTACAAATATCTGCTCCAACCTCTCTAGCCATTCCTCAGCCTTCTCCCCTGTTTCAGTCCCTTCAAAAGTCTGGGGCCGATAAGCTAGAAATTGCGTCAAACTCAGTTCTCCCGGCAATAGCTGTTGTTCAGACGGCTCTTCGCCCAAGGCTGGCGGCGGTAGGGGATTTGTATGTCTAGCACTAGCATTTACACTTATAGCATCACCAACATCGACATTTGCTGCCATACTGCAACACAAGGGTTAACAACAATATACAAAACAGTTCACATAATACATCGTTAGAAAACCATAACACGTTAGCATAACAGTCACATGCCTCATATGCGCGCAACATATTTAAAAGTAGACGCCTAGTCAACTCATTGCTAAGGCTACCCTTCACTCGTTCCCAGGTTCTCTAACCACTGCTCTGATACCACTAATGTAAGGACCCTAGTTCCTTAACGGTGAAATCAAGATATAAATATGGCTAAACATGTAATAGAGACATCTTAGAGTTCTGGTTGTTATGTGAGCTCAATATAATTACAGGCCAAAAATAAAACTTCAGTAGTTAGTTAATTACATTCCCAAAACGAATGATAAGACTAACAAAAATCCTGTAATCTAACTTCTTTCAAGTCTCTTTCAGCTCACAGTTCAACCCAACCCTGAGCCCCCTTTTGTCCAAAAGCGTACCTACAGGAACAACTCACCATGAGCATATAAATATCACCATTTAATCACAATTCAACTTAACAAAATAATTAAGCGCATGCGGCAAATAATAGATATGCTCCTTGATCACCACATTAGCACATTTCACTGTTGTTCCTGTTTCACAAATTTATGCACAAAATCATTAGTTCACGACATAATGATCGATAACGTGTTTCCAATTATATCCACAATATTTCACATTAATCACTAGAATTGTGACTGTTCCGGTCCCAATACAACAGCGGAATTTTAGGACCCCTCGCTTCGACATATAGCGGCATCATATGATATCCATCGCTTCGACAATGACAGCGGCATGTTACTTCGCTTAGACATGACAGCGGCAAATATCATACTACCATCGCTTCATATGACAGCGGCAAGTACCTCCCTCGCTCGGAGATAAAGGCTACCGGAACATTCATCAATTCTACCACAATTAATCAAACACAATTGATTCCAATATCATGATATAACACTATCATTTCACATATCCCATCACATAAGGGCACGATATTCACAATATACATCATCACAGTTATAACACGTTTTTTTACAGTCCGATGCTCGTACGTCTCACTACGTACCTTAGTTTCAAAAGTGGAGAAGTTGTATAACTTTATCTCCTCGACGTTGTTGGCACCTGAGATGGTTCTACACAACCATACAATTCAATATTAGAAGCTGAAAAATAGTCGAATACCAAAAATTCAACAAAATACAACATTTTTCAAAATTTCACAGCTGGCGATCGATCGCTCCACTGAGGCGATCGATCGCCTCAAATTTTTCCTCGCGGCGATCGATCGCTTCAAACATGGCGATCGATCGCCTAACCCTTGGTTTGGCTACTGCCTCTCGGCGATCGGTCGCCTCATTTTAGGCGATCGATCGCCTGCCCTGCGCGAAGCCCACTGCCCTTAGGCGATCGGTCGCCTCTTTTCAGGCGATCGATCGCCTCGCACAGACACACGATTTTCACCATTTTTACACCAAAAATTCCTTCCCAACTTCCACAACACTTATACCAACAAACCCAAAACACAAAAACACTTTAAACCTTCAATATACATCATAGAACAACCCCAAAATCCCACACCCAACCACAAAACATACCAACCCAAATAAACCCATTTCCATACTCCAAACCACCACCCAAAATCACAATAAACCTCACAAAACAACAAGGGATGATATATATATACATCCTAGGCCCCAAATCTTACCAAGAAATCACAAGAATCAAGTTTTGCAAGAACTTCTCTTCCACCTTGGAGTCCCACTCGAAAATGAGAGGAGGAGGGTAGGGTTTGAAAAGTGTTGGGGGTTGAATAATGTGAGGGGGTGGTAAAGATGATATGAGGTTATAGTGGGTTATGAGAGTTAATTAAATTTTACACCCCACTTCCTAACATGATGCAAATTATGCCCAACATTGTATTTTAGACACATTTCACCACAATGCGCCAAATACCAATTAAATGCACGTTTCACAAAATAAATGACTACTTGCACATGTAAGCCATTAAAACACCCGATTACCCAACATGCATAACGTGCACCCTGAAATGCTCTACCAGCCCACATGACCAAGCATTTCCACATGGCAATTAATTCTAACACATAAGGCAATTACCACCATAATTAATCATACGAACACAATTTATGCCTTAAACACAATTAACCATTTCGGGGACATCACACTTACCCTGTGGCATCTTACCACATTATAAACATTGCATGGCCTCTTACCATGTGGGGCATCTTACCACAAATAGTATCGCATGGCCTCTTACCATGTGGGGCATCTTACCCCGTGGCATCTTACCACAAATAGACATCGCATGGCCTCTTACCATGTGGGGCATCTTACCCCGTATAACATCGTAGACATCTTATAAACACGTAAATATCTTATAAACATCATACGCAACTTATAAACATCATCGTTTCATCATGTATACTCATGCAAAGTGTAAAGATGTGTTTTACCGTCCGATGCCCGTACGTCTCTTACGTACCTTTTCAAAAAGAGGAGGAGTCAACAGACTTTATCTCCTTAATGGTGCCGGTACCTGGGATGGCTCTACAAGACCACACAATACCATATTAGATGCCTCAATACCATCTCACATCATAAACTTAACAAAATAAAACATCATTTTATTTTTCAACATTCTGCCTCTCTCGATCGATCGGCCCCGGGGTCTCGATCGATCGAGAAACTGTGCACAACAGTGCTCAACCATTCTGCCTCGATCGATCGATCGAAACATTTTACCGATCGATCGAGGGGCTTCACCGATCGATCGAGAAATGCATCGATCGATCGGCACCTGAAATTCAAAACATGCTTTAAACATTCTGTCTCGCTCGATCGATCGGGACCAAATCTCGATCGATCGAGAGCTCTGAAAAATCGGGACTTCCCCAGATTTTTGAGCACCTCTTTTCACACCATCATTTCTACTTCATAACATAACATACTTGCTCAATCAAACGTGCTAGGAGCATTATAAAACTTCTATGTAAGCACTTAAATTCAAGGTTCAACAAAACCTAAACTAGTATGCAACATAACCTCATCATAATCTTCAACCTCAACCAACTTATACAGAAACAGAGCATGTTCTTCCTTGCCCAGAATTTCGAGCACTTACTTTCATAACAAGAAAACCAACACATAACGTAAGTAATATACTCGAACAAACATGCTAGGAGCTTCATAATACTTCCATGTAAACATACATACCAAGGTTTCGTTCATACCTACACTAGCATGCATAGAAATCCTCACTACAAAAACCCAACTCAACCCGAAAACCCAGAAAACAGGGCACCAACTTACCCCTCTCTTTTGCTCCTCTTATGCAAGGTTTTTGGAACACTTTCACCAAGCTTCTTCCCTTGCCTTAATGCTGCTAAGCTGGAACGAAAATGGAGGGGAGAGAAGGAGAAGGGATTGATTGGAAGGTCATCATGTAAGTATGGGCTGCCAAGTGGGGAAAAGGGCATGGGCTGCCAAGTGGGGGGGGTGGCCGAGTGGCAGGGGGTGGGTGATATGGGTTGGGTGGTTATGTGGTGTTTAATTGTGTCCCTGTACATAGTACGATGTATTAAAATATCATCACTAGATATTTTATAACTTCATATAATTTAATACATCCTTTAAAACACCCAACATTCCCCCTAAATCATATCATCATATCATAATTATAATCCCCCAAATTAATTACACCACAACCCTTAAACTTAACATAATTCATCATCATAGCACATAATCATATAACATTTCGGGGGTATTACATTATGTTTTCTATCCCTTGTGTGATAGAAACCACTAGAATTGAGAAGGCAATGCTAGATTTAGGATCTTCCATTAATGTCATGCCTTACTCAATCTACACTCAACTAAAACATGGATTAGCTGATAAGTCCACGGTTACACCTAGGGGGATAGTAGAAGATGTACTTGTGCATGTAAAGAACTTGGTCTTCCCCGCCGATTTCTATGTCTTAGACATGGAAAAGGGTGATCCATCTAGTCCCATTCTATTAGGAAGACCATTCTTAAAAACTTATAAATCCATAATTAATGTAAATAGTGGAACTTTAATGATGGAGTTTAATGGTGAGATGGTGAAGTTCAATATCTATGAAACCATTCAAACTCATGAATACACTAGTTACACTATTGATAGCACTGAGTACATGGCACATGAGAATTTTGATAAGAATGTTTTGTGTGAATTGGCGAAGGCTACTGATGGCCTTGATGACAAAGGAGGTATGGATTTGAGCCCTGAGCATACTGTTCATACTATTGCTGCTTTATCTACTCATGATACTGATGACCCTCTCTCTTCACACTTGCAGGATCGTACCATTGAAAAGAAGCACCCTCCGGGTCGACCACAACAAGCCACAGATGTTGAAGGAGAAAAAAGACTGAAGACGCCCACTCAAAGGCGAACAAACCAAAATTTAGAGGAGTCAAGAAGATATTGAGGTGGAACAGGAAGGATAGAGCAACATCGCATCACCCACCTTGATAGAGGACTAGCGTCGGGCCACCGACGTTAAACAGAGGCACTGCTTGGGAGGCAACCCAAGGGGAGTTATTTTCCTTTCTCCCTTTTATTTTCATTTTTTTTGCTTTAGTAGTTAGACTTTTCTATTTTCTTGTATTTTTGCCTTACATTGGGGACAATGTAAGATTTAAGTATGGGGGAGGGATTAGTGGCGTGTTATTGTTTTTCTTATTTCAAAAATACAAAAAAATCGAAAATTTTGAAAATTTTGAGCTCATAGTTAGTAATGAACACATGCTTAGAATCACTAGCCCATGATGAAACCTAACTGATATCATGCATGGTTTTGAACATAGGTGAATTGTTAACCTTGGAACACTTTGAACCCTAATGCAAATTTTACTTTAACCTAGTAGTTGAATATTTTGAGCACAAATCCGTCATGACTTGTGAAGTGTACATAGCTTAGTGAAGATTGTGTGAATTTTGTGATAGTCTTAAGAAGTCTCTAATACATGCTAGAACTTAACTACATGCTCTTTGAGGCATATGTCTAGACTACTTGCAAACATGAAAGTGATATAGGCAATCTTTGATGCGTTTGAGCCTTTCAAGCCTACCATGTAAAGAAAATCAATCACTAGTATCCTTTTTGAGCTTTAATGCAAAAGAATGGTTGTATGCTAAGCATAAACAACCACATTCGACATTCTTTGACTAGCTTATCATCCTTCCTTAATGAGCTTAAATATGAATTCTTTCCATACCTTTGAAGGGAGTATGATGTGTTTCATTCACATGCACTTAAGTATTCAAGGATTAAAATGTTTGTGAGCTTCATTATGAAAAGAATGAAATGCATGAAAGAAAGGGATGCCTTGAGAAAATAGATAAAAATATGACTCCAAGGGGAGCCAAGGCACAAAAGAAGAAAATGTTGAAATAAAAGTTGAAAAATTCAAGCAAGAAGAGAAGCTTTTAGTGTGCATATCATCATACTCTCTTGTTTGACATGTCTTTTTCTTTTCTTTCATAAGCCAATACCTAGGCCAAGCTACAAGCTAATAAAGACCTACTTGATTTGTGTTTGCAAAGTGGCTAAGATAGTGGAGAAGAGTGTGCAAGTAAGCTTATACTTGTGTTAGTTGAACTATTGTGGATTCGCATCTTTTGGATCTATAATTCGTACACAACACTTGTTTATGACCACACACGCACATTCACTACTTTGTTGAGTATGAGATGTTTAGGGATTGAACTTGTTCCATTATTAACTTTTCACCGCCTTTCATTACTGTGCATGCTGAAAATTGTTGAGGCATTAAAGTGAAACAAGTTAGTTTGTTATGATGCTATGAGCCAAGCAAAAATATTATAGTTTTATCTGATTTACTCGAGGTCGAGTAAAGAGTAAGTATGGGGGAGTGTGATGTGACTAGAAATAGACACATCTATTGCTTTTAATTGATTACGATTTGGTATGTTTTGAGGAATAATTTGATACATATGCTACCTAATCGTATATTTGTGTAATTGTAGGTGGAATCAAGCAAACCTGCTCGGCATAATTTTTTCGTCAACCGGTGACTCAAACACTACTATGTGCCCACCATTGGCACTCCAACCATACGACTAAATACATATACTTAAATGTATCATTATCATAATGACGGTACACATCCACATAGAACATCCACCATTTCATCGTCATCCTGTGACGATACATGTCAACATTTGACATCCACAATATCATCGTCAACTCGTGACGGTACATATCAATACATGACATCCACAACACCATCGTCAACCCGTGACAGTACATGTCAATACATGACATCTACAATATCATCATCAACCTGTGACGGTACATGTCAATACATGACATCCACAATATCACAAGTGATTAATCAATTATTACTCCAAACATATATAAAAGACTATCATGCTTTGACATTATCACAAAACGATGTCAGTACCCAATGCATACCATAGATATGATGGTATCAACACAGCGGTTACACCACACCCTGTCTCGTCACTCAATTCCTCGTTCCCCTGGAGCATTCCGATATCCTCTTGGCCTACATCTCATGTACCCAAGGAACAACAATAACACAACGTTCATTACCATCTGCAATCAACACATCATCAATATACATTGCCAACACACTACCAGTATAACAACATTCATTTCACTATGGTGGTATATAATACTCATCGCCCCAAGCGGTACACAACTCATCGCCCAATGGCGGTACACAATCAATACCCCTTGCTTTGATATGACAGCGGCATAATCATCGCTTCGCCATATGAGCGGCAAGTATTATATTCCCATATATCATAATCACAAGACAAATATCAATGCATGTTTATACATTACATGCATCATAATATCCATCACCCTCCCTCTATAGTTGAGGCATATAAAATACATTTCACACTCTTAATAGTGTCGATCCCGACAATAATCACATTGCATGCTCTCCCTAGCACCGAACCAATAACAATATACACGTCGCATGCTCCCTCTGGCATCGACCCATTAACAATATACACGTCGCATGCTCCCTCTGGCATCGACTCATTAACAATATCCACGTCGCATGCTCTCCTCTAGCATCGACCCAATAACAATATGCACATTGCATGCTCCCTCTGGCATCGATCCAATAACAATATACACGTCGCATGCTCTCTCTAGCACCGACCCAATAACAATATACGTCGCATGCTCCCTCTGGCATCGACCCGATAACAATAAACACGTCGCATGTTATCTCTAAACCATTCTTGTTCTCAAAATCCACACTTATCCATCCCATAATAATCACAATATTAGATCGTTATATGATCCACATATCACATTATCACATCGCACACTTCGATGGTTACCCATATATCATATTAACACATCGCACGTTCCATCGGCGACCCACATATCATATTAACACATCGTACGCTCCAGCGGCGATCCACATATCATATTAACACATCGCAAGCTCCAGCGGCGACCCACATATCATATTAACACATCGCACGCTCCAGCGGCGACCCACATATCATATTAACACATCGCACGCTCCAGCGGCGACCCATATATCATATTAACACATCGTACTCTCCAACGACGACCCACATATCATATTAACACATTGCATGCTCCAGCGGTGACCCATATATCATATTAACACATCGCACGATCCAGCGGTGACTCATATATCATATTAACACATCGCACGCTCCAGCGGTGACCCATATATCATATTAACACATCGCAAGCTTCAGTGGCGACCCATATTAATTTTCACATCGCTCTTTTAAGAGGCGGCCTCATTAAGATATTCCCACGTCGCGTATATTCCTCGCGACCCCATAATAATTAGAACTCGTGGCTCAACTTGAAGGCAACCCACACATACTAATAACACGTCGCTCAACAAATGCGACCCAAACTTAATAATATCACGTCGCTCAACAATGGCAACCCAAACTTATCTAATAACACATCGCTCAACAATGGCGACCCAAACTTAATAAGAACACGTCGCTCATCTGTGGTGATATATCACATCACTCGCTCATCGGCGGTGACCATATCACATCACTCGCTCATCGACGGTGACCCTATCACATCACTCGCCCATCGGCGGTGACCATATCACATCACTCGCTCATCGGCGGTGACCCTATCATATCACTCAATCATAAATCACCCTCCACAAGGATCATCAATCATCAATACATTATACAATAAATAGGAACGATTGAATCAGCGCTAATACATTGTCACGTACCTGTGTCATCATGTAAATAACACACACATTATTGTCGCCCATTTCTGTCATTGTACTTCTTAATAAGTATACCAACAGTGCATACATATTAATCAACGGGTATTCCTCACTACCGTACACTTCGTATTCTATTCACGAAGTCATGCACATAAGCGTATAACTGTCATGTCACTCTGACACCAATCACAATCATACGTAAATTATGTGCTAGTCAATGCTCTCGACACACCCTTTGTGATGACCTGGGATTATAGATGTTAATCCTGGAGTATTAATAACCCCTAAGGTTTTTATACGTGGCGATTTGGAGTTTAATCGCGGTGTTGGGCCTCCCGAGCTCGTCTATTTGGGTAGTTGGGATCGTTGGATCCCGAGGTTGAGATTGTATTCTCAATTCGGTGAAAAACCTATGAGTTGGGTTTTTGGTGTGACTCGGGATCTGGGGTGCCTTGGGTGGGCACCGGTATGGGTTTTGAGATTAGGGAGAGAGTTTTTGAAAAATATGATTTTTAATGAATCATGATGTATTTGTGGGGCTATTAGTATTTCGGGGCAATTTTGCTATTTATACCAGATGAACCCAAGATTTTAAGGATGGATATTATTTTTCACCCCTCGCCCGTCTCTTCCCTTCCTCTGCCTCTTCCCGATTTCCCTCAACCCTTGCCGACAAAAGCGTCGCGCCCGTCGCCGTCCGGCCACCATCCGGCGCGTCCGGACGGCCGTTGTCTTCGTCTCTTCCAGGCGCAACTTTCCACACCAAGAACCTGAATTTTCGTCGAGGTTACCGTTCGGATTTTCCAGAGAAGCGCAGAGGTCCGATTTCTAGGGTTCATCCGATTTCAATAGATTTTCTTCAGATTTTTCGATTGGGTAACCTTCCTTACCCCTTTTTCGTTCTTCTCCTGTAATCCCCTATTATTTTTCTGATGTTTGGTTTGAATTACTCGCTGCATGCGTGAGGGTAGCGTGCGATTTTTGGGGTTTTGGCAGGAGGGGCGGTGGTTCATGATGTTGATCGATTATTCTTGTTTTGGATGAATTTTTGGTGCTTGGTTGGGTTCAAATTATGATGTTAAGGGTTCGAAAATGAGGGGTTGTTCCTGTACAATTTTTGTTGATGTCTCATTCGATTTCCCTCCCTGCATGTGCTCTACCCCGGGTCCTTTAAATGGTCAATTGTCATGTGTTGACAATATTTTTGAGGGTCATGGATGTGTTTGGGCATGGGTTACGTGTTAGTAAATAATTGTGAATTATTTATCGTGTTAGCACATCATTCCTCGGGGCATGGAACACGAGCAAGGTTTGGCTCGGACTACGGAGATTTAAGGTACGTGCGACGTACGAGCATTACTTTATATTAGAGCATTTGTGAAATGCATAATGTATTTCGATTGCATTAAATAGTTGTGCGTGTGGTTATATATATGTGTTGAGATAGCTATGGAGCGACCTAATCTTGACATCGCCGCCACAAGCGTGCGTGATACTAGAGTAATATAACCTTACAAGATATATGGGGTACTGGATTTATATGACCATTGTAGGGCATTGAGATGCCTGAGAATGACTGTAGAATCATGTAATCATTGTGAGACATTTGAGATATCTGAGTATAATGGAGAATTGGTAAAATAAATGCGAGGCATTTGAGCTATCTGTGATTGGTAGCGAAGTTGGGAAATCAGTATTAGATATTGAGATATCTATTTTTGCATGTATAATGAAATTGGAATCATTATTTATTGATATTCGATGCGATGAGTTAATCAATTTTTTGATTTCCTGATTTTTGAGATTTGATGAGTTTGATGATTGTGAGAACAGGGACAGTACATGGAATCCCGGATGAGGACGTTGCCATCCAGGGAGTATCATTTAAATTCATTAGTATTTACATTTTTGTAAATTATGAATTTCATTATTGTGATTATGGGATTTTGTGTATTGGTGTGCTCACCCCGTTGGGGGCTGTCTATGTTGGGACAGGTAGAACAGGTACATCGATGGCTTTGGAGATGAGCTCGAGCTGTTGATTGGAGACACTTCTAGGATCGAGGTACCAGGGCTTGATGGAGCAAGTTATCATATAGGGTACTTATATACACCTGAGGGTTATATACACATTCGTGATGCTCGCATGTGAGCACGATTATACTTGTATATGGGTTGTATATAAAGGCATGAGCCTTTCCCTCTTTCATTCTATGTTGCATGCAATTAGTGGTAGAATTGCTAAATTATATGAGAGTCATTGGTGTATTATGTGGGTGTTGAAACCCACTTTTGTTGTCTTATTGTGTGGTGCCTTCCCTGGCTGGGAATTTACTTAGTGTTTCTGTATTCTGGTAAGTATTGTGCTTTCCCTGGCCGGGAATTATGTTATGTGATGTGCTTTTATTTCGGGATAGCTCAATTTATGGGGAGACTCTGCCCAATTTTTTTATAAAAGGCCACAATGTAAAAAGTGGCGTAATGGGGATGGTAATGGGCGAAATCTATGTGTCTATTTGTTGGTAGAGATGATCTTATAACGTCGAACATTAAAGAAATTTTTGTAATTGCCATTCAATGGTAAAGTATCATCTGAGTTTCCCGATTGATTTTTTTTTTACTGAAAGCATGTGCCACATATAGTGGTTAATACACTAATCAAGGGTTAAGGGCTAGGGGTCCTTACAGTAGTGGTTTCAGAGCAGTGGTTTCTCATTGGGGCTGTTAAGGGCCTAGGAAATTGTTGATAGCACATAATTGTGCATGATGGCATTAATTTGAATGACACAACTAGTTGTTTATGTACTTTTATGATATGAAAAGTGGTGTTGCTAACCGTTGTGGTTGCAGGAATCGTGTGAAACGCGATAGGATGACATTAACAGTAATGTCTGGCACTCCGTATGTTATGTGCCAAGGAAGCTGATTTTGTAAGAAAGTCAGGTAAAGGGATATTTCCTAAGTAACATGTATTTGATATACGTATTGACTTGCAAGTGGTTGCATATATGTATTGAATGTTTGATGCATAGCATATATAGCTATTGTTGCTAACCATGATGGTTGCAGGTCACAAGAAACAGGGTAAGATGCCCATATGGTAAGATGACATACGATGTTTATGATGTGGTAAGATGCCACATGGTAAGATGCCCATATGGTAAGATGCCATACGATGTTTATGATGTGGTAAGATGCCACGGGGTAAGATGCCCATATGGTAAGATGCCATACGATGTTTATGATGTGGTAAGATGCCACAGGGTAAGATGCCCATATGGTAAGATGCCATACGATGTTTATGATGTGGTAAGATGCCACAGGGTAAGATGTCCATATGGTAAGAGGCCATACGATACTTATGATGTGGTAAGATGCCATAAGACGTTATGATGTTTACGATGTGGTAAGATACCATATGATGCTATGATGTTAATCAATTACGTTAAGATCTAATGATTACGTGCATGAATATTTGAAACAGGGACAATAAAAGTGGGTTAACGTGTTTAACCAGGAAGTATACTTAACTAAGATTCATGCATTTATTAATTGATGTACATCTCTTTGTGATGATTGGCGATGGTTTATACCGCCGGACACGGATGATAGCGATGATGTATTCCTGTGATGACCAGGGATTATAGATGTTAATCCCGGAGTGTTAATAACCCCTAAAGTTGTTTTACGTGGCGATTTGGAGTTTAATCGCGGTGTTGGGCCTTCTGGGCTCGTTTATTTGGGTAGTTGGGATCGTTGGATCCCGAGGTTGAGATTGTATTCTCATTACGGTGTAAAACCTAAGAGTTGGGTTTTTGATGTGTCTCGGGATCTGGGGTGCTTGTGTGGGCACCGGTAGGGGGTTTTGGAGTTAGAGAGAGAGTTTTTGAAAACAGATGATTTTTAATGAATCATGATGTATTTGTGGGGCTATTAGTATTTCGGGGTATTTTTGCTATAAATACCAATTGAACCCGAGATTTTATTTTTAAAAATCATTTTCTTCCTCCAGTCGTCTCTCTCTCTCTCCCCGTCGGCTCCCCGATTTCCCCCAACCCCCGCGCGTAAAAGCGCTGCGCCCGCCACCGTCCGGCCGCCATCCGACGCGTTCGACCCGCCGTTGGCTTCGTCTCGTCCAGGCGCAGCTTTCCACACCGGCAATTCGAAGTTTCGTCGAGTTTTGCGTTCGGATTTGCAGAACAGCGCAGATGCCCAAATTCTAGGGTTCTTCCTTTTTGAGCGATTTTCCTTCCGATCTTCGTATGGCACATCATTCCTCGGGGCATGGAACCCAAGCAAGGTTTGGCTTGGACTACGAGGATTTAAGGTACGTGCGACGTACGAGCATTTCTTTATATGAGAGCATTTGTGAAATGCATAATGTGTTTTGATTGCATTGAATAATTGTGCGTATGGTTATATATATATGTTGATATAGCCAAGGAACGACCAAATCTTGATATCGCCGCCACAAGCGTGCGTGACACTAGAGTAGGATAACTCTTACAAGGTATATGGGGTACTGGATGTATATGACCATTGTAGGGCATTGAGATGCCTTAGAATGATCGTGAAATCATGTATTCATTATAAGACATGCGAGATGTCTAAGTATAATGGAGAATTGGTAAAATAAATGATAGGCATTTGAGCTATCTGTGATTGATAGTGAGGTTGAGAAATCAGTATTTGTTATTGAGATATCCATATTTGCCTATATAATGAATTTGGAATCACTATATATTGATATTCGAGAATTAGGCATGCGATGAGTTAAATCAATGTGTTGATTTACTGATTTTTGAGATTTGATGAGTTTGATGATTGTGAGAACAGGGACAGTACACGGAATCCCGGATGAGGACGTTGCCATCCAGGGAGTATCATTTAAAATTCATTAGTATTTACTTTTGTTGTAAATTATGAATTTCATTTTTGTTATTATGGGATTTTGTGTATTGGTATGCTCACCCCGTTGGGGGCTGTCTCTGTTGGGGCAGGTGAACAGGTACATCGATGGCTTTGGAGTTGAGCTTCAGCTGTTGATTTGATTTACTCCCAGGATCGTGGTACCAGGGCTTGATGGAGCACGGTATCGTATAGGGTACTTATATACACCCGAGGGTTATATACACATTTATGATGCTCGCATGTGAGCACGGTTATACTTGTATATGGGTTGTATATAAAGGCATGAGCCTTCCTCTCTTTCATTCTATATGCATGCAATTAAGGGTAGAATTGCTAATGATATGAGAGTTATTGGTGTATTATGTGGGTGTTGAAACCCACTTTAGTTGTCTTATTGTGTGGTGTCTTCCCTGGCTGGGAATTTACTTCGTGTTCTGTATTCTGTTGAGTATTGTGTATACCCTGGCCGGGAATTATATTATGTGATGTGCTTTTGTTTCGGGATAGCTCAATTTATGGGGAGACTCTGCCCAAATTTTTATAAAAGTCCACAATGTAAAAAGTGGTGTAAAGGGGATGGTAATGTGCGAACTTTATGAGTCTATTTGTTGTTAGGATAATGATCTTATAACATTGAGTATTAAAGAAAATTTTGTAATTGCCATTCAATGATAAAGTATCATCTGAGTTTCCCGATCGATTTTTATTGAAAGCATGTGCAACACATATTGATTAATACACTAATCAAGGGTTAAGGGCTTGGGGGTCCTTACAATTCCGCTGTGTCGATTGATGATGATTCATTTCTTTATGATGACACGAATGATAGCGATGATGTATTCCGCTGTGTCGATGATGATGATTCATTCTTCTATGATGATGGGCGATGATTCATACAGCCAGACACATGTATAGCGATGAGACATTCCGCTGTGTCGGTTGATGATGGTTCACGCCGTTGGGTATATGTATATGATGATTTACGATGACTCATTCTTCTATAAGGATTGACGATGATTCGTGCGGCCGGATATGTTGATAGCGATGCCTCGTTCCGCTATTATGTGGACGATGATTCATGCTCAGGTGTATAGCGAGGTTTCATGCCACTTATTATATGACGAGGTATCATGTCCGTCGACTCTATAGCGATGGATTGTGCCACTATGCACGCAGCACAGGATTATGCCGCCTTGAGCGATGGGTGCTGATTACGCACTATTATCGAGCGACGGAGACAAGTATGCCGCTATCTTGTTAGCGATGAAGTATGGGATATTGCTATTCTATTAGCATAATGGTGGATGGCATACGTTAATGTACATGGACCGTCACGAGTTGACTAGGTTGTTTAGATGTCATTGTTGACATGTATCGTCACTAGTTGACGATGCCTTAGATGCCATGAGTGGGCATGTGTCGTCACGGGATGACGATGACGATGGTGTAGGAGATGTCTTATTAAACATGCATCATCGTTACGATGAACAATGCGTTGAGTATACGTATTCAGTTGTATGCCTTGGGTGCCAGTGCCGAGCACAAGGTGGTGTTTACGTCACCGATTGAAGTGACCCTTATACCGAGCGGGTTGCTCGAGAAATGGATGGACGCGCTTTACATGTGATTGTACCGCAGCATATGTTTGAGGTGATCATATTACGAGTGGTGATACCCTTGAGGTATGCTCGTTGGAATGGCTTTTTGGCCATGTAATTTGACGACAGGAGTAATCATGGAGGAAATTACTCGCTTTCTGTCGATATGACATGTGGTAGACATGGTCACACCACCCTTGAGGGTGTAGAATGGGTCCTAAAGGATTAGGATCAGGTTACGTTAAGTGCATAGGGACACTAGAGTGTCCAGGGTGTATCAGCATTAGAGGAACGTTGGGTACAGACCCACTACTCTATTGAGTTTTCTTCCCACGGTATGGTATGCCATGCGGAAACGTCTGTCTTATTGGTAGGTTTGAGGTAAACCTAAAGAGGCAGCAGCTAGTTTGTCTGCCGCGTGTGTGCAGCACCATGAGGGGATTGCTAGAGCCGTTATACTGCACGTTGGAACCAAGTTTGGCAAATCCTAAGGTGATACGATGTGGATTGTGGTGGACTCTAGTAGTCACCACGTCATTTGAGGTTGAGGTTGGGCATGCCTCACTGAAACGTGTATACGTTTATGTTTAATCTTGGTGAGACTTGTCTGGGACAGCTCATGATGTTGGAGTACCAACAAGAGAGTCATCAAGTCGTTGTTGACTCGATCTGGGGAATCCGTGTATTTGGGATGCAATGGGTGCTATTGTATCCAGGTTTTCCGAACGGTGGTTCGAGACTAGTGGATCTCGAGTTCGATGACACTTCCCTTTTGGGGAAGGAAATAGTATTATACCTATTGGGAATCTTTGAAAGATTCGGTAAGTTGGTGCATGTGGTGTTGATTTTGGGAATCACACCGTGTGTTATTAATCGTCGATTTTCATTCTCCACTGGATGGGAATGACTCAGAATTGACGGTTGTGGTTGGGGCTTAGGGGTATGTTGTAGATACCCGAACCAAGTGCATTGAGTATGCATGTGGTGTCCGTGCTTAGGCAGGTATACCGGTGAGTATACGGATGCCAGTTGTTGATTTCCTTTTTGTCAAGCATAGAGTTATGCTATGTTGGATGGTTAAATCTCTGATGAGAGATATGGAACACCTCGAGATTGGGAATCTCCAGGGCACAATAAATATGAGGAATAATCGTGAAGTTAGTTGACTCCCTTTGAGGAGGGATTATCTTTGTGGGTTGAGGTGTTTCCTTGTTGGTGTTTCCCTTCGAGTTATTCGATAGCCTTCCCAAGTTTGGATTGTTAAATCCTAGGGTTATCAAGGGATGGCAGGAATTCGGTTTTGTTGGGTGTCGCTGTCGACACAAGCGTTGAGGATGCAAAGGGTTTATTGCATGTCCTTTCAGAATTTATGACTCTGCGGAGTCTCGATGGTTATTTTGATCAGGATGTGATTCTTGGAATATCCGGAGGTGGACATCTTGTGAGATATGTTTGGGTGTGGATCGGTGGCCGTGAGTTGCCCGATCCGAGTTGCAGAGGGCGCAACTGCTCCTTGGATGGAGGTGGTCTGTGTAGCGGGAACCAGGTCTGTATGAGTATACTGTGGTATACTAGTGTTTTCCTCGTAACGATGTGTGTTAGACATCGTGAGTCATAGTAAAGATGTCATTGAAAGATATCTACGATAGAATCGGGAGCGATTCGAATCCTTGCAGTTTCAGTTGACTGACTGCTATTGGATTGTTAGCGTTGTGCTGTGCCGACGCTATTTCGATTTTGGTGTACTGGAAAGTTTATTTCATTCCAGGGTTTGGTGCGAGGTCAGTGTCCTCGCGACTGATGTGTCATCCATGATACGTTCATGATAGCCATGTCGGGCTAAGGGTGACTGTTCGATTCACAGTCATGTGTTTTGGTTTGGGTTGTTGCGGCTGTACTTGGAGTACCCCTGTGCTAATTTCGAGGACGAAATTCTTTTAGTGGGGGATATTGTGATGACCTGGGATTATAGATGTTAATCCCGGAGTATTAATAACCCCTAAGGTTTTTATACGTGGCGATTTGGAGTTTAATCGCGGTGTTGGGCCTCCCGAGCTCGTCTATTTGGGTAGTTGGGATTGTTGGATCCCGAGGTTGGGATTGTATTCTCAATTCGGTGAAAAACCTATGAGTTGGGTTTTTGGTGTGACTCGGGATCTGGGGTGCCTTGGGTGGGCACCGGTATGGGTTTTTGAGGTTAGGGAGAGAGTTTTTGAAAACATATGATTTTTAATGAATCATGATGTATTTGTGGGGCTATTGGTATTTCGGGGCAATTTTGCTATTTATACCAGATGAACCCGAGATTTTAAGGATGGATATTATTTTTCACCCCTCGCCCATCTCTTCCCTTCCTCTACCTCTTCCCGATTTCCCTCAACCCTCGCCGACAAAAGCGTCGCGCCCGCCGCCGTCCGGCCACCATCCAGCGCGTCCGGACCGCCGTTGTCTTCGTCTCTTCCAGGCGCAACTTTCCACACCAAGAACCTGAATTTTCATCGAGGTTTCCGTTCGGATTTTCCAGAGAAGCGCAGAGGTACGATTTCTAGGGTTCATCCAATTTCAATCGATTTTCTTCAGATTTTTTGATTGGGTAACCTTCCTTACCCCTTTTTCGTTCTTCTCCTGTAATCCCCTTTTATTTTTGTGATGTTTGGTTCGAATTACTCGCTGCATGCGTGAGGGTAGCGTGCGATTTTTGGGGTTTTGGCAGGAGGGGCGGTGGTTCATGATGTTGATCGATTATTCTTGTTTTGGATGAATTTTTGGTGCTTGGTTGGGTTCAAATTATGATGTTAAGGGTTCGAAAATGAGGGGTTGTTCCTGTACAATTTTTGTTGATGTCTCATTCGATTTCCCTCCCTGCATGTGCTCTACCCCGGGTCCTTTAAATGGTCAATTGTCATGTGTTGACAATATTTTTGAGGGTCATGGATGTGTTTGGGCATGGGTTACGTGTTAGTAAATAATTGTGAATTATTTATCGTGTTAGCACATCATTCCTCGGGGCATGGAACACGAGCAAGGTTTGGCTCGGACTACGGAGATTTAAGGTACGTGCGACGTACGAGCATTACTTTATATTAGAGCATTTGTGAAATGCATAATGTATTTCGATTGCATTAAATAGTTGTGCGTGTGGTTATATATATGTGTTGAGATAGCTATGGAGCGACCTAATCTTGACATCGCCGCCACAAGCGTGCGTGATACTAGAGTAATATAACCTTACAAGATATATGGGGTACTGGATTTATATGACCATTGTAGGGCATTGAGATGCCTGAGAATGACTGTAGAATCATGTAATCATTGTGAGACATTTGAGATATCTGAGTATAATGGAGAATTGGTAAAATAAATGCGAGGCATTTGAGCTATCTGTGATTGGTAGCGAAGTTGGGAAATCAGTATTAGATATTGAGATATCTATTTTTGCATGTATAATGAAATTGGAATCATTATTTATTGATATTCGATGCGATGAGTTAATCAATTTTTTGATTTCCTGATTTTTGAGATTTGATGAGTTTGATGATTGTGAGAACAGGGACAGTACATGGAATCCCGGATGAGGACGTTGCCATCCAGGGAGTATCATTTAAATTCATTAGTATTTACATTTTTGTAAATTATGAATTTCATTATTGTGATTATGGGATTTTGTGTATTGGTGTGCTCACCCCGTTGGGGGCTGTCTATGTTGGGACAGGTAGAACAGGTACATCGATGGCTTTGGAGATGAGCTCGAGCTGTTGATTGGAGACACTTCTAGGATCGAGGTACCAGGGCTTGATGGAGCAAGTTATCATATAGGGTACTTATATACACCTGAGGGTTATATACACATTCGTGATGCTCGCATGTGAGCACGATTATACTTGTATATGGGTTGTATATAAAGGCATGAGCATTTCTCTCTTTCATTCTATGTTGCATGCAATTAGTGGTAGAATTGCTAAATGATATGATAGTCATCAATGTAAAAAGTGGCGTAATGGGGATGGTAATGGGCGAAATCTATGAGTCTATTTGTTGGTAGAGATGATCTTATAACGTCGAACATTAAAGAAATTTTTGTAATTGCCATTCAATGGTAAAGTATCATCTGAGTTTCCCGATTGATTTTTTTTTTACTGAAAGCATGTGCCACATATAGTGGTTAATACACTAATCAAGGGTTAAGGGCTAGGGGTCCTTACACCCTTATGCCTTAGACATCCCAAAGAGCTAATGACCGCTTTATTTTTAAACAGAAAATATTTCAAAGTGTAGTGTGAAGCGATGTAAGGACCCTATTCCTTAAGTGCGGAACCAAGGCATAATAGAGCTAAATAAATAATCAGAGTGAGAAATAATGTGTTGAGTTTATGAGCCTAAGCATTACATGCCAAAAATAAGGACTACCAAAAGGATTAATTACATTCCAATCAATGAATGTGTTCAATTATAGTTTCATACTACTCCTAGAGTAGATACTATCCAAAATAATCCTGTCCTTTCTGTCTCAAAAGAGTTCTTCACAAGGCTCACCACCTCAACCCGTTCAAGCCCTTCTATCATGCCAAAAAGGTACCTACAAGGACAACCCCCAAACATGAGCAATAATAATCATTCATATTCAACACAATATGAAGATAAAGCGTAAATGCATAATCATAATAAAACACTTCCTGTTTTTCCCATGCATTTCAAACGCTTCCCGTTTGGTTGTCCCTGTACCATAACTCATGAGTATAATCAATAGATTATTTTTAATGGTCTAACATGTCATGACATATACCAGTTCATCAATACCAAATACTGATCACCAATCCCTAGTTTGTCCATCACAATGTATTTTAATGCCCCTCGCTTATTTACATATAGGCGGCATAGGATAACCTCGCTTCAATGGACTGCGGGACTCCCACCCCTCGCCTCTCATTGAACGGCAAATACCCTTTCCTCGCCCTATATGATAACCACGCTCAAATGTGACATGCGGCGCTCCCACCCCTCGCTTCACATTTAGCGGAACCAATACGAATAGCGGCAAGCATTAAAATCATCAAGGGATGACCACGACTCATGGGATGTGCACCAATAATCATATGCATCTATAAACATCATGCATAACATGTATTTGCATCCACAATGCAATACCACATATATACTTGCATCCACAATGCATAACAATAAGTATATAAGATACATGTACCGTTGGGGTGCCCGTACGTCCACTACGTACCTTTCCAAAATGTAGGATATGGTAGGACTTCAATGCCTTGGCTGTGTTGCCACCTGGGTTGGTTCTACACATTCACAAATATCAATATTAGAACCCAATAATAGTCCAATACCAAAAATCCTACAAAAATAACCAAAAACACCATTTTTGGTGTCTCGCGATCGATCGCCATAAAGCCCCGATCGATCGCGAGACCTCACTGTCTCGAGCAACAAAATTTGCCAATCCGCGATCGATCGCTGAATTTGCGCCGATCGATCGCGGCCTCGCCGATCGATCGCACCAAACTCGCGATCGATCGCTGAAGTGCACTGTCTCCAGCAATGCTGCTCGCGATCGATCGCGGAAGACACCGATCGATCGCCGAGCTCTGGGCATCCGATTTTCGGGCACTATTCACCCATCTTCAACCCCCCAACACAAACAAACTCAAATTATCCAACTCCAACCATACAAAACCACTCAAAACCATCAATAACATCTACATTAACTCATATATTTAACATCCACCCAAAATAATACCAAAACCACAACAACCCAACACAAACCCATTTTAAAATCCTTCAAACCATATCAAACTTAAACAAAACCTTACAAAAATAACCATGAGGTACCCATACCTCTTGGGGATCTCAAATCACCCAACAAACTCCACAAATCAAGGTTTTGCAAGAACTTCTCTTCACCCTTAAGTTGGAACTCGAAAATGGGGAGAAAGGGGAAGGGTTTGGGTGTTTGTTTGGTAAAGTGAAAAGTAAGAATGAGTGGA
Organism: Haberlea rhodopensis; assembly: GCA_907163345.1. Taxonomy (NCBI): domain Eukaryota; kingdom Viridiplantae; phylum Streptophyta; class Magnoliopsida; order Lamiales; family Gesneriaceae; genus Haberlea; species Haberlea rhodopensis. The sequence goes on from CAJQUN010000365.1 coordinate 262,234, forward strand.
TGAGGTGGGGTATAAAAGTGTTGAGTTTAATTAAAATGCAAACCACAAATCATGGTGTATAAAACACCCCAACATGATATTTTTTAAAAGCATTAATCCAAAATGCACCAAATATCAATTAAACACATGATTTCCAATTAATTGCTAACCAAGGCAAATAAATCATGTTTCCAACCATAATTCCCAACATGCACCCTGAAACGCTATCCCGGGTCACTCAAACACGTGACTAAGCATTTCCACATAATAATTCCAACACATAATTAATTACCACCATAATTAATCATATAAACACAATTAATGCACCAAATTGCAATTAATCATTTCGGGGATATCACAATACTCCCCTACTTATAAGATTTCGCCCTCGAAATCACATGCACTTACCCCAAAAGGAAACTAAACATAAACACATACCAGAGAATAGTTCCGGGTAGTGCTGCACCATATGCCGCTCCGTCTCCCACGTAGCCTCCTCGACACCCCTGCGATCCCACTGAACCTTGATCATAGGTATCACTTTATTCCGAAGTCTGCGGTCTGCTCAATCCAGAATTCTAACAGGCCGTTCCACATAAGATACATCTGATTCTAACTGAACTTCGGAAGGCTGTAAAACATGCGACGGATCTGGCTCATACTTCCGCAGCATCGATACATGAAACACATCATGTATACCAGATAAAGAAGGCGGCAAGGCCAGTCGGTAAGCTAAGGTGCCAATGCGCTGCAAAATCTCGTACGGTCCAACATACCTCGGAGACAGTTTCCCGCGCATCCCAAATCGCACAACGCCTCTGAAAGGCGAGATCTTCAAAAAGACCTTATCTCCCAACTGAAATTCCAACGGTCTCCGCCGTTTATTTGCATAAGCTGCCTGTCTATCCTGGGCCGCTTTCATTTTCTGCCTTATGGTCTTTATCTTTTCTTCCATCTCCCGAATCAACTCCGGTCCTCCGACCGATCTGCGGTCCAAATCATCCCAACACAAGGGTGATCTACACCATCTACCATAAAGAGCTTCAAACGGAGCCATCTGAATACTCGTCTGGTAGCTGTTGTTATAAGAAAACTCTACCAAAGGCACTGAATCCTGCCAAGAGACATCGAATTCCAAAACGCAAGCTCTCAACATGTCCTCGAGCGTCTGAATAGTGCGCTCGGTCTGGCCATCCGTCTGAGGATGATAAGCAGTACTCAATCTGACTTCAGTTCCCAAGGCTGACTGAAGACCTTCCCAGAAATGAGATGTGAATCGCGGATCTCGATCTGACACTATGGAAACGGGGAACCATGCAATCTCACCACATCTCTAATATACAACTGCGCCATCCTCAAAAAGGTGAATGTCATGCTATAGGGGATAAAGTGGGCTACCTTAGTCAATCTGTCCACAATCACCCAAATAGCATCAAAGCCTGAAGCACTCCTCGGCAAATGAGTCACGAAGTCCATGGAAATGTGCTCCCACTTCCACTTCGGTATCTCCAAGCTTCTCAACTCGCCGCCAGGTCTCTGTCTCTCTGCCTTAACCTGTTGGCAGATCAAACACCTCTTTACAAAAGCGACGACATCAGACTTCATCCGTTTCCACCAAAACTGACCACGCAAATCTCTGTACATCTTCTTTCCGCCTGGGTGGATGCTAAGTTTGCTACTGTGAGCTCGCTCCAAGATTCCTTTACGCAACTCCAGCGTACTCGGAACCACCCAACGGTCACCCAATCTCAAGGATCCGTCATCGGCCACTCTGAATTTTGTTGGCTGACCAAGATGTACTAAAGATAACCACCTCTGAACCTCATCATCTGACCTCTGAGCTTTCCTGATGTTCTCATAGATATCTGGCTCAGCTAACAAGGTCGATACATACACAGGTGATGCATCAATGTCGAAATCATAGCCCAGATGGCAATAAGAGGTCATCATAGCCGACAAATGAATGACGTCCTCAGCAGAACTCCTCACTTTCCGGCTCAAAGCGTCTGCTGTCAAATTAGCTTTCCCCGGATGGTACTCTATCTCGCAATCATAGTCCTTGAGTAGGTCCATCCACCTCCTCTGCCTCATGTTCAGCTCCGCCTGAGTGAATAAAAATTTGAGGCTCTTGTGATCCGTGTATATGGTGAATGAAGTACCATATAAGTAATGTCTCCAGATCTTCAGGGCGAAGATGATAGCCGCCAATTCCAAGTCATGAACTGGATATCTGGTCTCATGCGGCTTCAACTGCCTCGATGCATAAGCTACCACATGCTTATCTTGCATCAGAACACACCCAAGGCCCTGCAGTGATGCATCAGTATACAGAGCAAATCTGGAGTTCTCCGTAGGGATCACTAACACTGGCGCCGTCGTCAAACGATGCTTTAATTCCTGGAAGCTCTCTTCACAAGCTTCTGACCAAAAGAAAGGTACACCCTTCTGAGTCAACTGTGTCAACGGCTTGGTAATCTTCGAAAAGCCCTCGACAAAGCGCCGATAATACCCGGCCAAACCAAGAAAACTCCGAATCTCAGGCACAGAAGTGGGGGCAGCCCACTCCATCACAGCCTCAATCTTCTTGGGATCTACAGATATCCCGCTGCTCGATATGACATGCCCCAGAAACACTACACTGCTCAGCCAAAATTCACACTTACTGAGCTTAGCATATAACTGATCCTCTCTGAGAATCTGAAGCACTGTCCTCAAGTGTTTCACATGCTCCTCCTCGCTCCGGGAGTAGATAAGAATATCGTCAATAAACACAATGACGAACTGATCAAGATACTGCTGAAACACTCTGTTCATCAGACTCATAAAGACTGCTGGAGCATTCGTCACGCCTAACGGCATCACTAGGAACTCATAATGTCTATATCGGGTCCGGAATGCTGTCTTCTGCACATCTTCCTCTCTGACTCGAATCTGATGATACCCGGATCTCAAATCAATCTTGCTATACACCCTAGTACCTTGCAACTGATCAAACAAGTCATCTATCCTTGGGAGAGGATACTTGTTCTTCACTGTAGCCTTATTCAGTTGCCGGTAATCGATACACAACCGCATCGAACCGTCCTTTTTCTTCACAAAGAGAACTGGTGCGCCCCATGGCGACACGCTCGGGCGTATATATCCCTTGTCCAGGAGATCCTGCAACTGCTCTTTCAACTCTCTCAATTCTGCCGGTGCCATCCTATAAGGTGCACGAGAGATAGCGGATGTCCCTGGCAACAGCTCGATCCCAAACTCAACTTCCCTAGCCGGTGGGAATCCTGGGATCTCTTCTGGGAATACATCAGCAAACTCTGCTACCACTGGTACATCCTCAACTCTTAGTTCTTTACTCTTCCCAGACGTGTCCACGGCATAGATAAGATAACCCATGTGGCCACGTTCCAACAACTGAGTCATCTTGATCACTGAAATCAACGGAATCTTCGCACGAGAACCGTTGCCATAGAAGGTCCACTGACTGCCCAACTCAGGTCTGAACTTCACTGTCCTTTGTCGGCAATCTACCACTGCCTGATATCTGTTCAGAACATCAATACCCAAGATGCAGTCGAAGTCTGACATACCCAGCACAATCAAGTCTGATCTCAATTCGTTGCCCTCAAAATAAATGAGGCAGTCTGTCATAAACCGATCAGCAACGACATTTCTTCCAGTGGGTGTCGAGACAAGGAGAGGCGTGGGTAGAGAAGACGTGCGCATATGGTGTCTTTCCACAAAACCCACCGATACAAAAGAGTGGGAGGAACCTGTATCGATCAAAATAAAAGCAGGGTACGTAAATAAATGACACGTACCGGCGATCACCTCCTCTGGGGCTGCCTGGGCCTGCTCCCTGGTCAGTGCATACACCTGCCCCTGGGGAGGTCCTACTGCCTGACCTCCCGATGGTCGAGGCCCAAACTGCTACCTCTGCTGCACTGCTCTATCCTCAAATCTCGGCCTGTTGCCCTGAAACTCTGACTGTCCTCCCCGGGTGGGGCAATACCGAGCGATGTGGCCCATCTTGCCACAGATATAACATGCAGGACACTTGTTTGAAGAATGTGGCCCTCCACAATTGTTGCACCTCGGCTCTCCCGGCCTATCCCCTTGCGTGGATCCTCGGTTGGCGGACCAATTGCCCTTCTTGCCATCCTGTTTCTGACCAAAGTACTTCTTTCCACCAAAACGTGAAGATGAAGAGGCGCCACGAGGCTTAAATGGTTCTCCCCGGGGCCTCAAACTGTCACTAGTCTGCCTTTGTTGCGGTACTGGTGGTGGCATAGTACTAGCATAAGCTCCCACTCCTAGCTCGGCAAGCTCCGCCCTTGTGAGAGCATCATCAAAAGAAGTTGGGTTATTAGTGATAACCCGGTCATAGAGCTCCGGTCGCAATCCCTTCATAAAGTTCCTCATCTTAGCGTGCCCACTGGTGGCAATGTGGGGAACGTACCTCAGCAACGAAGAGTACCGTGTGGCATAGTCTGCCACTGTCATGTTCCCCTGTTTCAAACTCGTAAATTCATCCTCCTTCGTCTGTCTCGCCGCTGCGGAGAAATACCGGTTCAGAAACCTAGTCCTGAAGAGTGTCCAATCAATCACAGCACCCAGTGCTCTTAGCTCCATCACCGTGCTCCTCCACCGCATGAGAGGTTTCTTTGCTAACTGAAACTCCGCCAGCCTCAGCCAAGCTGTAATAGCACAAGGAGCCGATACGAAGATCTGTTCAAGTCTTACCAACCACTCTTCAGCTTCTTCTCCGGACTCTGTCCCCTCAAACCGGGGCGGATGGTAAGACAGAAATTGCGTCAAGCTGATCTCACCCGGCAGTAATAACTGAACCACTGGTTCCATGCCTACGGCCAGTGGAGGTAGAGGGTTTGCCTGTCCGATACTTGCATTCACACTACCAACATCTCCAACCTCCTCATTAGCAGCCATGCTGTAACACAAATGTTAACAACAAGTCCAAAGCAATATATATATTATGCCGTTAGATAACAGGAATGAGAATAAGCACGTTAGTATAACAGGATATACATTAATATGCACCACATGCATAAAATGCTTCAAATGTAAGCACCTAGCCAAACATGCTAAAGCTACCCTTCACTCTTTCCCGGGTTCTCTAACCACTGCTCTGATACCACTAATGTAAGGACCCTAATCCTTAAGTGCGGAACCAAGGCATAATAGAGCTAAATAAATAATCAGAGTGAGAAATAACGTGTTGAGTTTATGAGCCTAAGCATTACATGCCAAAAATAAGGACTACCAAAAGGATTAATTACATTCCAATCAATGAATGTGTTCAATTATAGTTTTATACTACTCCTAGAGTAGATACTATCCAAAATAATCCTGTCCTTTCTGTCTCAAAAGAGTTCTTCACAAGGCTCACCACCTCAACCCGTTCAAGCCCTTCTATCATGCCAAAAAGGTACCTACAAGGACAACCCCCAAACATGAGCAATAATAATCATTCATATTCAACACAATATGAAGATAAAGCGTAAATGCATAATCATAATAAAACACTTCCTGTTTTTCCCATGCATTTCAAACGCTTCCCGTTTGGTTGTCCCTGTACCATAACTCATGAGTATAATCAATAGATTATTTTTAATGGTCTAACATGTCATGACATATACCAGTTCATCAATACCAAATACTGATCACCAATCCCTAGTTTGTCCATCACAATGTATTTTAATGCCCCTCGCTTATTTACATATAGGCGGCATAGGATAACCTCGCTTCAATGGACTGTGGGACTCCCACCCCTCGCCTCTCATTGAGCGGCAAATGCCCTTTCCTCGCCCTATATGATAACCACGCTCAAATGTGACATGCGGCGCTCCCACCCCTCGCTTCACATTTAGCGGAACCAATACGAATAGCGGCAAGCATTAAAATCATCAAGGGATGACCACGACTCATGGGATGTGCACCAATAATCATATGCATCTATAAACATCATGCATAACATGTATTTGCATCCACAATGCAATACCACATATATACTTGCATCCACAATGCATAACAATAAGTATATAAGATACATGTACCGTTGGGGTGCCCGTACGTCCACTACGTATCTTTCCAAAATGTAGGATATGGTAGGACTTCAATGCCTTGGCTGTGTTGCCACCTGGGTTGGTTCTACACATTCACAAATATCAATATTAGAACCCAATAATAGTCCAATACCAAAAATCCTACAAAAATAACCAAAAACACCATTTTTGGTGTCTCGCGATCGATCGCCATAAAGCCCCGATCGATCGCGAGACCTCACTGTCTCGAGCAACAAAATTTGCCAATCCGCGATCGATCGCTGAATTTGCACCGATCGATCGCGGCCTCGCCGATCGATCGCGCCAAACTCGCGATCGATCGCTGAAGTGCACTGTCTCCAGCAATGCTGCTCGCGATCGATCGCGGAAGACACCGATCGATCGCCGAGCTCTGGGCATCCGATTTTCGGGCACTATTCACCCATCTTCAACCCCAACACAAACAAACTCAAATTATCCAACTCCAACCATACAAAACCACTCAAAACCATCAATAACATCTACATTAACTCATATATTTAACATCCACCCAAAATAATACCAAAACCACAACAACCCAACACAAACTCATTTTAAAATCCTTCAAACCATATCAAACTTAAACAAAACCTTACAAAAATAACCATGAGGTACCCATACCTCTTGGGGATCTCAAATCACCCAACAAACTCCACAAATCAAGGTTTTGCAAGAACTTCTCTTCACCCTTAAGTTGAAACTCGAAAATGGGGAGAAAGGGGAAGGGTTTGGGTGTTTGTTTGGTAAAGTGAAAAGTAAGAATGAGTGGATGAGGTGGGGTATAAAAGTGTTGAGTTTAATTAAAATGCAAACCACAAATCATGGTGTATAAAACACCCCAACATGATATTTTTTAAAAGCATTAATCCAAAATGCACCAAATATCAATTAAACACATGATTTCCAATTAATTGCTAACCAAGGCAAATAAATCATGTTTCCAACCATAATTCCCAACATGCACCCTGAAACGCTATCCCGGGTCACTCAAACACGTGACTAAGCATTTCCACATAATAATTCCAACACATAATTAATTACCACCATAATTAATCATATAAACACAATTAATGCACCAAATTGCAATTAATCATTTCGGGGATATCACAAGCGATTCTACCGCAAGTGCACGGTTGTCAAGTTTTAGTATAGTGAAATGTAAGTAAAGGTTGTCGAATCCACAGGGACTACTGTATAAGTAACAAATAAGACTAGCAAAATTATATTTAGCCTACGATTAACAAAGGAGTAGATTAACTAATGCAATCTTAGAACTAAAGGACACAAAAATGAAATAAAACCAATCGGATTCCGGACATGCAAAGGTAATTCGCTTGAGAAATTTATCTCGCTCTTCGTTCAATTGTATTATCTTTAATGATTCGTCTGAATAATCAATTATCAAACAATTGATCCTTAAGGTGAAAGGTTTTCGTTATTATTCAATACACTCTCTCGAGCTGTAAAGAAACTAATATCAAATTAGAACAAGTCACTCTCGTGCACCTATTTACTAATCCAATATTGCATAAATCTTCAAAACCTCGTTACTCTAAATCTCTCGATTCAAAGTTCTCACGTATGCGATTTCATCTCTCGATCTCAATCTTAACATACATCATGAATTAATATAGCGTATTATAACGTTATCTCTCGATCTCGGTTACAAATCACTGATTTCAACCAAAGTTAGCTAGGCTTTGATCTTAATAAGCGTTTAATTCATGAACATAAGAACTCAATCCACTTAAACACGAACGAATCAATAAATGAAACACAATTTTACTAAAACTCAATAAAATAAACTAGATTCAATTCAAATCTGTCACGCCCCGTGCCCAGGCCCGTGCAAGCGCGACTGCACAATGGGCTCCTATAGCAACTACTTCGTATCCGTCATCGCTCTACGAAAAAGGTTCACCCAAGTTGCCATAATAGTCCATTGTAAGCCTTTATATACCACTTCAAATTTTCATCCACAACCAATGTGGGACAAGGGTATTACAATCACCCCTCCTTTAGAACGCGACGTTCTCGTCGCGACCTAACTCATCGATCCACCGGCACCGGGAATCTAGAGGTGGCTCCTACAGGTTCAAGAGGTAGCTCCCGTCATGTAGCACTTTGCCCCGCAGGTTCAATAGGTGGCTCCCACGCACGTGGCACTTTGCCCCGCAGGTTCAAGAGGTGGCCCCCGTCGTGTAGCACTTTGCCCTTTTAGGTTCAAGTGGTGGCTCCCACGCACGTAGCACTTTGCCCCGCATAGCACTTATCTCCTGGTGTTTTCTGCCGGTGACCGGCTCTGATACCATTCAGTCACGCCCCGGGCCCAGGCCCGTGCAAGCGCGACTGCACAATGGGCTCCTATAGCAACTACTTCGTATCCGTCCTCGCTCTACGATGGGACAAGGGTATTACAGTCTTGGTTGGGGAATTTGAATATTATGGGGTTCTAAAGCAAGAAATTTTATAGATGGTATATGATGCTATACTTGCATACGGATTTCTTCCCCATGATAATATGATTGTATGCACTAATGGCATGTGTTAATACACTAATAACGGGTTAAAGGTGCGGGAGTTCTTACATCCAACAAACAAGATCTGTATCCTTCTTATGACGATGCTCATCGACCGTGAACAAATTTAGAGATTATCGTCACTGATGAATGTATTTCATGATTATCAACAATTATACAACCACATTCAAATGGACTATAGTAACCTCAATGTTTTTATCTATGCATCTTGCATGTGTTTACAGATAAATGGCGTCATATAGAAATATCATTAATTGAATAAAACACGTTTTACAGAAAGGTGTACAAACCATATAGCCAACAGTTGATTTGTAGGGCACCTACTCTAACACTATCTCCATGATTTGAACTGCATTGATACTAAAAAGTTTTTGAAGTTTGAGCCAAGTGTGAAACTTTTTAATGAGTTTTGATATCTGTTGGGGAACTCAATTGCATGCTTTTAGAGCTAGAACACAATCGTTTGAGAGGATGAAGGTTTGGTCGAAATGTTGATGGTGGCGTCAGGAGTTGGGTTGTGGAAGAAAATGAACAGTGTGAGATGACTATTGAAAATAATAACACGATAGGGTAACTAAGGGTATTTTAGGGATAAAAATGGACTACTTAGATTAGGGTTCTATAAATGAACTTATTTGAAAGAAGTTTTTTAAAGAAATAGATTTAGTTGAAATAAAGATTTTTAATCTGGTTGAAAAATATTTTTGTAAATATTACATCAGTTTAAGTTTCCCCTTAAAAAGCGTGAGACTATATCGACGCTTCTTACACCGTCTATTCAAGCTCGAGTCTCCAGATTCAATTCCCCCCACGCCCCATCCAGGTTTTCGTCTGTTTCAGCTTCTCCTCAGTAAGCCAACGAAATCGATCGGGATGATTTTTTTTTTTTTATCAGAATCACTCAATAGCTTGCATGAAAGCATTCTAAGCTAATTTGAAATTGTTTTCGTATGATCTAGGATCATATGTTGTCTGACCATTTTGTTCAAATGGTCTCAGGATTTATTTTCGCTTAGCTTAATCACGCAATGCCCAGGTAAATTGTTTGTCTAATTATCAAATGGTCTCAGGATTTATTTTCGTTTAGCTTAATCACTCAATGCCCAGGTAAATTGTTTGTCTAATTATTATTTTTCCTTTAATTGGTTAAATATGGCTTTTGGATTTTTTCTTTCAAATTTAGTTAGATTTTTCCTCTTTCTCTCAGGTATTATTGTGACTATTGCGACACATACCTCACGCATGATTCGGTGGGTTACCTCTCCCCCTTCATATGTAACTATTTTCAGCTAGTTTAAGTGCTTTTTGCTGCCAGTAGAATCAATGTTATATATGGATAATTATTGAAATAGTTTCGTACCTGTTGTGGTTACACTTAACTAAGATAGAATTCATGCTTATAATTAATTGTCGGCATGGGTTCGCTCCTTTTACTCCCTAAGTTAAGCAAACTGTGTCATTAGCTGCCAAAAGGTTAAGGACATTGGAGAAATTTTGATGCTATATCTCTAATAATTGTGCAAAATATCTGCCTTATCGATAAGGTTTTGCTTAAAATTTATCCCTTTTTTGTTTGCTGCTCATTTCTTGTTGGAAATTTGTGTATCTAAAGGAAAAAGGTGAACTTGGTGTTTGTTTTGTGTAATTAGTATTGTTTTCAAAACTATTTGAAATGTTTTTCATATTCTTTACAACCTTTTTTTCATGTTTATTGAAAATTATCGGATGTCACTGCAGCCTTCGGTTAGAAAACAGCATAACGCCGGATACAAACACAAGGTATTTTTCCCCCTTTGTCTTCCTCTGCTCTTGTTCCTTTCTTTGGGGTTGTATTTAAATGTATGTGATGGATTTTACTTCTTATCTGATCAGGCCAATGTGCGAAGTTATTATCAACAATATGAGGCACAATTAAATCAAAGTTTAATAGATCAAAAAGTAAAGGAACATCTTGGAGCGTTTAGGCCACCTGTTGCTCCTTATGCTCCGCTGCGGCCTGGCCTACCAATGCTACCCACTCCACTTCCAGGCGGAGTGTTGCCAGCAGGTACCCTGTTAATACCAGGCATGAGGCCTCCAGTTTTTCCAAGACCAATACCCGGTACTCCAGGTATTTGAAACCTACCAATACCATTAAATATTTTTCCTAGCGGGAGTTCATTTCTTACTTGCATGCTTGTCTTATATGTTCGAGTCACTGTTCCTTGGAACCAGGTCTTTAATGAGTTCTAGCCTTTCCTATGGTCAGTGGGTGAGATCCTATTTTGTAGCACTAGTTAGATTTTGCTTTGAATGAGATTCTTTACTAGCTAAGAAGAGCTATTCATTTTCTTATTTATGTTAATGTGATGCTTAATCCTAGACTTTGATAATAAATGTTTTTAATGTTCCCAGGTTATATGCATGGTCCTTCCATGCCACAGGTGATGATGCTTCCCTTTGGTGCTCCGTTTTCTGGTCAAGTGGATGGTCACCAAAGGCCCTTGACTGCTCCTCCTCCATTGATTCCAGGAAGTGCTGGAGCCCCTACTAGTGGCGCCCCACCAATGTTTCCTCCCCCGATGTACCAAGGGAATGCTCCATTACCAACCACAGGAGGCAATGAGGGTTCTAATACGAACAGCCAAGCATCTGAGGTCAATCATTAGTTTCAAACAGTCCTGTATTATTTGTTACAATTTGTGGGTTGTGGGAGTATTACTATGAGCAATTTTTTAGGCATTGAATTTTCTCGTCCAGAACGATTGCTTATGATCTTGAAGCTAAGAAGCAAATTGCTTGGTAGAAAGATTGTTTACTGCATGCCCTTTAAATTAGTGATTGTGGATCTTTGCCAAAAAAAAGTTCAATTAAATCAACACTACAATTTGCTACGTCAGAAGTTTAATAAGAAAGATGCAACTGAGGCGATATATATGGTACTGTACTGTAGGCTTCGTGCACTAATCACCCTTGGCATTTTTTGGATTATATGAGATTCAAGGGAAAGTTTCATGCATCCCGTATGTATCACTAGCACATTAATTTGAAAGGGTGTTTGCGACATTATTTGACCATTGTTAGAGAGTTAAATGGATCAAATTGAGTTTTATAATTCCTTTTCCATATAAGAGTTTGATCAATTTTTAAAATCGTCTTAGAAATTCAAAAAACAAAGTATGTTGGGTTTGTGTTCTACTCGAGGTCTAGTTCAACTATGAGTTTGATTCATTTGATTTGAACTTACAAGCACAACTAATCAAATGCTAAAAATATGGTTCGAAGTAGGGAGCTGAAATAATTTGGGCCCAAATTTGGTTCGAAGTTACATTCAAAAATATATTTGAATAATCATCAAATATATTTGGCTTATTCATAGCCCTTATGAACGATTGTAGGTATTACCTGAGATCAGTTTACAGGCATTAGGGTATATCACCACTAAGTTTTATATAGTCAAAGTGGCATTTCAGTTGAGTTCCTGATAGTTGCAGGGCTACCATGTCTGAGAAACCAGCCATTGTGTTATCATATGCCAATCACTTCAAGTGGCCCAAACAATTTTCCTCGAGATATAAAGCATCCAACCTAATAGCTACTAAGCAATAAATTACAAACAAATATGGAATAGATTCGGGCATTTATTTATTTTTCCTCTCCATCAAAAACGTATACTAAATTTCAACATAGTTTTGTTTTTGTCCTCTTCAGACCATGGTTGAATAATGTGTACCATTTAGTTTCTTAATTGAAAATTTGAAAGCCCTTTTCTCATATCAACTAAAGGTCCAACAGATTTTGCAAACTTTTGGTCTTTTTTCCAATGTATTTTTTCTGATACAATACCGAATAATCAAAGTTTAATCATTTAGATGTTAGCATAAATGCCCTATAAGCCAAACGTTGGCCCAATGGGCTTTATATTAACCCTGGCCCAATTAGCTTATACAACTATAAATATGACATTTGTATCAGAAGGAACAACGACCTAATCACTCTCAATCAATTCATGCACTCTGAAAGTTCATACCTGTAAGGACCTTAATCCTTAAGTGCGGAATCAAGGCATAATAGAGCTAATATAAATGATCAGAGTGAGAAATAACGTGTTGAGTTTATGAGCTTAAGCATTACATGCCAAAAATAAGGACTACAAATGGATTAATTACATTCCAATCAATGAATGTTCAATTATAGTTTTATACTACTCCTAGAGTAGATACTATCCAAATAATCCCGTCCTTCAAGTCCCAAAAGCATCCTCAAAAGCTCACCATCTCAACCCGTTCAAGCCCTTCTATCATGCCAAAAAGGTACCTACAAGGACAACCCCCAAACATGAGCAATAATAATCATTCATATTCAACACAATATGAAGATAAAGCGTAAATGCATAATCATAATAAAACACTTCCTGTTTTCCCCATGCATTTCAAACGCTTCCCGTTTGGTTGTCCCTGTACCATAACTCATGAGTATAATCAATAGATTATTTTAAATGGTCTAAACATGTCATGAACATATACCATTTCGTCAATACCAAACTGATCACCAATCCCTAGTCTGTCCATCACAATGTATTTTAATGCCCCTCGCTTATTTACATATAGGCGGCATAGGATAACCTCGCTTCAATGGACTGCGGGACTCCCACCCCTCGCCTCTCATTGAGCGGCAAATACCCTTTCCTCGCCCTATATGATAACCACGCTCAAATGTGACATGCAGCGCTCCCACCCCTCGCTTCACATTTAGCGGAACCAAACCAAATAGCGGCAAGCATTAAAATCATCAAGGGATGACCACGACTCATGGGATATGCACCAACAATCATATGCATCTATAAACATCATGCATAACATGTATTTGCATCCACTATGCAATACCACATATATACTTGCATCCACAATGCATAAACAATAAGTATATAAGATACATGTACCGTTGGGGTGCCCGTACGTCCACTACGTACCTTTCCAAAATGTAGGATATGGTAGGACTTCAATGCCTTGGCTGTGTTGCCACCTGGGTTGGTTCTACACATTCACAAATATCAATATTAGAACCCAATAATAGTCCAATACCAAAAATCCTACAAAAATAACCAAAAACACCATTTTTGGTGTCTCGCGATCGATCGCCATAAAGCCCCGATCGATCGCGAGACCTCACTGTCTCGGGCAACAAATTTAAACAATCCACGATCGATCGCGAAGCTTGCGCCGATCGATCGCGGCCTCGCCGATCGATCGCGCCAAACTCGCGATCGATCGCTGAAGCTCACTGCCTCAGCTCTTTTGCTCGCGATCGATCGCGAGAAGGCGCCGATCGATCGCCGAGCTCTGGGCATGCGCGGTTTGGGCACTATTCACCCATCTTCAACCCCAACTCATACACACCCACATACACCAACATCAACCAAACCCAACAACTCAAAACCAACAATAAACATCTATATAAACCCAAATATTTAACATCCAACCAAAATAATACCAAAACCACAACAACCCAACACAAACCCATTTTAAAACCCTTCAAACCATATCAAACTTAAACACAACCTTACAAAAATAACCATGAGGTACCCATACCTCTTGGGGATCTCAAATCACCCAACAATCTCCACAAAACAAGATTTTGCAAGGACTTCTCTTCACCCTTAAGCTTGATTTCGAAAATGAGGGAAAGGGAGGGTTTGGGTGTTGTTTGGTAAAGTTAAAAGGTAAGAGTGGATGAGGTGTGGTTGGGTATAAAAGGTGAGTTTATTTAAAATGCATACTAAAATAATTCCATGGTGTATAAAACACCCCAACATGATATTTTTCAAAGCATTTACTCATAATGCACCAAATATCAATTAAACACATGATTTCTAATCAATTGCTACCAATGGCAAATAAATCATGCTTCCAATAATATTTACCCGACATGCACCACATGCACCCCGAAATGCAACCCCGGGTCACCTTATCCACATGACCATGCATTTCCATAAGGTAAATAAATTCCAACGCATAATTAATTACCACATAATTAATCATTGTAAACACAATTAATGCACCAAATGCAATTAACCATTTCGGGGATATCACAATACTCCCCTACTTATAAGATTTCGTCCTCAAAATCACATGTACTTACCCCAAAAGAAACTAACATAAACACATACCAGAGAATAGTTCCGGGTAGTGCTGCACCATATGCCGCTCCGTCTCCCACGTAGCCTCCTCGACACCCCTGCGATCCCACTGAACCTTGATCATAGGTATCACTTTGTTCCGAAGTCTACGGTCTGCTCGATCCAGAATTCTGACAGGCCGTTCCACATAAGATACATCGGACTCTAACTGAACTTCGGAAGGCTGTAAAACATGCGACGGATCCGGCTCATACTTCCGCAGCATAGACACATGAAACACATCATGTATACCAGATAAAGAAGGCGGCAAAGCCAGTCGGTAAGCTAAGGTGCCAATGTGCTGCAAAATCTCGTAAGGTCCAACATACCTCGGAGACAGTTTCCCGCGCATCCCAAATCGCACAACGCCCCTGAAAGGCGAGATTTTCAAAAAGACCTTATCTCCCAACTGAAATTCCAACGGTCTCCGCCGTTTATTTGCATAAGCTGCCTGTCTGTCCTGAGCCGCTTTCATTTTCTGCCTTATCGTCTTTATCTTTTCTTCCATCTCCCGAATCAACTCCGGTCCTCCGACCGATTTGCGGTCCAAATCAACCCAACACAAGGGTGATCTACACCGTCTGCCATAAAGAGCTTCAAACGGAGCCATCTGAATACTCGCCTGGTAGCTGTTGTTATAAGAAAACTCTACCAAAGGCACTGAATCCTGCCAAGAGGCATCGAACTCCAAAACACAAGCTCTTAACATGTCCTCGAGCGTCTGAATAGTGTGCTCGGTCTGGCCATCCGTCTGAGGATGATAAGCAGTGCTCAATCTGACTTCAGTTCCCAAGGCTGACTGAAGACCTTCCCAGAAATGAGATGTGAATCGCGGATCTCGATCTGACACTATGGAAACGGGGATCCCATGCAATCTCACCACATCTTTAATATACAACTGCGCCATCCTCAAAAATGTGAAAGTCATGCTATAGGGGATAAAGTGAGCTACCTTAGTCAATCGACCCACGATCACCCAAATAGCATCGAAGCCTGAAGCACTCCTCGGCAAATGAGTCACGAAGTCCATGGAAATGTGCTCCCACTTCCACTTCGGTATCTCCAAGCTTCTCAACTCGCCGCCAGGTCTCTGTCTCTCTGCCTTAACCTGCTGGCAGATCAAACACCTCTTCACAAAAGCGACGACATCTTATTTCATCCTTTTCCACCAAAAATGACCACGCAGATCTCTGTACATCTTCTTCCCGCCTGGGTGGATGCTAAGTCTGCTACTATGAGCTCGCTCCAAGATCCCCTTACGCAACTCCGGCGTACTCAGGACCACCCAACGGTCACCCAATCTCAAAGACCCGTCATCGGCCACTCTGAATTTCGTTGGCTGACCAAGATGTACTACAGATAACCACCTCTGAACCTCATCGTCTGACCTCTGAGCTCTCCTGATGTTCTCATAGATGTCTGGCTCGGCTAACAAGGTCGATACATACACAGGCGATGCATCAAGGTCAAAGTCATAGCCCAAATGACAATAGGAGGTCATCATAGCCGACAGATGAATGACGTCCTCAGCAGAACTCCTCACTTTCCGGCTCAAAGCGTCTGCGGTCAAATTGGCTTTCCCCGGATGGTACTCTATCTCGCAGTCATAGTCCTTGAGTAGGTCCATCCACCTCCTCTGCCTCATGTTCAGCTCTGCCTGAGTGAATAAAAATTTGAGGCTCTTGTGATCCGTGTATATGGTGAATGAAGTACCATATAAGTAATGCCTCCAAATCTTCAGGGCGAAGATGATAGCCGCCAATTCCAAGTCATGAACTGGATATCTGGTCTCATGCGGCTTCAACTGCCTCGATGCATAAGCTACCACATGCTTATCTTGCATCAGAACACACCCAAGGCCCTGAAGTGATGCGTCAGTATATAGAACAAATCTGGAGTTCTCCGTAGGGATCACTAACACTGGCGCCGTCGTCAACCGGTGCTTTAATTCATGGAAGCTCTCCTCACAAGCTTCTGACCAAAAGAAAGGCACTCCCTTTTGGGTCAACTGTGTCAACGGCTTGGCAATCTTCGAAAAGCCCTCGACAAAGCGTCGATAATAACCGGCCAAACCCAGAAAACTCCAAATCTCAGGCACAGAAGTGGGGGCAGCCCACTCCATCACAGCCTCAATCTTCTTGGGATCTACAGATATCCCGCTGCTCGATATGACATGCCCCAGAAACACTACACCGCTCAGCCAAAATTCACACTTACTGAGCTTAGCATATAACTGATGCTCTCTGAGAATCTGAAGCACTGTCCTCAAGTGTTTCACATGCTCTTCCTCACTCCGGGAGTAGATAAGAATATCGTCAATAAACACAATGACGAACTGATCAAGATACGGCTGAAACACTCTGTTCATCAGACTCATAAAGACTGCTGGAGCATTCGTCACGCCGAACGGCATCACTAGGAACTCATAATGTCTATATCGGGTCCGGAATGCTGTCTTCTGCACATCTTCCTCTCTGACTCGAATCTGATGATACCCGGATCTCAAATCAATCTTGCTATACACCCTAGTACCTTGCAACTGATCAAACAAGTCATCTATCCTTGGGAGAGGATACTTGTTCTTCACTGTAGCCTTATTCAGTTGCCGGTAATCGATACACAACCGCATCGAACCGTCCTTCTTCTTCACAAAGAGAACTGGTGCGCCCCATGGCGACACGCTCGGGCGTATATATCCCTTGTCCAGGAGATCCTGTAACTGTACTTTCAACTCTCTCAACTCAGCCGGTGCCATCCTATAAGGTGCACGAGAGATAGCGGATGTCCCTGGCAGCAACTCGATCCCAAACTCAACTTCCCTAGCCGGTGGGAATCCTGGGATCTCTTCTGGGAATACATCAGCAAACTCTGCTACCACTGGTACATCCTCGACTCTTAGTTCTTTACTTTTCCCAGACGTGTCCACGGCATAAATGAGATAGCCCGTGTGGCCACGTTCCAACAACTGAGTCATCTTGATCGCTGAAATCAACGGAATCTTCGCACGAGAACCGTTGCCATAGAAAGTCCACTGACTGCCCAACTCAGGTCTGAACTTCACTGTCCTCTGCCGGCAATCTACCACTGCCTGATATCTGTTCAGAACATCAATACCCAAGATGCAGTCGAAGTCTGACATACCCAGCACAATCAAGTCTGACCTCAATTCGTTGCCCTCAAAATAAATGAGGCAGTCTGCCATAAACTGATCAGCAACGACATTTCTTCCAGTGGGTGTCGAGACAAGGAGAGGCGTGGGTAAAGAAGACGTGCGCATATGGTGTCTCTCCACAAAACCCACCGATACAAAAGAATGGGAGGCACCTGTATCGATCAAAATAAAAGCAGGGTACGTAAATAAATGACACGTACCGGCGATCACCTCCTCTGGGGCTGCCTGGGCCTGCTCCCTGGTCAGTGCATACACCTGCCCCTGGGGCGGTCCCACTGTCTGACCTCCCGATGGTCGAGGCCCAAACTGCTGCCTCTGCTTCACTGTCCTATCCTCGAACCTCGGCCTGTTGCCCTGAAACTCAGACTGTCCTCCCCGTGTGGGGCAATACCGAGCGATGTGGCCCATCTTGCCACAGACATAACATGCAGGACATTTGTTTGAAGAATGTGGCCCTCCACAATTGTTGCACCTCGGCTCTCCCGGCCTATCCCCTTGTGAAGATCCTCTATTGGCCGACCAATTACCCTTCTTGCCATCCTGTTTCTGACCAAAGTGTTTCTTTCCACCATACCGTGAAGATGAAGAGGCACCACGGGGTTTAAATGGCTCACCCCGAGGCCTCAAACTATCATTGGTCTGCCTCTGTTGCGGTACCGGTGGTGGCATAGTACTAGCATAAGCTCCCACTCCTAGCTCGGCAAGCTCCGCCCTTGTGAGAGCATCATCAAAAGAAGTTGGGTTATTGGTAATAACCCGGTCATAGAGCTCCGGTCGCAACCCCTTCATAAAATTCCTCATCTTAGCGTGCCCATTGGTGGCAATGTGGGGAACGTACCTCAGCAATGAAGAGTACCGTGTGGCATAGTCTGCCACTGTCATGTTCCCCTGTTTCAGACTTGTAAATTCATCCTCCTTTGTCTGTCTCGCCGCAGCGGAGAAATACCGGTTCAAAAACCTAGTCGTGAAGAGTGTCCAGTCAATCACAGCACCCAGTGCTCTCATTTCCATTACTGTGCTCCACCACCACATCAGAGGTTTCTTGGCTAATTGAAACTCCGCCAGCCTCAGCCAAGCTGTCACAGCACAAGGAGCCGATACAAAGATCTGCTCAAGTCTTTCCAACCACTCTTCAGCCTCTTCTCCGGACTCTGTCCCCTCAAACCGGGGCGGATGATAAGATAGAAATTGCGTCAAGCTAATCTCACCCGGTAGCAATAACTGAACCACTGGTTCCATGCCTACGGCCGGTGGAGGTAGAGGGTTCACTTGACCGACGCTTGCGTTCACACTACCAATATCTCCAACTTCCTCATTAGCAGCCATGCTGTAATACAAATGTTAACAACAATTCCAAAGCAGTATATATGTTATGCCGTTAGATAACAGGAATGAGAATAAGCACGTTAGTATAACAGGATATACATTAATATGCACCACATGCATAAACATGCTTCAAATGTAAGCACCTAGCCAAACATGCTAAGGCTACCCTTTACTCGTTCCCGGGTTCTCTAACCACTGCTCTGATACCACTAATGTAAGGACCCTAATCCTTAAGTGCGGAATCAAGGCATAATAGAGCTAATATAAATGATCAGAGTGAGAAATAACGTGTTGAGTTTATGAGCTTAAGCATTACATTGCAAAAATAAGGACTACCAAATGGATTAATTACATTCCAATCAATGAATGTTCAATTATAGTTTTATACTACTCCTAGAGTAGATACTATCCAAATAATCCCGTCCTTCAAGTCCCAAAAGCATCCTCAAAAGCTCACCATCTCAACCCGTTCAAGCCCTTCTATCATGCCAAAAAGGTACCTACAAGGACAACCCCCAAACATGAGCAATAATAATCATTCATATTCAACACAATATGAAGATAAAGCGTAAATGCATAATCATAATAAAACACTTCCTGTTTTCCCCATGCATTTCAAACGCTTCCTGTTTGGTTGTCCCTGTCCCATAACTCATGAGTATAATCAATAGATTATTTTAAATGGTCTAAACATGTCATGAACATATACCATTTCGTCAATACCAAACTGATCACCAATCCCTAGTCTGTCCATCACAATGTATTTTAATGCCCCTCGCTTATTTACATATAGGCGGCATAGGATAACCTCGCTTCAATGGACTGCGGGACTCCCACCCCTCGCCTCTCATTGAGCGGCAAATACCCTTTCCTCGCCCTATATGATAACCACGCTCAAATGTGACATGCGGCGCTCCCACCCCTCGCTTCACATTTAGCGGAACCAAACCAAATAGCGGCAAGCATTAAAATCATCAAGGGATGACCACGACTCATGGGATATGCACCAATAATCATATGCATCTATAAACATCATGCATAACATATATTTGCATCCACTATGCAATACCACATATATACTTGCATCCACAATGCATAAACAATAAGTATATAAGATACATGTACCGTTGGGGTGCCCGTACGTCCACTACGTACCTTTCCAAAATGTAGGATATGGTAGGACTTCAATGCCTTGGTTGTGTTGCCACCTGGGTTGGTTCTACACATTCACAAATATCAATATTAGAACCCAATAATAGTCCAATACCAAAAATCCTACAAAAATAACCAAAAACACCATTTTTGGTGTCTCGCGATCGATCGCCATAAAGCCCCGATCGATCGCGAGACCTCACTGTCTCGGGCAACAAATTTAAACAATCCGCGATCGATCGCGAAGCTTGCGCCGATCGATCGCGGCCTCGCCGATCGATCGCGCCAAACTCGCGATCGATCGCTGAAGCTCACTGCCTCAGCTCTTTTGCTCGCGATCGATCGCGAGAAGGCGCCGATCGATCGCCGAGCTCTGGGCATGCGGGGTTTGGGCACTATTCACCCATCTTCAACCCCAACTCATACACACCCACATACACCAACATCAACCAAACCCAACAACTCAAAACCAACAATAAACATCTATATAAACCCAAATATTTAACATCCAACCAAAATAATACCAAAACCACAACAACCCAACACAAACCCATTTTAAAACCCTTCAAACCATATCAAACTTAAACACAACCTTACAAAAATAACCATGAGGTACCCATACCTCTTGGGGATCTCAAATCACCCAACAATCTCCACAAAACAAGATTTTGCAAGGACTTCTCTTCACCCTTACGCTTGATTTCGAAAATGAGGGAAAGGGAGGGTTTGGGTGTTGTTTGGTAAAGTTAAAAAGTAAGAGTGGATGAGGTGTGGTTGGGTATAAAAGGTGAGTTTATTTAAAATGCATACTAAAATAATTCCATGGTGTATAAAACACCCCAACATGATATTTTTCAAAGCATTTACTCATAATGCACCAAATATCAATTAAACACATGATTTCTAATCAATTGCTACCAATGGCAAATAAATCATGCTTCCAATAATATTTACCCGACATGCACCACATGCACCCCGAAATGCAACCCCGGGTCACCTTATCCACATGACCATGCATTTCCATAAGGTAAATAAATTCCAACACATAATTAATTACCACATAATTAATCATTGTAAACACAATTAATGCACCAAATGCAATTAACCATTTCGGGGATATCACAATACCAAACTAGCACTGGTGCTGAGCTTGTAGATCTGGTCAGGTTGATTGGACTAGAGGAACACCGCTATCAGATTCACGTCGGTGAACGGTAATTCCTTTTCGTGCATTTATTCGATTTATGCATGTTTATATATGAATCAGGTGCGATCCTCCGTCCCTGGGTCATATCTGTTTATTGTATTATTTTCGATGCGTTTGGATCTGGCGCCGGGGTACGGAAACCCAACAGTGGTATCAGAGCCAGGTTGCGCTTTGATTCATGTATTTGATAATTGATTTTTATTAGATCGTTTCCCATCGATTCTAATCGTGTTTGAGATTTCAGAAATTAAAGAATCCAGAAAACATAGAAAACTGGAATAAAATGAGTTTTAATCCGGATTCAAAACCCATCACCGGAAACTGTTTCCGGCATCTCCATCACCGATACGCCGCCAGCTAGCACCGGGCACCGAGGAGCCTCTCATGACGGCGCAGCGGCGGAGAATTGTTCTCCGCGCGCAGCCCGTATTGGGAAAGCGGCCAAGCGCGTGGGAGAATTCACGAACGAGTTGGTCGATCTGCGCGAGAACGGCGAGGAGGTTGCACGGCGTGAAGGGGAGGAAACAGATCATTGTTCTCTCTACACAGAAGCGGCGGCGGCGCGAGCTAGGGTTCTGAACCCTAGCCGCCGCTGTGTTTGTCGTGTGTAAACCCTCGCTTTTGCCGTGAAAATCGTGTGATAGTGGAGATGAACAGTAATTTCGGAATATTAAAAAAAAATATTATTATTTTCAAAATCCGAAAATTGTGTAATTTTGGATTTAAATTGATTTTTTAATTTTGGATCCAAATTGTTGGAGTCCATAAATTATTTGGATCATTTTAGATGTTTTATCCGGATATTATTTCTGAAATAATAAATCATAATACTTAATTTATTAAAAATATGATTTTTAATTTATTAAGTGTAAAATGGAGATTTTACAATTATTTAAAAATTTAATTAATTGAAAATTGGATGAAAAAGTTTCATTTAATTTGTTAATTTTATTTTTGGCTAATATTATGATTTGAGGTAAAATAATTAATTGATAATTTAATTAATTAGAAATTAAATGAAAGTGTTTCATATAGTTTGTTAATTTTATTTTTCGATTAATATGACAAATAGGTAAAATAGTGATTTTACTAATTAATTGAAAATTAATTAATTAAAAATTAAATAAAATGGTTTTATTTAATTTGTTGATTTAATTTTCAATTAATGATGCGATTAGTGGGGAAACGATAGAATAAATTAATTATTGTGAACTAATTACATGTGATGTAATTAGTACAATTACATATGATGTAATTGTTTAGTTTAATGTTTAATTACATAAGTCGTGATTGTATGATGGATGATTACGGGCCTTGACCAATATGTTTAGGAGAATATTTAGGTTTTTTATTGTTTCATTATTATTGTGTTTTTGGTTATCGGGCCTGCGAGTCTGCTCTCTCTATTTTCTGATGTATCTCACCCCGAATTTGTATCCCTATTCTCTTGTTTGCATGATTTAAATGTAAAAACTTTAGAATTAGTGGGAAATTGAGATTGAAGATGGAGCATCAAGAATCAAGACATGTATAATGGAAGCAAAAATGTAATAGGATTGCATTACATACCTGCATCACCTTAGACAGACTTGTGATCCACATATGGCTCACGTGGATCAATTAGGAAAAGGCCGTAATCGTCCATATTTAATTTTATTATGCATATGATGTATGATAAATGTTTGTTTGTATGTTTTATTAGTACATATGATTGCATGAATAAAACATAGTTGCATGAATCCGGCAAACAAACAAACAAGTCATTGATGAGATTTTAAATAAATTAAATCCCTCTTTTGAATATGATTCAAAAAAAAAAAAAATTAATATCAAACTGTAAAGGGAACTCAAAGGAGTTTGTTGTTTCCTGTCTTCCATCAACAGTTAAGCCATGAGAAGCTACTTGTGTCAGGTGTCTTATCTCACCCTCGTGGGGGGCATTTGGCATGAGAAAGCTGTATGTTTAACTGCCACTTAATTATGGATAGGGTTCTGTTAACCTTTAAGATTACTCACCCTCGTGGGGTCTTATTGGCGGACATTACCATCCGTGGGATGGGTTAGTTTGACGTGAGAAGGCATAATTGGCCTGCCTCCGTAGGGTTATGTCAATCACGAGACGAATATCTTGGGGGTTGCATATGATGCAATTATGAGCTACCTTTAGTATCATGAGGTCGGCTGGACCCTCGCCCGGGGCTATCATGAGCTAGTTGGACTCCAAGCCCACTAAGAAAATACGATTTTCCGTTCATTTGTCATGAGGGTGATGAATTCGAAAAATTTAGTGGGAGCATTCAATAACTAAAGTCCATAGTTTTTGAATTAATTAATAATCAAACGGTTTGCATGTATTTTCTGTTTATTCTCAGTATTGTGATTGCCGTGAATCCGATTGCATCAATTCTCGATACAAACAAAGTAACCGCACCAAATTATTCTGATTGACTATTAATGTTAAAATAGTGCTTGCTTCTAAAAGATTGCTATATACCCTTGGTGGGAGCCTCCTGTTGAAGTGTCTCCCGGTTCGTCTCATGAAGAGATTGCCACACTTGAGAAGTGATGGGACGATGATCTCTAGACTATTTGATATATGATAGCATCAATGTCACCAATGAGTTTCAACACAGATATGAGAAATTCGTTCACATTGCTGATATTTTCCAACACCTACAAATGTTATTTGGTGAACGGACGCGATTACTGAGACTCGCAATTTCAAAAGAGCTATTTTCATTTCACAGGCGAGATGGGGCTTCGGTCTATGAGCATGGTGTAAGAAAAATATCTCTTGTTGAGAAATTGGAAAATCTGAATGTGACAAATCCTCATTAACTGGCTATAGATTTGATCTTATAGTCAAAATGTTGGAAACTCATGAGTCCTTGATTCAAAAGGAGAAACGTGTTCTTCTTGTCGAATCTTCTACCAATGGTAGGAAGAGTTCAAGGATAAAGAAGAGGAAGGGAAATGGTTCCCAACCTTGAAAGACGAAAAAGGATATTGTAGCAACTAAGAAAGGAGAGGCATCTATGTTTTTCACTGCTGGTCACTAGCGCAAAATTGTAAGGAATACATATACTAGAAGCGTTAGAAATGGTATGTTATATATTAAAATTAAATGTTTCTATTGGTTCTACTTCTTTGGTATATGATCCCAGTTGTGGTCGCATTTTTGCAAAGAGTTGCATGTGATGTGAAGAAGTAGAGAGCCCTAGGAAGGTGAACCTACCTGAGGCTAAGCATTGTAGCAAGAGTTGTTGCAATGGCTGTTTGAAACATTTATTTAATATAAAATCTTGAACTGGTTAGGAACTGGTTTGAGCAATTATTTATTTGTTCTAGATTTAATCATGAACATTGTTCCTATTTTGATAGAGAATGATATTCTTTTAAATATGCGAATGTGATTTGCATTATTTTTAAGAATGCATGTTTTATTGAATCTGGTGAACTTATGAATGATTAGTATGATTATATTCAAAGAATATAAAAAAAAATGATAACTTAAATCCAACATATATTTAGCATGTGCTGAATGTCCATTGAATTTGATTCATATGGACGTATGTGGAGCACTAAATGTTAGTGCAAGATGATGTTGAGTTATCTTAAAGAGAATGTGATTATCTCTGAGTAACTCTCTAAAGTTACATATTTGTTGAATATAATTCATACCAATGCAGTGACCAAAACTCCATATACGATATGGACTGAAAAATAATCCAAATTTTTATTTTGAGATTGTTCTGCTTATGTGAAGCAGCCAGTGGGAGATGAGTTGGATAGTTGATCCATCTTATGTTATTTTGTGGAAATTTATATTATCAATTGCAGGCAAATAGTTTATTTCGCAAGTGCAATCTTTCTAGAGAAAATGTTTCTATTAGAAAGGATGACAAAATAATATAACTTGAAAGGGTTCAAGAACCACAAACCACTAGAAAAGTGAAAACGGTGAAATTAATTTAGTCAATCACAACCTTTGATTTACACACACCAAGGATATTGAAAATGTTTCAAGAGCTCCTGATAGAATGACTCTACTCCTTGAAAGTAGTCAAGAAATAGACCATGGATATGATCCTTGGACTTTCAAGGAGACGATGTCAGATATTGATTCGAGACATTGGCAAGATGCCATGAAATCTAAAATGGACTCCATGTACTCCAATAAGGTATGGCCTTAGTAGATCATCTTTGGGAATTGTTCCCATTGGCTGCATGGATTTACAAGTGAAAGCTTGGAGTGGATGGGAAGGTAGTGACCTTCAAAGCTTGACTGGTGAGAAACGATTATTCTCATAGGCAAAGAGTTGTTTATGAGAAAATTTTCATCGGTTATGATGATATAGTCTATTTAGATTTTATTAGTTATATCTTTATATTATGAATATGAGATATGAGTAATGGATGTGAACACAACATTTCTCAGTGGTGGCATTGAGGTAGAAATGTAGCAACCAAATGTGTTTACAACTTCTTGTAGTGAGAAAAATGTTTTCAAACTCTAGAGGTCCATTT
Source organism: Haberlea rhodopensis (assembly GCA_907163345.1). NCBI lineage: Eukaryota > Viridiplantae > Streptophyta > Magnoliopsida > Lamiales > Gesneriaceae > Haberlea > Haberlea rhodopensis. The sequence goes on from CAJQUN010000365.1 coordinate 288,392, forward strand.
ATGGGCCTAAGAAGGCATCTCGAAGTTTGAACTTCCGTCTTCATAACATCATCAACGTGTTTGTTTTTGTTAAAATCCGGAAGTGGCATGTGTGTGCAAAAGGGTTAGTAGGAGCATGGTTACATTTGTGATGCTTTAAGTCGATTATATCATGCTCATTGTGAATGGTATTGGATTAATCAATTAAAGCATGATTATCTACTAATTTCTCCATGTAAGATTGAGAGAAGCGTCATAAGTGCTTAGCATAAGGATCTATATGGATAGATCTAAAGGATACTTGAGATCTCTCAATCTACGTACATAAACATTGTGCTAAAAGGGTTTAGCATAGAATAGTCGAAAAATGAGTTACTTCATAATATGTCATAGTATTCATCTCTGGAGTCAATGGGTCTTAAGATTGATGAGGAGAGAGAAAAGATGACATTGGTACCTTATATTTCTACTTTTAATAGCATACTGTATTCTATGGTATGTACTTGGCCTGATGTATGTTCTTAGAGTAATGGGCAGACATCAGACAGATCCCGGTGAAGGTCACTGGAAAAATGTGAAAATAATCCTCATGTTCTTATGAAGAACTTATGATATGTTCATGGTTTTTGGATCTGTAAGTGGAGAAATAAAAATTGAAGGCAAAGCTGATGCTAGTTTTTAAATTGGATGTAGATGATACCATATCGATGGTCGGATTTGTATTTAAGCTCAATAATGGTGATGTCTCTTGGAAACGTTCCAAGCAAGAGACCACATTGGATTCCACCACTGAAGCTGAATACATTGCAGCATACGATGCAGCAAAGAGGCAGTTTGGATAAGAAAATTCATCCAAGAGTTGGGTTTAATTTATAGTGCAGTTGACACAGTCTCTGTGTACTGTGACAACATTTGAGCTATTATGAATAGCCAAGATCTGATCAGGATCCAAACATATATTAAGAAAATACTATCTAATGAGAGAGATGGTATACGCGACATTATTATCGAGAGAATCGCTTCAACAGAAAAATATATTGAATCCACTGACAAAGCATTTACGATGATTGGTGTCTGTTAGACATCTTGGGAAGATGGTCTTAAGACATATGAGTAGTTGACTTTGGGAAAGTGAAAGATATTGTTGTCATACATGATTAAGTAAATCAATAGTTGATTGATTGTACTTGTAATCTTATTATGACAAATCTTTTTTTGAATATTAATATATATGGCACTTCTTCATCTGTTTACCCATGCATCTTGATGCATTGATGAAGTCCTTGAGATTGCTATAGTTCATAGAATGTGGTTACGCATATGATGGTGATCATGAAATACATTCTCGACTGCGATTTCTAAATGTTACTGGTCGATGAGCCTTCGAGAATGGGATATCGATATATGCTCGTTAGAGACTGGTATTCATGATGTGTCTAGTGTAGTGCACCGCGTTTCATCGGCGTTGGCTTGGAGAAGTCAGCACACATGAATAGGTGCTCATTAGGAATGAGTTCACTGAACGACCCTACTCGGAATTCTATAAGTAGTTACCATTTGTCGAGTATATAATTTCTAGTCATAGTTGTGCACCATTACTCCTCATGACCCGAGGCGTCATTGAGGTCTTGATAGATAGCTGTGTACTTTGATTTAATGACTGATCACATGTGGGTCATAAAGTCATTATTTTGGGTATTCAGTGATGCTGTCAGATGCCTATGATTGTCGTTGGGGATTCACCACTGGTCTTGATGAACTAGGATGTGCTATGTGTTTTTCTATATATGATTCGAGGAATCTCTGGCCAGAGTGGGTAGTGCTTGTGAAAAATGAGTTTTTCATATACGCACACAATGAATCATATAACGTGAAACAAATACATAGTTATTGAATTCATAATGGGTCTCGATCAACCAATGCCCTAGATTCAATCGGGACATATTGAGTGAAAGGAATGTACTGCACGCTAACTATGGCTGACAGGTTCTCGTACGTTGCTAGTCATTTGTATCTAGGTCTTCGTGAAGCGCAGATGCTAGGCGCTACCCACGATCGGCAGGTTGTTGCTGGAATTATATTTCGGCCATTGTCTATTAAAGGAGTTTAATTGACAATGAGGCATTCAGGGTAAGCCCAAAGAAGTTGTTTGACTTCTAAAATCACAAAGGTTGTGATCCTACTGCTATGATACACTTGAGCCTCGCTGGGTCACAATCAACCGGCCGCCGATCTATTGATGAGAATTGAGACTTAAATGTTAAGTGCTCAAATTGAGTGATTTAGAAGAGATGAATTTAATTTTTGAAAGCTCCTCACTTAAGTGGAGTTATTTGAAAATGTTTCATCTGTAGAAAGTTCTAAATTAAAACGTTTGATATATTAATGTCTCATAATTATGTACATTAGTAGTACATTTATTCAATAGGATTGTGTTACTTGGATTATGAGTTTGTAGTTTTGTTTTGGCTTTTGGGCAAGTGGGAGATTGTTAGCATAAATGCCCTACAAGCCAAACGTTGGCCCAATGGGCTTTATATTAACACTGGCCCAATTAGCTTATACAACTATAAATATGACATTTGTATCAGAAGGAACAACGACCTAATCACTCTCAATCAATTCACGCTCTCTGAAAGTTCATACCAAACTAGCACTGGTGCTGAGCTTGTAGATCTGGTCAGGTTGATTGGAGTAGAGGAACACCGCTATCAGATTCACGTCGGTGAACGGTAATTCCTTTTCGTGCATTTATTCGATTTATGCATGTTTATATATGAATCAGGCGCGATCCTCCGTCCCTGGGTCAGATCTGTTTATTGTATTATTTTCGCTGCGTTTGGATCTGGCGCCGGGGTACGGAAACCCAACATTAGACACTACATTTAACGTAGACCACGTGATTGAAGTTAGTTTTTAACGCCTAGAAAGCCAAAAACTCTTCCAAATTAAATATTTAGCAGCAAGTAAGCCAAAATTCTTCAAATATGAAGACGAAACACCAAGAAAGCAAACGTTCTGCAAATTATTCCATCTACATATTGCTTCACCTAACCAAGAATTTCAGGGACTTGTGAATGACTGCATACAGCCATTTAGGAAAAAAGACAGGACCAACCAATTCACTCTGCATGTGTTCCCACAAAAAAATGCATTTATCTACTATTGTTCATTTCTCCCACATGTCTAGCTGTTCCTCACGCGTATCGCCTAATCACATCACAGCCACCTGTCATCTTGGCCCAATAATGTGCTCACTCCTCACGCGTATCGCCTAATCACATCACAGCCACCTGTCATTTCTCCCACATGTCTAGCTGTTCCTCACGCGTATCGCCTAATCACATCACAGCCACCTGTCATCTTGGCCCAATAATGTGCTCACTCCCTCTTTTTAACCTCTCTGTATGACAAGGTTCCATCCCACAAATCATTCATCCATTCATTACACTTTCTTGATAAACACGACTGCATTTATTTCAGTAGTCTTGCAAAAAGATTTGATCTTTGAGCCAAAGTAACACTAGGATACTGATTCCCTTATCATTACTATAATGGCTTACTCAATTATCCCATTCTTGCTACCATTGTCATGGCATTTTCATCTTCATTCGCAGCACAGAAAGAACTGCCAGCCTCTACTATTTCAGCAACACCGGCTGTTGGGTTTCCGTCCCCCGACCTCAGATTCAAACATATATATACCCAGGGATGGACGATCACGCCTGATTCATATACAAGCATGCAAATATCATAAATAAATGCACGAAAAGAGATTATCGTTCACCGATGTAAATCTGATAGCGGTGATCCATCGAGTCCAAACAACATGACCAAATCCATGATCTCAACGACAGTGCTAGTTTTGTGTTAGTCTTTCTACGACGAGAATTATGTGACTATGAGTTTAACAATTGTGTTGTTCTGTGTTAGGGACAGACTATATATTTATAGGTGTTAATGAGCCACTAATGGGCTTGAGTGCATAAAGCCCAGCATACCAACTTTTGGCTTGTAGAGCACATATATTAACAATCTCTCACTTGCCCAAAAGTCAAAACACGAGCACTAATGTTACGGGCAATACTAAACACAGGACCATCATTGATAAGCCCACCATTAAGAAAGTGTGCAAGAAAGCCCAAGGGACCACTAAAGATCAGGGAATATAAAGGAGAATAGGTCACAGAATCATATATGCAATGATTATGTTTCTTTCCCTCATTAGAGAGAGTACTAGCCGAGGGAGTGCTTTATGCATGTAATACAGAGTTATACTCTGGGAACCTATATTTCCATTCTTATTTCAATACAATATCGATATTAGCTTAAATATTTTTGGAGGTGTTCTTCGCTTCTTCTTCTACAGGTGTTCGAGTTCATCTTCAATCGGTAGCCAGAACCAGAGAAGCTAACAAGTGGTCCGACCTGCCATTGCTACCACCCGATCGGAGACACGACTCGATGGTCTGGAAAATCTCTTCAAACTTTCCAGGATGATCTCTCTTCGGTGAAATCCGACGTAGCCCAGAACAATCACAAGCTGGATCATCTCACCGCTCTTTTGGAACATTTGATGACTAACAAATTCAAGGATTCAAAACCTCCTCCTGATGCTTCTCACACATCCCATGACCATGAGACTCACGAATCGCACGCCCGTGAGTCTAACAACGATCCACACCAACATCATTCTGATATCTCAGACGAGGTCCCATGGAACTAAAAATGCTCTTCAACGTATCGCACTTCCACCATTTGATGGATATGATCCTTTTGCTTGGTTGGGTAAGATCGAACATTATTTTCTCCTCCATGGTACACCTTCCTCCCTCCGTCTCAAGCTCGCCCACATTTTTATGGAGGATTCTACAGTTCACTGGTTCAGTTGGATCACTTCCAAGATTCCTCAAATGAACTAGGCTCGCTTTACCGAGGAACTAATAAAGCGATACAGTGGGAGAAAGGCAATGAACCCGTTCGAAGTTTTGGCTGCATTGAAACAGGACAACCAGTCCGTGGATATATACATTGAAAGATTTGAAGCTCTTCTTTCGCATTGGAGATCTTCTCGAAGAGGAATGTTTGATATATTTCTTGAATGGCCTACGAGAAGATATCAAGCGACGGGTCCGTAACTCTCGGTCCTCGCTCAATTTTATGTGCCATGGATCTTGCTCGTAGTATTGAGGAGGAACTCTTCGACCCCATTTCTCGTTGTCCCATTACTCCCACCAACATTGTCCCCTATTGGGAAAGAAGACTAGTCCCCCTACTGTCTCCACCACCCCGGATTCAGATACCAACCGTTCAATTCCACAGTATCAGTCTAAAAGTGAGGCCATCGGTGACACAAACTCACGACAATCCCTTATCCCCTCACTTTATGAGTTCCACAAGTTCCAGACCTTCACCCACTATGGGTAGACCTTCAAAGTTTGATTCAACTGCTGATGGTAAGACAATACCACAAACACCACGCGACGGGAAAATCTACTCTCATCAAGAATTTCTACATCGTCGTGATAAGGGTCTTTGTTTTAAATGTGGCGAGCCCTACAACCCCCTCCACCGTTGTACCTGTTAGAGAATAAATAATAAATTGTGCAATCTCTCTACAAGCTCGGGCTTTTAGATGAGACAGCAATTCTTTATGGTATCTCTAACATACCCAAAAATCTATGCGGTCATCTTTTTGGCTGACAATGAAGACGACGTCGTCATCAATGACGCAGTTCAAATCACTGACATCTCTTCCCCTGAGCACACCTCTTCTCCAGCAGCCGGATACATCACCCTCGAACTACCCCTTTACTCCGTTGGGGGCATTGATCATCCACAAACATGAAAATGACAAGCACGATTGCTAATGTTCCGGTGGTGACAAGCACGATTGCTAATGTTCCGGTGGTGGTTATGATCGATAGTGGCGCCAGCCATAACTTTGTGATATCCCCGAAATGATTAATTGCAATTTGGGCATTAATTATGTTTACGTGATCAATTATGGCGATAATTGAATTATGTGTTGGAATTAATTATCATGTTGAAATGCTTAGTCACATGGTAGGCGAGACCTGATAGTGAATTTCGGGATGCATGTTGTGCATGTTGGGAAAATTGGGTATTAGCATGTTTTATTCATGTTGGTTTTTAATTATTTGGAAAGCATGGATTTAATTGAGGTTTTGGGTGCATTTTGGTAAAATGCTTTTAAAATACCATGTTGGGGTATTTTATCATCATGCTAATAATTGGGGTACATGTTTTAATTAAAAACCCACCCTTATACCCCACTACACCCCCACTTTACCCATCACTTTACAAAATCCCCAATTCACTCTCCCAACCCTAACTCGATCACTATTTTCGTTTTTGGCTTGAAAGTGGAGGGGAAATCCTTGCAAAAGTCTTGGTTGTGAGATTATTGGTAGGATTTGGAGTCCCCAAGAGGTATGGATACCTCCTTGAAGTTTTTATGGTGTTTGGTTTGGTTTTGAAATGGTTTTTGATTGTTTGAAATGGGTTTATTTTGGGTTGGTGTTATTTTGATTGGGGGCTGGATTTATGGTTGTATGAAGGTGTTTATTGAAGGTTTTTAGTGTTTTTGTATTGTTGATGTGTTGGTGTTTGAGTTGGGATGGTTTGGAAAAGATTTGAGGTGAAAAAAATGGAGAAATCGCGCACACAGCAGGTGGCGATCGATCGCTACAAACGCAGCGATCGATCGCCGAAGGGCCGTGGCGAAAATCGTTGTGGGTGATCGATCGTTGGAAATGTCGCGATCGATCGCCACGAGGCAGAAAGGTCTGGCGATCGATCGCTATATCGAAGCGATCGATCGGTGAGGCTCGCGATCGATCGCCTCGATATAGCGATCGATCGCCAGCAGCTGAAAAGTGGGAAATGTATTTTTTTGATGGATTTTTGGTATTTGGTTATTATTTGGCTTCTAATATTGGGTTGCGTGATTGTGTAGAACCATCCCAGGTGGCGACGTGTAAGGACCCTAAACCTTAACAGTGAATTCAAGATATAAATGGGGCTAAATATGTATTGAAGACATCTTAGGGTTCTGGTTTGATGTGAGCTCAATTAGGTTACAGGCCAAAATAAAACTTCAATAATTATTCAGTTACATTCCCAATCATGAATGTTTAAGTGATAGCATTAGACTACTTCTGGAGTAGAGACTATCCAAAATTTCCTGTATTCTATCTTCATTTATGCTTTCAACAGCTCACAGTTCAACCGACCCTCAGCCCCCTTGGTTCAAAAGCGTACCTACAGGAACAACTCACCATGAGCATATATATATATATTATCACTTAACACAATTCAACTTAATAAAGTAATTAAGCGTATGAAACGATTAATTGATATGCTCCTCGATTACCACATTAGCATATTTCATTGTCGTTCCTGTTTCACAAGCTTATGCACAAAATCATTAGTTCACAATGTAATGATCGATAACGCGTTTCCAATTATAACCACAATATTTCACTTTAACCACTAGAATTGTGACTGTTCCGGTCCCAATACAACAGCGGAATTTTAGGACCCCTCGCTTCGACATATAGCGGCATCATATGATATCCCTCGCTTCGACAATGACAGCGGCATGTTACCTCGCTTAGACATGACAGCGGCAAATATCATATTACCATCGCTTCATATGACAGCGGCAAGTACCTCCCTCGCTCGGAGATAAAGGCTACCGGAACATTCATCAATTCCATCACATTAATCCAACACAATAGTTGATTCCATTATCACAGTAATTCACAGTCATTTCACATATACCATCACGTATAAGGATTCACTATCCACAATATACATAATCAAAGGTATGGCACGTTTTACCGTCCGATGCTCGTACGTCTCACTACGTACCTTGGTTCCAAAAGTGGAGATATCGTGGACTTTATCTCTTAGGCTGTGTGGCTACCTGGGATGGTTCTACATAATCACATGAATCCATATTAGAAACTAATAAATGAACCATTATCAAAAACATCACCATATAGAACAAAATCCCAAAAATCCAAAATTTAAGCCTTGCGATCGATCGGCCCTAAGCCCCGATCGATCGCCAAGTCAAGAAAAAATAAGCATCCAGGTACTGCCTCCACCGATCGATTGAGCCGTTTTACCGATCGATCGAGACGTCACACCAATCGATCGGTAAAAATCGCCGATCGATCGGTAAGCTCATTTCACGCCTTGTTCAGGCTCTGCCTTGCTCTATCGATCGGACCCATTTCCCGATCGATCGAGAAGTCCTGTTTCTGCGAGAAACTTCCCTGAATGAGCTTCCCTCAACACATACACTCATGAACAACCAAGAACAACTACCATGCTCAACATATAACCACAAAACAACATGGAAATGCATCCCCCAAGTATAAACAACATGATGGAACAAGATCCACCCTTATATCCCCAAAACAAGACACAAACCCAACCAAAACTCAACAAAACTCTACCAAGATGGAAGCTTACCACTTGAGCTCCAAGTTTCAAGTAAGAAAAGCACAAAAGACTCCTTTTTCCAAGTTTACTCTTCCACTCTAGTTTCAAAAACGAAAATGGCAGCTTCTGGATGAGTGGATGGGGTTTAGGGATCAAAAAGTTGATGGAGAGGGGGGTGATGTGATGTAAAGCATTGCAAGTGGCTCCTTATCAGCTTTGGAATAAATAAAATGTGTATCATAATATAAGCATGATATGTAGAATACTCCAACATGATATTTTAAAGTATTTCACCACAATGCACCACAATTGCCATTAAAACATGCTTTACCAAAACTACAACCCAACACATAATCTAATTATCACCAATGTCACATAAACATAATTAACGCCCAAATTGCAATTAATTATCTCGGGGATATCACAATACTCCCATACTTATAAGATTTCGCCCTCGAAATCGCATGCACTTACCCCAAAAGAACTAAACATAAATCACATACCAGAGAATAGTTCCGGGTAATGCTGCACCATATGCCGTTCCGTCTCCCACGTGGCCTCTTCGACACCCCGACGATCCCACTGAACCTTGCCCATCGGTATAACCTTGCTTCGAAGTCTGCGATCCTCTCGATCCAGAATTCTGACTGGCCGTTCAACATAGGACACATCTGAACTCAACTGAACCTCTGAAGGCTGCAACACATGAGACGGGTCCGGCTCATACTTCCTCAACATAGAAACATGGAAGACATCATGTATATCAGACAATGACGGCGGTAGGGCTAGACGGTAAGCCAAAGTGCCTATGCGCTGCAATATCTCGTATGGCCCAACATACCTCGGAGACAACTTCCCCCGCATACCGAAACGAACTACACCTCTGAAAGGTGAGATTTTCAGAAAGACCTTGTCTCCTACTTGGAATTCCAATGGTCGCCGTCGTTTATTAGCATAGGCCGCTTGCCTATCTTGAGCCGCTTTCATTTTCTGACGGATCACTTTGATTTTCTCTTCCATTCACGAATCAATTCCGGTCCTCCGACCGTCTTACTAGTCAAATCTTCCCAGTATAACGGTGACCTACAACGTCGACCGTAAAGGGCCTCAAATGGAGCCATCTGAATGCTCGCCTGATAACTGTTGTTTTAAGAGAACTCTACAAGTGGCACTGAATCTTGCCACGGAGTATCGAACTCCAACACACATGCCCTCAATATGTCCTCAAGCGTCTGTATGGTACGCTCTGTCTGACCATCTGTCTGAGGGTGGTAAGCTGTACTCAGTCTCAACTCTGTACCCAAAGCTGATTGAAGACCCTCCCAAAAGTGCGATGTGAACCGCGGGTCTCTATCAGACACAATCGAGACTGGGATGCCATGCAATCTTACTACGTCCCGAACATACAACTGAGCCATTTTTAAGTATGTAAAAGTCATACTATATGGGATGAAGTGAGCCACCTTCGTCAGTCGATCCACAATCACCCAGATTGCATCGAATCCCGAGGCAGTCCTTGGCAAGTGGGTCACGAAATCCATAGAGATGTGCTCCCACTTCCACTCTGGTATCTATAAATTCTTCAACTCGCCTCCAGGCCTCTGCCTTTCCGCTTTCACTTGTTGGCAAATTAGGCACTTCTTAACGAATGACATAACGTCTCTCTTCATCCGTCTCCACCAAAATTGATTACACAAGTCCTTGTACATCTTTCTCCCACCTGGATGGATGCTAAATCTGCTACAATGAGCACGATGCAAGATTCCTTGACGCATCTCTGGTGCCCTCGGCACTACCCAACGGTTACCAAGTCTCAAGGAACCATCTTCTGCTACTCTGAACTTTGATGGCTGACCCCGACGTATACATGATAACCATCTCTGTACTTCAACGTCTGTCACCTGGGCTTTCCTGATAAGTTCAAATATGTCCGATTCTGCCAATAGGGTCGATACAAACACCGGCGATACATCTAAATCAAAGTCATATCCTAGATGACAACAAGAGGTCATCAAGGCCGATAGCTGAATCGCATCATCTGCTGTATACTTCACCTTCCTACTCAAGGCATCAGCAGTCAGGTTCGCCTTCCCTGGATGGTACTCTATCTCGCAATCATAGTCCTTGAGCAAGTCCATCCACCTCCTTTGCCTCATGTTCTTTTCTGCTTGAGTAAATAGGAATTTCAAGCTCTTATGATCCGTGTAAATGGTAAAGGAAGTACCATAGAGATAATGCCGCCAAATTTTCAAAGCGAAAATAATGGCTGTCAGTTCCAAATCATGGACCGGGTACCTGGTCTCATGAGGCTTCAACTGCCTCGATGCATAAGCCACCACATGCTTATCCTGCATCAGTACACAGCCCAATCCCTGCAGTGATGCATCCGTATACAAAGCAAACCTTTCGTTCTCCGAAGGGATCACCAGAACAGGTGCTGTAGTCAACCGGTGCTTCAACTCTTGGAAGCTTTGCTCACATGCCTCAGACCAAGAAAACGGAACACCCTTCTGAGTCAACTGCGTCAACGGCTTAGCGATCTTAGAGAATCCCTCGACGAAACGTCGGTAGTAACCCGCTAAACCGAGGAAGCTACGGATCTCGGGCACAGATGTAGGCGCAGACCAATCCATCACTGCTTCCACTTTCCTGGGATCCACAGAAATCCCATCACTAGAGATCACATGCCCCAAAAATACCACGCTACTCAGCCAAAATTCGCACTTGCTCAGCTTAGCATACAACTGATTGTCCCTCAGAATCTGGAGCACTGTCCTCAAATGATTCCTGTGATCTTCCTCGCTCCGAGAATAGATAAGTTTGTCGTCAATAAATACGATGACGAATTGATCCAAATAGGATTGGAACACTCGATTCATCAAGCTCATAAACACAGCCGGGGCGTTTGTCACTCCAAACGGCATAACCAAAAACTCATAGTGACCATAACGGGTTCGGAAGGCCGTCTTCTGCACATCATCCTCTCTAACTCGGATCTGGTGGTACCCCGACCTCAAATCAATCTTACTGTACAACCTCGTGCCCTGCAACTGATCAAACAAGTCGTCGATCCGCGGAAGAGGGTATTTATTCTTCACTGTGGCCTTATTCAATTGTCTGTAGTCGATGCACAATCTCATCGACCCATCCTTCTTTTTCACAAATAACACAGGCGCACCCCAAGGTGATACGCTGGGGCGTATGTAACCCTTATCAAGTAGTTCTTGTAGCTGCTCTTTCAGCTCTCTTAACTCCGCTGGTGCCATCCTGTAAGGGGCACGAGAAATAGTGGATGTCCCCGGTAATAATTCGATCCCGAACTCGACTTCCCTAATCGGCGGAAATCCGGGAATCTCCTCCGGAAATACATCCGCTGTAAGGACCCTAATCCTTAAGTGCGGAATCAAGGCATAATAGAGCTAATATAATGATCAGAGTGTAAAAGAACGTGTTGAGTTTATGAGCTTAAGCATTACATGCCAAAAAATAAGGACTACCAAAAGGATTAATTACATTCCAATCAATGAATGTTTTCAATTATAGTTTTATACTACTCCTAGAGTAGATACTATCCAAAATAATCCTGTCCTTCAAGTCCCAAAAGCATCCTCAAAAGCTCACCATCTCAACCCGTCTAGCCCTTCTATCATGCCAAACGTGTACCTACAAGGACAACCCCCAAACATGAGCAATAATAATCATTCATATTCAACACAATATGAAGATAAAGCGTAAATGCATAATCATAATAAAACACTTCCTGTTTTCCCCATGCATTTCAAACGCTTCCCGTTTGGTTGTCCCTGTACCATAACTCATGAGTATAATCAATAGATTATTTTTTTATGGTCTAAACATGTCATGACATATACCAGCTCATCAATACCAAATACTGATCACCAATCCCTAGTCTGTCCATCACAATGTATTTTAATGCCCCTCGTTTATTTACATATAGGCGGCATAGGATAACCTCGCTTCAATGGACTGCGGGACTCCCACCCCTCGCCTCTCATTGAGCGGCAAATACCCTTTCCTCGCCCTATATGATAACCACGCTCAAATGTGACATGCGGCGCTCCCACCCCTCGCTTCACATTTAGCGGAACCAAACCAAATAGCGGCAAGCATTAAAATCATCAAGGGATGACCACGACTCATGGGATATGCACCAATAATCATATGCATCTATAAACATCATGCATAACATGTATTTGCATCCACAATGCAATACCACATATATACTTGCATCCACAATGCATAAACAATGAGTATATAAGATACATGTACCGTTGGGTGCCCGTACGTCCACTACGTACCTTTCCAAAAGTGGAATTGATCTGGCTTCAGTTCCTCGGTTGCGTCGCTACCTGGGATGGTTCTACACAATCACACAACCCCATATTAGAAGCCAAATAATAGCCAAATACCAAAAATTTGACAAAAGAAACCATTTTCCAAAATTCCACAGGCGGCGATCGATCGCTTCACCCAGGCGATCGGTCGCCTCAAAATTTTCACTGCGGCGATCGGTCGCCCCAAACATGGCGATCGCTCGCCATTCCTTTGATTTGTCTACTGCCTCTCGGCGATCGGTCGCCCCATTTTAGGCGATTGATCGCCTAACCCGCAAAAATGTTACTGCCTCTTGGCGATCGGTCGCCTCTTTTCAGGCGATCGATCGCCTCGCACAGACATGCGTTTTTCACCATTTTTGTTCCCAAAATTTCTTCCAATCCATACCAACACTTAACCAAACAAACCAACAACATCTAAACAACATAAACCACCAAAATATACTTCAAAACAAGTATAAATCCAACATATAACCAAACCCACAACAACCCAACACAAACCCATTTCAAAATCCTTCAAAAACATACCAAACTCAAACAAAACCTTACAAAATTAACCATGAGGTATCCATACCTCTTGGGGACCTCAAATCACCCAACAATCTCCACAAATCAAGATTTTTGAAAGGTTTCTCTTCACCCCAAAGGTCAAGGACGAAAATGGAAGGGAAGGGTTTGTTGGAAGTTGATTTTGGTAAAGTTAAAGTGAGAGTGGATGAGGTGTGGTTGGGTATAAAAGGTGAGTTTATTAAAAATGCATACCAAAATATCCCATGGTGTCTAAAACACCCCAACATGATATTTTCAAAGCATTAACTCAAAATGCACCAAAATACCAATTAAACACATGATTTCTAATTAATTGCTAACCATGGCAAATAAATCATGCTTCCAACCATAATTCCCAACATACCCAACATGCACCCTGAAATGCTATCCCGGGTCACTTTAACACATGACTAAGCATTTCCACATAATAATACCAACACATAATTAATTACTACCATAATTAATCATATAATCACAATTAATGCACCAGATTGCAATTAATCATTTCAGGGATGTCACAATACTCCCCTACTTATAAGATTTCGTCCCCGAAATCACATGCACTTACCCCGAAAGGAAACTAAACATAAACACATACCAGAGAATAGTTCCGGGTAGTGCTGCACCATATGCCGCTCCGTCTCCCACGTAGCCTCCTCGACACCCCTGCGATCCCACTGAACCTTGATCATAGGTATCACTTTGTTCCGAAGTATACGGTCTGCTCGATCCAGAATTCTGACAGGCCGTTCCACATAAGACACATCGGACTCTAACTGAACGTCGGAAGGCTGTAAAACATGCGACGGATCCGGCTCATACTTCCGCAGCATAGAAACATGAAACACATCATGTATACCAGATAAAGAAGGCGGCAAAGCCAGTCGGTAAGCTAAGGTGCCAATGCGCTGTAAAATCTCGTACGGTCCAACATACCTCGGAGACAGTTTCCCGCGCATCCCAAATCGCACTACGCCTCTGAAAGGCGAGATCTTCAAAAAGACCTTATCTCCCAACTGAAATTCCAACGGTCTCCGCCGTTTATTTGCATAAGCTGCCTGTCTGTCCTGGGCCGCTTTCATTTTCTGCCTTATCGTCTTTATCTTTTCTTCCATCTCCCGAATCAACTCCGGTCCTCCGACCGATCTGCGGTCCAAATCATCCCAACACAAGGGTGATCTACACCGTCTGCCATAAAGAGCTTCAAACGGAGCCATCTGAATACTCGCCTGGTAGCTATTGTTATAAGAAAACTCTACCAAAGGCACTGAATCCTGCCAAGAGGCATCGAACTCCAAAACACAAGCTCTCAGCATGTCCTCGAGCGTCTGAATAGTGCGCTCGGTCTGGCCATCCATCTGAGGATGATAAGCAGTGCTCAATCTGACTTCAGTTCCCAAGGCTGACTGAAGGCCTTCCCAGAAATGAGATGTGAATCGCGGATCTCGATCTGACACAATGGAAATGGGGATCCCATGCAATCTCACCACATCTCTAATATACAACTGCGCCATCCTCAAAAAGGTGAAGGTCATGCTATAGGGGATAAAATGAGCTACCTTAGTCAATCGATCCACGATCACCCAAATAGCATCGAAGCCTGAAGCACTCCTCGGCAAATGAGTCACGAAGTCCATGGAAATGTGCTCCCACTTCCACTTCGGTATCTCCAAGCTTCTCAACTCGCCGCCAGGTCTCTGTCTCTCTGCCTTAACCTGCTGGCAGATCAAACACCTCTTCACAAAAGCGACGACATCAGATTTCATCCTTTTCCACCAAAACTGATCACGCAGATCTTTGTACATCTTCTTCCCGCCTGGGTGGATGCTAAGTCTGCTACTGTGAGCTCGCTCCAAGATTCCTTTAAGCAACTCCGGCGTACTCGGAACCACCCAACGGTCACCCAATCTCAAAGACCCGTCATCGGCCACTCTGAATTTTGTTGGCTGACCAAGATGAACTAAAGATAACCACCTCTGAACCTCATCATCTGACCTCTGAGCTCTCCTGATGTTCTCATAGATATCTGGCTCAGCTAACAAGGTCGATACATACACAGGCGATGCATCAATGTCAAAATCATAGCCCAGATGGCAATAGGAGGTCATCATAGCTGACAAATGAATGACGTCCTCAGCAGAACTCCTCACTTTCCGGCTCAAAGCGTCTGCTGTCAAATTGGCTTTCCCCGGATGGTACTCTATCTCGCAATCATAGTCCTTGAGTAGGTCCATCCACCTCCTCTGCCTCATGTTCAGCTCTGCCTGAGTGAATAAAAACTTGAGGCTCTTGTGATCCGTGTAGATGGTAAATGAAGTACCATACAAATAATGCCTCCAAATCTTCAGGGCGAAGATGATAGCCGCCAATTCCAAGTCATGAACTGGATATCGGTTCTCATGCGGCTTCAACTGCCTCGATGCATAAGCTACCACATGCTTATCTTGCATCAGAACACACCCAAGGCCCTGCAGTGATGCATCAGTATACAGAGCAAATCTGGAGTTCTCCGTAGGGATTACTAACACTGGCGCCGTCGTCAAGCGGTGCTTTAATTCCTGGAAGCTCTCCTCACAAGCTTCTGACCAAAAGAAAGGCACACCCTTCTACGTCAACGGCTTGGCAATCTTCGAAAAGCCCTCGACAAAGCGTCGATAATAACCGGCCAAACCCAGAAAACTCCGGATCTCAGGCACAGAAGTGGGGGCAGCCCACTCCATCACAGCCTCAATCTTCTTGGGATCTACTGATATCCCGCTGCTTGATATGACATGCCCCAGAAATACTACACTGCTCAGCCAAAATTCACACTTACTGAGCTTAGCATACAACTGATGCTCTCTGAGAATCTGAAGCACTGTCCTCAAGTGTTTCACATGCTCTTCCTCACTCTGGGAGTAGATGAGAATGTCGTCAATAAACACAATGACGAACTGATCAAGATACGGCTGAAACACTCTGTTCATCAGACTCATGAAGACTGCTGGAGCATTCGTCACCCCGAACGGCATCACTAGGAACTCATAATGTCCATATCGGGTCCGGAATGCTGTCTTCTGCACATCTTCCTCTATGACTCGAATCTGATGATACCCGGATCTCAAATCAATCTTGTTATACACCCTGATACCTTGCAACTGATCAAACAGATCGTCGATCCTTGGAAGAGGATACTTGTTCTTCACTGTAGCCTTATTCAGTTGCCGGTAATCGATGCACAACCGCATCGAACCGTCCTTCTTCTTCACAAAGAGAACTGGTGCGCCCCATGGCGACACGCTCGGGCGTATATATCCCTTGTCAAGGAGATCCTGCAACTGTTCTTTCAACTCTCTCAACTCAGCCGGTGCCATCCTATAAGGTGCACGAGAGATAGCGGATGTCCCTGGCAACAGCTCGATCCCAAACTCAACTTCCCTAGCCGGTGGGAATCCTGGGATCTCTTCTGGGAATACATCAGCAAACTCTGCTACTACTGGCACATCCTCAACTCTTAGTTCTTTACTCTTCCCAGACGTGTCCACGGCATAAATGAGATAACCCGTGTGGCCACGTTCCAATAACTGAGTCATCTTGATCGCTGAAATCAACGGAATCTTCGCACGAGAACCGTTGCCATAGAAAGTCCACTGACTGCCCAACTCAGGTCTGAACTTCAC
This sequence comes from Haberlea rhodopensis, assembly GCA_907163345.1. Taxonomy (NCBI): domain Eukaryota; kingdom Viridiplantae; phylum Streptophyta; class Magnoliopsida; order Lamiales; family Gesneriaceae; genus Haberlea; species Haberlea rhodopensis. The sequence continues at coordinate 305,409 of CAJQUN010000365.1, forward strand.
TGTCCTCTGCCGGCAATCTACCACTGCCTGATATCTGTTCAGAATATCAATACCCAAGATGCAGTCGAAGTCTGACATACCCAGCACAATCAAGTCTGATCTCAATTCGTTGCCCTCAAAATAAATGAGGCAGTCTGCCATAAACTGATCAGCAACGACATTTCTTCCAGTGGGTGTCGAGACAAGGAGAGGCGTGGGTAAAGAAGACGTGTGCATATGGTGTCTTTCCACAAAACCCACCGATACAAAAGAATGGGAGGCACCTGTATCGATCAAAATAAAAGCAGGGTACGTAAATAAATGACACGTACCGGCAATCACCTCCTCTGGGGCTGCCTGGGCCTGCTCCCTGGTCAGTGCATACACCTGCCCCTGGGGTGGTCCTACTGTCTGACCTCCCGATGGTCGAGGCCCAAACTGCTGCCTCTGATGCACTGTCCTATCCTCAAACCTCGGCCTGCTGCCCTGATACTCTGACTGTCCTCCCCGTGTGGGGCAATACCGAGCGATGTGGCCCATCTTGCCACAGATATAACATGCAGGACACTTGTTTGAAGAATATGGCCCTCCACAATTGTTGCACCTCGGCTCTCCCGGCCTATCCCCTTGTGAAGATCCTCGATTGGCGGACCAATTGCCCTTCTTGCCATCCTGCTTCTGACCAAAGTACTTCTTTCCACCAAAACGTGAAGATGAAGAGGCGCCACGAGGCTTAAATGGTTCTCCCCGGGGCCTCAAACTGTCACTAGTCTGCCTTTGTTGCGGTACTGGTGGTGGCATAGTACTAGCATAAGCTCCCACTCCTAGCTCGGCAAGCTCCGCCCTTGTGAGAGCATCATCAAAAGAAGTTGGGTTATTAGTGATAACCCGGTCATAGAGCTCCGGTCGCAATCCCTTCATAAAGTTCCTCATCTTAGCGGGGCCTCTGGTGGCAATGTGGGGAACGTACCTCAGTAACGAAGAGTACTGTGTGGCATAGTCTGCCACTGTCATGTTCCCCTGTTTCAGACTTGTAAATTCATCCTCCTTCGTCTGTCTCGCCGCAGCGGAGAAATACCGGTTCAGAAACCTAGTCCTGAAGAGTGTCCAATCAATCACAGCACCCAGTGCTCTCATTTCCATTACTGTGCTCCTCCACCACATCAGAGGTTTCTTGGCTAATTGAAACTCCGCCAGCCTCAGCCAAGCTGTAATAGCACAAGGAGCCGATACAAAGATCTGCTCAAGTCTTTCCAGCCACTCTTCAGCCTCCTCTCCGGACTCTGTCCCCTCAAATCGAGACGGATAGTAAGACAGAAATTGTGTCAGACTGATCTCACCCGGTAGCAATAACTGAACCATTGGTTCCATGCCTACGGCCGGTGGAGGTAGAGGGTTCGCCTGTCCGATACTTGCATTCACACTACCAACATCTCCAACTTCCTCATTAGCAGCCATGCTGTAATACAAATGTTAACAACAATTCCAAAGCAGTATATATGTTATGCCGTTAGATAACAGGAATGAGAATAAGCACGTTAGTATAACAGGATATACATTAATATGCACCACATGCATAAACATGCTTCAAATGTAAGCACCTAGCCAATCATGCTAAGGCTACCCTTCACTCGTTCCCGGGTTCTCTAACCACTGCTCTGATACCACTAATGTAAGGACCCTAATCCTTAAGTGCGGAATCAAGGCATAATAGAGCTAATATAATGATCAGAGTGTAAAAGAACGTGTTGAGTTTATGAGCTTAAGCATTACATGCCAAAAAATAAGGACTACCAAAAGGATTAATTACATTCCAATCAATGAATGTTTTCAATTATAGTTTTATACTACTCCTAGAGTAGATACTATCCAAAATAATCCTGTCCTTCAAGTCCCAAAAGCATCCTCAAAAGCTCACCATCTCAACCCGTCTAGCCCTTCTATCATGCCAAACGTGTACCTACAAGGACAACCCCCAAACATGAGCAATAATAATCATTCATATTCAACACCATAAGAAGATAAAGCGTAAATGCATAATCATAATAAAACACTTCCTGTTTTCCCCATGCATTTCAAACGCTTCCCGTTTGGTTGTCCCTGTACCATAACTCATGAGTATAATCAATAGATTATTTTTTTATGGTCTAAACATGTCATGACATATACCAGCTCATCAATACCAAATACTGATCACCAATCCCTAGTCTGTCCATCACAATGTATTTTAATGCCCCTCGCTTATTTACATATAGGCGGCATAGGATAACCTCGCTTCAATGGACTGTGGGACTCCCACCCCTCGCCTCTCATTGAGCGGCAAATACCCTTTCCTCGCCCTATATGATAACCACGCTCAAATGTGACATGCGGTGCTCCCACCCCTCGCTTCACATTTAGCGGAACCAAACCAAATAGCGGCAAGCATTAAAATCATCAAGGGATGACCACGACTCATGGGATATGCACCAATAATCATATGCATCTATAAACATCATGCATAACATGTATTTGCATCCACATATATACTTGCATCCACAATGCATAAACAATGAGTATATAAGATACATGTACCGTTGGGTGCCCGTACGTCCACTACGTACCTTTCCAAAAGTGGAATTGATCTGGCTTCAGTTCCTCGGTTGCGTCGCTACCTGGGATGGTTCTACACAATCGTACAACCCCATATTAGAAGCCAAATAATAGCCAAATACCAAAAATTTGACAAAAGAAACCATTTTCCAAAATTCCACAGGCGGCGATCGATCGCTTCACCCAGGCGATCGGTCGCCTCAAAATTTTCACTGCGGCGATCGGTCGCCCCAAACATGGCGATCGATCGCCATTCCTTTGATTTGGCTACTGCCTCTCGGCGATCGGTCGCCCCATTTTAGGCGATCGATCGCCTAACCCGCAAAAATGTTACTGCCTCTTGGCGATCGGTCGCCTCTTTTCAGGCGATCGATCGCCTCGCACAGACATGCGTTTTTCACCATTTTTGTTCCCAAAATTTCTTCCAATCCATACCAACACTTAACCAAACAAACCAACAACATCTAAACAACATAAACCACCAAAATATACTTCAAAACAAGTATAAATCCAACATATAACCAAACCCACAACAACCCAACACAAACCCATTTCAAAATCCTTCAAAAACATACCAAACTCAAACAAAACCTTACAAAATTAACCATGAGGTATCCATACCTCTTGGGGACCTCAAATCACCCAACAATCTCCACAAATCAAGATTTTTGAAAGGTTTCTCTTCACCCCAAAGGTCAAGGACGAAAATGGAAGGGAAGGGTTTGTTGGAAGTTGATTTTTGTAAAGTTAAAGTGAGAGTGGATGAGGTGTGGTTGGGTATAAAAGGTGAGTTTATTAAAAATGCATACCAAAATATCCCATGGTGTCTAAAACACCCCAACATGATATTTTCAAAGCATTAACTCAAAATGCACCAAAATACCAATTAAACACATGATTTCTAATTAATTGCTAACCATGGCAAATAAATCATGCTTCCAACCATAATTCCCAACATACCCAACATGCACCCTGAAATGCTATCCCGGGTCACTTTAACACATGACTAAGCATTTCCACATAATAATACCAACACATAATTAATTACTACCATAATTAATCATATAATCACAATTAATGCACCAGATTGCAATTAATCATTTCAGGGATATCACATCCGCAAACTCGGCAACTACGGGGATATCTTCGACCCTTAACTCTTCTTTCTTGCCAGCAATGTCAGTGGCATAAATAAGATAACCCTCGTGCCCACGTTCCAATAACTGAGTCATCTTTAAAGACGATATCAACGGAATTCTTGAGCGGGAACCATCCCCATAAAAAGTCCACCGATCCCCTAAATCAGATCTGAATTGTACTGTCCTCTGACTGCAGTCCACTACTGCCTGGTATCTGTTCAACACATCAATACCCACAATGCAGTCGAAGTCCGACATTCCCAGAACAGTCAAATCTGACTTCAACTCGTTGCCCTCAAAATAAATGAGGCCGTCATCAACAAACTGATCTGCAATCACACTCTTTCCAGCGGGTGTCGAAACCACAAGAGGCGTGGGTGACGGAGTCGTGCATATACGGTGCCTCCACAAAACTCCTCGACACAAAGGAGTGTGACGCACCTGTATCTATCAAAATATAAGCAGGGCGCGTAAATAAATAACACGTACCCGCTATCACTTCCTCTGGGGCTGCTGTAGCCTGCTCCCTGGTAAGGGCATACACTTGTCCTTGAGGTGGCCCCAACGGCTGTCCTCCCAATGGTCTCGGTGCAAATGGTGGTCTCTGTTGCGCTGGCCTATCTGAAGGTCTCCCCATAGTATTCAGTGGTCCTCCCCGATTAGGACAATTTCGGGCCAAGTGCCCATGTTTCCCACACTCATAACAAGCAGAGCATACTTTCACTGAATGGGGCCCCCCGCATATAAAACACTTAACCTTCTCAAAACTGCTAGCCTGAGACTGTCCCCGATGAGACGGAGCATTACTTCCACGACCACCCCTTCCACGAGCATCTTGCCATCTACCACTGAATCTGGAAGATGATGAGTTTCCCTTTGGCTTAAAATGGTCGCCCCTTGGTTTCAAATTTTCAGGGGTCGGTCTCTGAGATGGTGCTGGAGGCGGTGCCACAGTCGGATATGCACCCACTCCCAACTCTGCCAGTTCAGCTCGTGCTAGGGCATCATCAAAACAAGTAGGGCCATAAGTGATCACCCTATCATACAACTCCGGCCTCAAGCCTTTCATGAAGTTCCTCATCTTTGCTTGGGTGCTAGAGGCGATATGAGGTACATATCGAAGTAAGGAACAGTACTGGAGGGGATAGTCGGATACCGGCATAGTACCTTGCCTCAAGCTAGTGAATTCATCCTCTTTAGCCTGCCGTGCCGCTGCTGAGAAGTACCGGGTCAGAAATCGAGTCCTAAACAGCTTCCAGTTTATTTCCTGACCCTGAGCTTCTTGTTCAATCACTGTGGTCTTCCACCACATCAACGCCTTTTTGGCCAATTGAAATTCTGCTAGCCGTATCCAAGCTGTCTTTGCGCACGGGGCAGCTACAAATATCTGCTCCAACCTCTCTAGCCATTCCTCGGCCTTCTCCCCTGTTTCAGTCCCTTCAAAAGTCGGGGGTCGATATGCTAGAAATTGAGTCAAACTCAGTTCTCCCGGCAATAACTGTTGTTCCGACGGCTCTTCGCCCAAGGCTGGCGGCGGTAGGGGATTTGTGTGCCTAGCACTAGCATTTACACTTATTGCATCACCAACATCCACATTTGCTGCCATACTGCAATACAAGGGTCAACAACAATATCCAAAACAATTCTCATAATACACTGTTAGAAAGCCATAACATGTTAGCATAACAGTCACATACTTCATATGCACACAACATGTTAAGAAAAATAGATGCCTAGCCAATTTATTGCTAAGGCTACCCTTCACTCGTTCCCGGGTTCTCTAACCTGGCTCTGATACCACTAATGTAAGGACCCTAAACCTTAACAGTGAATTCAAGATATAAATGGGGCTAAATATGTATTGAAGACATCTTAGGGTTCTGGTTTGATGTGAGCTCAATTAGGTTACAGGCCAAAATAAAACTTCAACAACAATTATTCAGTTACATTCCCAATCATGAATGTTTAAGTGATAGCATTAGACTACTTCTGGAGTAGAGACTATCCAAAATTTCCTGTACTCTATCTTCATTTATGCTTTCAACAGCTCACAGTTCAACCGACCCTCAGCCCCCTTGGTTCAAAAGCGTACCTACAGGAACAACTCACCATGAGCATATATATATATTATCACTTAACACAATTCAACTTAATAAAGTAATTAAGCGTATGAAACGATTAATTGATATGCTCCTCGATTACCACATTAACACATTTCATTGTCGTTCCTGTTTCACAAGCTTATGCACAAAATCATTAGTTCACAATATAATGATCGATAACGCGTTTCCAATTATAACCACAATATTTCACTTTAACCACTAGAATTGTGACTGTTCCGGTCCCAATACAACAGCGGAATTTTAGGACCCCTCGCTTCGACATATAGCGGCATCATATGATATCCCTCGCTTCGACAATGACAGCGGCATGTTACCTCGCTTAGACATGACAGCGGCAAATATCATATTACCATCGCTTCATATGACAGCGGCAAGTACCTCCCTCGCTCGGAGATAAAGGCTACCGGAACATTCATCAATTCCATCACATTAATCCAACACAATAGTTGATTCCATTATCACAGTAATTCACAGTCATTTCACATATACCATCACGTATAAGGATTCACTATCCACAATATACATAATCAAAGGTATGGCACGTTTTACCGTCCGATGCTCGTACGTCTCACTACGTACCTTGGTTCCAAAAGTGGAGATATCGTGGACTTTATCTCTTAGGCTGTGTGGCTACCTGGGATGGTTCTACATAATCACATGAATCCATATTAGAAACTAATAAATGAACCATTATAAAAAACATCACCATATAGAACAAAATCCCAAAAATCCAAAATTTAAGCCTTGCGATCGATCGGCCCTAAGCCCCGATCGATCGCCAAGTCAAGAAAAAATAAGCATCCAGGTACTGCCTCCACCGATCGATTGAGCCGTTTTACCGATCGATCGAGACGTCACACCGATCGATCGGTAAAACTCGCCGATCGATCGGTAAGCTCATTTCACGCCTTGTTCAGGCTCTGCCTTGCTCGATCGATCGGACCCATTTCCCGATCGATCGAGAAGTCCTGTTTCTGCGAGAAACTTCCCTGAATGAGCTTCCCTCAACACATACACTCATGAACAACCAAGAAAAACTACCATGCTCAACATATAACCACAAAACAACATGGAAATGCATCCCCCAAGTATAAACAACATGATGGAACAAGATCCACCCTTATATCCCCAAAACAAGACACAAACCCAACCAAAACTCAACAAAACTCTACCAAGATGGAAGCTTACCACTTGAGCTCCAAGTTTCAAGTAAGAAAAGCACAAAAGACTCCTTTTTCCAAGTTTACTCTTCCACTCTAGTTTCAAAAACGAAAATGGCAGCTTCTGGATGAGTGGATGGGGTTTAGGGATCAAAAAGTTGATGGAGAGGGGGGTGATGTGATGTAAAGCATTGCAAGTGGCTCCTTATCAGCTTTGGAATAAATAAAATGTGTATCATAATATAAGCATGATATGTAGAATACTCCAACATGATATTTTAAAGTATTTCACCACAATGCACCACAATTGCCATTAAAACATGCTTTACCAAAACTACAACCCAACACATTATCTAATTATCACCAATGTCACATAAACATAATTAACGCCCAAATTGCAATTAATTATCTCGGGGATATCACATGACGCAACCAAGGAAGTGAAGCCATATTGAATCCCACTTTTGGAAAGGTACGTAGAAGACGTACGGGAACCCAACGGTACATGTATGTATCATACTCATTGATTATGCATTGTGGATGCGAGTATATGTGGAATTATGCATTGTGGATGCAAATAAATGTTGAATTATGCATGATGATGGTATATGCATATGATGATTGTTGGTGCACATCCCATGAGTTCTCTTGTTTCTCTTAAATCACCCCATAAGACGGTGGATGTTACATTTGTAGGTATGCTTTGTTCCTTTTCAACGCAGGCCAATTCAGATGCAGGTTGCCACGAACACCTTCCTTCCGAACTACTGGACATCTTATACAAATTTGATTCTCTTTTTGCGCAGCCTCAAGGTCTCCCACCCGAGCACAATAGAAACCATGTTATCAGCTTACAGGAAGGTTCGGGTCCAGTGCAAGTCCGCCCATATCGTTATGCCCAATGTCAAAAGGATGAAATTGAACGATTGGTGGCCGAAATGCTTGTTGCCGGTATCATCCAGCCGAGTAACAGTCCCTTTTCGAGCCCGGTCATTTTTGTTAAGAAGAAGGATGGAAGCTGGATTATGTGTCGATTAACGGGCCCTGAACGAGGTCACTATACCCGATAAATATCACATTCAAGTTATTGATGAGCTATTGGACGAACTCTGTGGTGCACTTATTTCTCCAAATTGGATTTGATATTCGGATTCCACCAAATCCGTGTTCAACCCGAGGATATTCCTTAGACAGCCTTTCGCACTCATGAAGGGCATTACAAATTCCTTGTAATGCCATTCGGGGTACGGAATGCTCCCTCGACATTCCAAGCTACTGTGCATGATGTTTTGCGGCCATATTTACGGAAATTTGTTTTGGTATTTTTTGAATATCTTGGTATATAGTAAGAATTGGCCCGACCATCTACTACACCTACAGATTATATTGGATGTCCTTTCATGCCATCAACTATATTTGAAGTTCAAGAAATGTAATTTTGGTATGGAGGAGATTGATTACATGGGCCACATCATCTCTTCTCTGGGTGTTGCTGTTGATCCTACAAAAGTCGCATGTGTTCGCTCGTGGCCTTTACCACAGTCAACTACAAGTGTGCGTGGCTTCCTTGGTTTGACCGGCTACTATAGAAAGTTTATCCATAACTATGGTACCATTGCTCGCCCTCTTACTACCTTACTGAAGAAAAATAAACCCTATGCTCCGATTACCTGATTTTACACTTGAATTCCTCGTCGAATGTGACGCATCTGGAAAGGGGGTGGGCACTGTATTGGCACAACAAGGCCAACCGATTGCATTCTTTAGCAAAGCTCTATCCGATCGTGCATTGTCAAAGTCCGTGTATGAGAAAGAACTTATGGCCCTCATCATGGCAGTACAACACTGGCGTCCGTATCTCTCGGCATGAAATTTGAAGTGCTTACAGACCATAAATCACTTTGCAACTTGTTACAACAACGTATTTCGACACCATATCAACATTACTGGGTCACTAAATTATTGGGATATGATTTTCAGATTAAATACTGGGCTGTGACATTAAATGGCACCGCCGATGCCTTATCTAGAAGGGAGGATGATGGGGAAATTAACACAATTTCTCTTCCCCAATGGATGGACACCACTGAATTGAAGCATACTATTTTTGAAGATCCTTACCTCCAGACCACCATCCAGTGACTGTCTTCGGGCTCCCCTTCCGCTGGTCCTTACACTATGGTTGATGGGTTTCTCTTCCATAAAGGTCGTCTATTTCTCCCACATAATTTTACCTGGATTCCACTTATTTTACATGAGCTCCACAATACTCCACTCGGGGGCCATTCGGGCGCTTATCGTACCCTCAAGCGTGTGGGTGACAGTTTTTTCTGGAAGGACATGAAGGCTGTTGTATATCTTTACGTGGCAGCTTGCGTAAAATGTCAACGTCACAAATATCAGGCTACTTCTTCGGCATGTATTTTGCAACCTCTTCCAATACCCAATGTCATTTGGGAAGATATTTCGATGGACTTCATCGTCGGATTACCAAAGTCAAAAGGTTATGATGTGATTCTGGTCGTGGTCGATCGCTTGACGAAATATGCACATTTCTTGCTGTTGAAACACCCTTTTACTGCCAAAGTTCTGGCCAACACTTTTGCTAAAGAGATCATCAGTCTTCATGGCATGCCTCATTCGACCGTAACCGATCGTGATCCCATTTTCCTGAGCAACTTTTGGACAGAGATATTTCGCCTACTGCAAACAAAGTTATGCATGAGTTTAGCATATCACCCCGAAGCCGACGGCCAAACCGAGGTTCTCAACCACTGCTTGGGGACATACCTTCGTTGTTTCGCTTCTGAACAACCGAGGTTCTCAACTGAATATTTGCGTTGGGCGGAATTCTGGTACAAGATTTCATTCCACTCCTCCACAGGCATGACACCATTTGAAGCAGTCTACAGCCGTAAGCCACCAACTCTTATACATTATCTGCTCGGGGAGACTTCCATTGCAGCTGTCGGCCACGAGTTGCTTAATCGGGATGAATTATTACGCCAGCTAAAGTATAATATGCATCGTGCACAACAACGCATGGCTAAATATGCTAACACCCATCGGGAAGACGTTTCATTTCAAGTTAATGACATGGTCTACTTAAAATTAAGGCCACACCGACAGCACTCCTTGCGCAGCAAGATTTATCACAAGTTGTTCCCCCGTTTCTATGGCCAATTTAAAATCATTCAAAGGGTGGGTTCCGTTGCTTACAAACTGCTCCTACCTCCAGAGTCCCGGATTCATCCAGTATTTCATGCCTCTTGTTTGAAGAAGGCTGTGGCAGGTTCTTATGATAGTCCGACTTCAATTTGGCCTTCGAACTAGAACAGGTGCTGGATCACAGAAGCAAAAAACTCGAAGTAAGGGGAGATGCAACAAGTTTTAATCAGATGGAAAGGCAAGCCTGTGGAAGAAGCTTCGTGGGAGGATGTCACTGATATCTCTATCCAATTCCCCAATTTCAGCCTTGAGGACAAGGCTGTTGTCGAGGACGAGGGTATTGTTACAGGCAATACTCTACACGGGCCCATTACTATAAGCCCACCATTAAGAATGTGTATGCAAGAAAGCCCAAGGGGACCACTAAAGATCAGGGAATATAAAGGAGAATAGGTCACATAATCAGATATGCAATGATTATGTTTCTTTTCCTCATAGCGAGAGTACTATCCGAGCTAGGGAGTGTTTTATGCATGTAATACAGAGTTATACTCTGGGAACCTATATTTCCATTCTTATTTCAATATAATATCGATATTAGCTTAAATATTTTTGGAGGTGTTCTTCATTTCTTTCTTCTACAGGTGTTCGAGTTCATCTTCAATCGGTAGTCAGAACCAGAGAAGCTAACAAGTAAACTCATAATCTAAGTAGCTCAATCCGATTGAACAATTTGAAGTACAACCGTTGTACATAATTATAAGACATATATATATCAAACGTTTTAATTTTAGAACTTTCTATAGATGAAACATTTTCAAATATAGAAACACCACTAAAGAGAGGAGCTTTCAAAAATTAAGCTCAGCCCTTAAACATCAATCTCATCATCTTGAGCACTTAACATTTAAGTCTCAATTCTCATCGGTAGATCAGCGCCCGGTTGCTTGTTACCCAGCGAGGCTCAAGTGTATCAAATCAATAGGATCACAAACTTTGTGATTTTAGAAGTCAAACAACTTCTTTGGGCTTACCCCGAATGCTCCATTGTCAATTAAACTCCTTTAATAGACGATGGCCGAAATATAATTCTAGCAACAACCTCCGATCGTGGGTAGCGCCTAGCATCTGTGCTTCACGAAGACCTAGATACAAATGACTAGCAATGTACGAGAAAATGTCAGTCATAGTTAACGTGCAGTAAATTCATTTCACTCATATGTCCCGATTGAATCTAGGGCATTGGTTGGTCGAGGCCCATTATGATTTCAGCAACTATGTATTTGTTTCACGTTATATGATTCATTGTGCGTATATATGAAAACTCTTTTTTCACAAGCACTAACCACTTTGGCCAGAGATTCCTTGAATCATATATAGAAAAACACATAGGACATCCTGGTTCATCAAAACTAGTTGTGAATCTCCAACGATAATCATAGGCCTCTAACAGCATCACTGAGTACCCAAAATAACAACTTTATGACTCGCATGTGATCAGTTATTAAATCAAAGTACACAGCTATCTGTCAAGACCTCAATGACGCCTCGGGTCATGATGAGTAATTGTGCACCACTATGACTAGGAATTCTAACTCGACAAATGGTAACCACTTATAGAATTCCGAGTAGGGTTGTTCAGTGAACTCATTCCTATGAGCACCTATTCATGTGTGATGACTTCTCCAAGTGAATGCCGATGAAATGCGGCTCACTACACTAGACACATTATGAATACTAGTCTCTAACGAACATATATCGATATCCCATTCTCGAAGGCTCATCGACCATGAACATTTAGAAATCGCAGTCGATAATGTATTTCATGGTAACCATCCGATAATGTATTTCATGGTAACCATCATATGCGTAACCACATTCTATAGACTATAGCAATCTCAATGACTTCATCAATGCATCGAGATGCATGGGTAAATAGATGAAGAATTGACATATCTATATTAATATTCAAACAAAGATTCGTCATAATATGATTACAAGTACAATCAATCAACTATTGATTTACTTAAATTGACAATAATATCTTTCACTTTTCCCAAAGCCAACTACCTATGTGTATAAAGACCATCTTCGCAAGATTTCTGACAGACACCAAACGTCGTGAGGCTTTGTCAGTCGATCTGCTATATATTTCTTGTGAAGCAACTCTCTCGATAAGGATGTCGTGCCTATCATCTTTCACATTAGACGATATTTTCTCAATATATGTTTGGATTCTGATCATATCTTTGTTATTTTTGTAATAGCTCAACTGCTGTCACAGTACACAGGGACTGTGTCAACAGCACTAGAAGTTACACCCAACTTTTGGATGAAATTTCATATCCAAACCGTCTCTTTGCTGCAATGTATTCAGCTTCAGAGGTGGAATCCGATGTGGTGTCTTGCTTGGAACGTTTCCAAGAGACAGCACCATCATTAAGCTTAAATACTTCGAACATCGATTTGGAATCATCTACATCCGACTAAAAACTAGCATCGCCTTAGCTTTCAACTTTTATTTCTCTATTTACAGATCTAAAAACCATGAACATATCCTAAGTTCTTCATAAGTAATTGAGGATTATTTTCATAGTTTTCCAGTGACCTTCATCGGGATCTGTCTGATGTCTGCTCATTACACTAAGAACATACATCAGGCCAAGTACATAACATAGCATACATTATGCTATTAAAAGTCAAAAATAAGGTCACAATGTCATCTTCTCTCTCCTCATCAATCTTAAGACTCATTGACTCGAGAGATGAATATTATGACATATTGGGAAGTTGTAAGGGCCCCCGTGCCCTTAACCCGTTATTAGTGTATTATGTTAGTAACCCCATGAGCATACAGCGCAGCGGAATAAAATTTTGGGATTACAAACCAGCGATCTATACATAGGGATTCATATCGGATTAGAGAATTACAAGTGTCTTACCCTTGTAGCGCGTTTGAAGCAGAATCCACGGAGCTGCACCACGTCCTATGCCTTCTCCGAGTCACTAAGCAAAACTCGATTGGTTTTGCCTCAATGGTATCCACAAGATCAAATCGGGTGAAGGGATGGATTAATAACACGTTGCTAGACAAGTTATTAATCCGAAACACGAAGCTAACTCGATTCACAATCGAAGATCACCACCAAAACAACAAGATCACTCCTCGGTTATCAAGAAACCGAGAGCTCCTCTTGAAGTCGGCGGCCGTGAGCTATCTAGCTTGTGTAGGGTTTTGTGTTTTGATCTTTTTTTGTCTTGTCTTACAATTAAACTCCATGCAATCATATTAAATATGATTAATTAAAGGCTTTCTTAAAGCTTCATGGGCTTAAGCCCATGATTTAATTAATCCTTATGATTATTAATTAAGACTCCTCTTAATTATTTAATTCATCCCATGAATTTAATTTTCCTTCTCGATTTAATCTATTGTGCGACCCGATAGGATCTCGTAATGTTGGCAGTGACATAAAATCTCATTTTATGTCGCAAGCATTGAGCGGTATCTAGCAACACATCGATGCTACCCAAATTACGAGAATGTCAATGACTCGACATAACCTTTAGAACTTGTGATAATATTAACCATGTAACTTAATCCCTTTGTCCTTTGTGTTTAGATTGAACACGAGTCATGGAATAGTCATACTCGTATATCCAATCTTTATTTCTTGATCCCCAAGTAGAACTAGAATAAACGAATAAGCTCGATATCTCATATCGACTCATTCGAGCATGGCCATGCATTTTAGTTCTCACTTGATCAAGGGCCAAACACATCTCCTGTTATATAGGAGGGACAAATCCTATCTCGATCAGTCAACATCCCTCTACATAATTCGTAGTGTATCCAATAGTCGCCTTTATAGATTACCCTGTTACGGGTAACGTTTGACGATATCAAGATACATAACTCCTTATGTTGGGATATCTGATGATCACAAGTCGTAAGGATTGTATACATTATTATCACTATGAGAATTGCATATGACGATCATATAACTATCCATGTTGCATTCTCATGGTGGGTCTGTCCAGTACATCGTTCTCTAACATGTACCCATATGTTGATTTGATATCTCATATTAATGAACAATTCATCGATCAACATATACTAGTCTCTACGTATTATCATTATCCCTATTCATGATAATACTTGACTAGGGACATCTTTAAGAATAATACAATATTATTCTCAGGACATTAACATATATATTAATTCACAATGCACAGTAAAAAGAATAATATATAATAATGAATTGCCATTCATAAATCCATAAACATTGTATGTCTTAAACAATCATCTAATGACTTGTCTTAGGGCATATCCCAACAAATCTCCCACTTGCACTAAGACCACTCAGACATATACCTAATGCCTAGGGATCTAGTATGACGATCATGCTTCTGCTGTGACAGCGGCTTCGTCAATGGGTCAGATACATTATCATCTGTTGGTACTTTGCATATTTTAACATCTCCCCTTTCAACGATTTCTCGAATGAAATGGAAACGCCTAAGTATGTGCTTGGATCTTTGGTGAGATCTTGGTTCCTTAGCCAATGCGATCGCTCCATTGTTGTCACAATAGAGTTCTATCGGATCTTTAATGCTAGGCACCACTCCAACTTCAGAAATGAACTTCCTCATCCAAACAGCTTCCTTTGCTGCATCCGAGGCAGCAATATACTCAGCTTCCGTTGTAGAATCGGCTACTGTTTCTTGCTTTGAACTCTTCCAGCTCACAGCACCTCCATTCAGGCAATACACATATCCAGATTGCGATCGAAAATCATCTTTGTCGGTTTGGAAGCTTGCATCAGTGTAACCCATTACATTGAGCTCTTCCTCACCTCCATAAATCAAGAATGTATCCTTAGTCCTTCTCAAGTACTTTAGGATATTCTTGACAGCAATCCAGTGACCTTCACCTGGATCAACTTGATATCTGCTCGTCATGCTCAAAGCATACGATACATCGGGACGAGTACATATCATGGCATACATGATAGATCCAATAGCTGATGCGTATGGAATCTTACTCATGCGTTGTCTCTCATCTGGTGTTGAAGGACACTGTTCCTTCGAGAGATAAATACCATGTGTCATAGGCACGAATCCTTTCTTGGATTCTTGCATGCTAAACCTTTTAAGCACCTTGTCTATGTATGTACTTTGACTTAGACCAAGAAGCCTTCTCGATCCATCTCTATAGATCTTGATTCCTAATACATAGGTGGCTTCTCCTAAGTCTTTCATCGAAAAGCAATTCCCTAGCCAAATCTTTACAGATTGCAAGGCAGGGATATCATTTCCAATAAGAAGTATGTCATCTACATACAACACTAGGAAAATGATTACGCTCCCACTGACCTTCTTGTAGACACAAGGTTCATCTTCATTTTTGATAAAACCAAACTCTTTGATTGCATCATCAAAACGAAGATTCCAACTCCGAGAAGCTTGCTTCAATCCATAAATGGATCGTTGTAGCTTGCATATCTTTCCAGCATCCTTTGGATCGACAAAACCCTCGGGCTGTGTCATGTACACATCCTCGAGCAGATTTCCATTAAGGAAAGCTGTTTTGACATCCATCTGCCAGATTTCATAATCATGAAATGCAGCTATTGCAAGTAAGATCCTTATGGATTTAACCATGGCCACTGGCGAAAAGGTTTCATCATAGTCAATACCATGAATTTGTTTGAATCCTTTTGCAACCAGCCGACCTTTATAGGTTTGTACATTACCATCCATATCGGTCTTTTTCTTGAAAATCCATTTGCACCCTATGGGTCGTACCCCTTCAGGTGGATCAACCAAAGTCCATACTTGGTTTGCATACATGGATTCCATCTCAGATTTCATGGCCTCTTGCCATTTCTCAGAATCATTGCCCATTATAGCTTGTTGATAAGATGACGGCTCATCCTCATCAATAAGTAGTAAGTCACCTTGTTGAGTCACAAGAAATCCATATCTCTCTGGCTCCCGGTGTACTCTTACAGACCTACGCTGGGCTTGTGTCTCTTGAGCAGGTGCTTCTTCCACAACAGTTTGTGGTGCCTGCTCTGTTTCCATCTCAATCTCAGGTTCAGTGTTTTCTTGTGGTTGAACTTCACTAAGTTCTATTTTCCTCCACTGGTTTTTCTAGAAATAAATTCTCTTTCAAGAAATACACCAGTCCGAGCAACAACTACTTTGTTCTCGGTGGGATAATAGAAATAGTATCCTTTCGTTTCCTTAGGATACCCCACAAATAAACACTTATCAGATTTGGGTCCAAGTTTGTTAGTGGCGTGACGTCTAACGAAAGCCTCACAACCCCAAATCTTCATAAAAGACATACTAGGACGCTTCCCAGTCCATATCTCATATGGTGTCTTTTCCACTGATTTAGATGGAACACGGTTCAGTAAGAAAATCGTTGTTTCTAGAGCGTGTCCCCAAAACGATATCGGAAGATCTGCATGACTCATCATTGATCTAACCATGTCTAACAAGGTTCGATTTCTCCTCTCGGATACACCATTCCATTGTGGAGTATACGGAGGAGTGAGTTGTGGGACTATCCCACACTCCTTCAGATAGTCATGAAACTCTTGGCTTAAGTATTCTCCTCCTCGATCTGATCGAAGGATTTTGATACTTTTGCCAAGTTGGTTTTGTACTTCATTCTTGAAATCTTTGAACTTTTCAAAGGTTTCATGCTTATGTTTCATTAGGTACACATACCCATATCTACTGAGGTCATCAGTAAATGTAACGAAGTATTGAAAACCACCTCTAGCTTGTGTACTTATTGGTCCACATACATCACTATGTATTAGTCCCAATAAAACATTTGCCCTTTCAACATGTCCCTTGAAAGGGGCTTTAGTCATCTTGCCCATTAAACAAGATTCGCATGTTTCATATGATTCAAAATCAAATGAATCTAATACTCCATCCTTATGAAGTTTAGATATGCGGTTCTCGTTTATGTGGCCCAAGCGACAGTGCCAGAGATAAGTCGGATTACAATCATTATTTTTTAATCCTTTTAGTATTTATGTTATAGATAGGCATATCAAGATTTAATACATAAAGACCATTCGCCATTTGTGCATTAGCATAAAACATATCATTTAAATAAATAGAACAACAATTGTCCTTTATTATAAATGAAAAACCATACTTGTCTAAACAAGAAATAGAAATAATGTTTTTAGTAATTGAAGGCACAAAATAACAGTCTTTTAAAATCAACGATAAACCAGAAGGTAAAGCTAAATGATAATCTCCTATAGCTAATGCAGCAACTCTTGCTCCATTTCCAACTCGGAGATCAACTTCACCTTTCGCCAATGTCCTACTCCTTTTGAGATCCTGCACATTTACACAAATGTGAGATCCACATCCAGTATCTAATACCCATGATGAAGAAGTAGATAAATTGACTTCTATAACAAAAATACCTGAAGCGGAAGTCACACTTCCTTTCTTTAGATCCTCCAGATATACTTTGCAGTTCCTTTTCCAATGGCCAGTCTCACCGCAATGGAAACAGTTCCCTTCCTTTGCTATCCCTCCCTTTGGCTTCAGTGCAGAAGACTTTGGCTTAGATTTAGCAAAGACTTTCTTTGCTTTCTTGTTGCCTTTAGCTTTGACCCTTCCTTTGCCTTTATTCACAATAAGGACATTTGTGGCCTTAGTCTTCTTAGTGTTTGCTTCATATGTTCTCAACATACCAAGCAACTGGGGCAGAGTCTTTTCCATATCAGTCATATTGTAATTTACTACAAATTGACTGAAGCTCTCCGGCAACGATTGCAAGATTACATCGGTGGCCAACTCTTGGTCCAATGGAAAACCTAGCTTGTCCAGATTCTCAATGTACCCAATCATCTTGAGCACATGAGTTCCAACTAAGCTTCCTTCTACCATCCTGCACTGGAATAACGCTTTAGAGACGTCATACCTCTCTTGTCTAGCTTGCTGTTGGTACAACTGCTTTAAGTGTTCGATCATATCGAACGCCTCCATTTCCTCATGTTGCTTCTGAAGCTCAGAGTTCATAGTGGCAAGCATGAGGCACCCAACATCAAGTGCGTCACTCTGATGCTTCTTGTAAGCATCTTTTTCAGTTCTAGTAGCCGTTAGGGGAGGTTCCTCAGCGGGTAAGGGTTCCTCTAGGACATATTGTTTCTTTTCTTGTTTGAGGACTATCCTCAAGTTCCTATGCCAGTCTAGGAAATTCGTCCCATTTAATTTGTCCTTCTCAAGGACCGATCGCAGTGATAAAGTGCTAGTAACGTTGTTAGTTGCCATGGATATCTACAATATAAATATGCAAAATAAGTTTATGATTTAAATCATTTAACATGGTCTTATATTAAATGACACTCCCACTATTTTGTTTGAAAAATATCAACCCTCGAAATCTTTAGTGGGCCAAGATCCATATTTCACTTAATCTTGAGTTAGCTTTGGCTAATCGCCCAAGACTCGGTTATTTAGGTAGACAACACTTTGTCAATTACATCACATATAATTCTTGGATAGTTGGACGAACAACACTTTGTTCAATTCATCAAATGAATTATGATCCAACCCATGCCTCTAGGTTCCCAATCCTATTGAGATAACCTAGTTAAGTCGTACCCAATTAAAGTATAACGGATATCACTTTTATCCTTTCGCGCCTTACTAAGATTGCCACGGTGCTTTGCTTTGGCAAACCCACACATGTACAATCGAAGTTATTGACGAGTACTTTTATTTGGAAGGCATCTAAAACTTAATATTTTAGAGGGATTTATTGATCTCATGATTAATTTGATAATTTAAAATATGTCCACTACATATAGTTGTATACATATCTACATATATGTGTAATACTATTATCAAACTAAAACATAAGATAAATCATGCATCAACATACATAATTAAAACGTGACATGGTTATAGCCCCTACTAATGAGTTTCTCAAGCCAATGAGAAACTCCTATGAGTCAACCTAAGGTAACTTCATAAGCACCTTCCTTTGGCTCCAATTTGTGAATGGCCTCCTCATCCCGGCACGATGCTCCATCTTCATTGATCACCATCAATAAAATAAACTACACTATTTTACAAGATATAGAATTCCTCGATTCACATTCGAGGGGAACATAGGGGAGGGATTACATTTAGAATGAAATAGAGAAAGGCACGACACGCAGGTCGTATTATAAATTACAAACATCCACAAATCCTATCTAATAGGTCAAAGGGCTATAACCACGCACCATGCTCAAACAACACATAAAGCGTGCATTAACATTTAATTAATTAAATTCTAAACATTTTAAATTTAATTCTAATTAAAACTGTAATATAATTTTTGAAAAATTATCGTACGCTCTGGACATCACATGCCACGAACTAAAGCGACTAAAACACGAACCCCCATGGTTCGAACCAAAACCCACGGCTGGACCAATAGTGGGCCTAGGGTTCGAAACCCTAGCCCATGGCCGAGCCATGGTCCATGCGGCGGCTTGGGTGCGGCGCTGCTAGGGTTCCAAACCCTAGCCGCCTTGCACCATGTCGATTCTATCGAGCCAACCCCCATGGTTCGAACCAAAACCCACGGCTGGACCAATAGTGGGCCTAGGGTTCGAAACCCTAGCCCATGGCCGAGCCATGGTCCATGCGGCGGCTTGGGTGCGGCGCTGCTAGGGTTCCAAACCCTAGCCGCCTTGCACCATGTCGATTCTATCGAGCCAACTTGCACCTTCTCAATACTTTATCGAGCCAATAGAGTTCAAAACCCTAGATAGTGCGACGGCTTGACCCATGCTCGAGCCAGGGTCCGAACCCTAGCCCTTAAGCGGCGGCCGAGAGGCTTATTTGACTAGGGTTCAAAAACCCTAGCCTATTTGATGCGGCGGCCGAGCCATGGTGACTAGGGTTCGAAACCCTAGCACCTAGGTGGCGTCGGCCGTGAGCCACACACAAGCCAATGTTCCGGTTTTTGATCACGAATTATCATATATTTCGATCCGTCAATTATATCATATATATTATCATACGATGATTTTCACAAAATCGATTTTTCCATATCATATATGAAAATACAGTTTTAAATAGCATGCAATATAAATTCTAACATGATTAAACTATTTAACCACATAAAATCCGATATGAGCCTTGTACACGGCTCTGATACCACTGTTAGTAACCCCATGAGCATACAGCGCAGCGGAATAAAATTTTGGGATTACAAACCAGCGATCTATACATAGGGATTCATATCGGATTAGAGAATTACAAGTGTCTTACCCTTGTAGCGCGTTTGAAGCAGAATCCACGGAGCTGCACCACGTCCTACGCCTTCTCCGAGTCACTAAGCAAAACTCGATTGGTTTTGCCTCAACGGTATCCACACGATCAAATCGGGTGAAGGGATGGATTAATAACACGTTGCTAGACAAGTTATTAATCCGATACACGAAGCTAACTCGATTCACAATCGAAGATCACCACCAAAACAACAAGATCACTCCTCGGTTATCAAGAAACCGAGAGCTCCTCTTGAAGTCGGCGGCCGTGAGCTATCTAGCTTGTGTAGGGTTTTGTGTTTTGATCTTTTTTTGTCTTGTCTTACAATTAAACTCCATGCAATCATATTAAATATGATTAATTAAAGGCTTTCTTAAAGCTTCATGGGCTTAAGCCCATGATTTAATTAATCCTTATGATTATTAATTAAGACTCCTCTTAATTATTTAATTCATCCCATGAATTTAATTTCCCTTCTCGATTTAATCTATTGTGCGACCCGATAGGATCTCGTAATGTTGGCAGTGACATAAAATCTCATTTTATGTCGCAAGCATTGAGCGGTATCTAGCAACACATCGATGCTACCCAAATTACGAGAATGTCAATGACTCGACATAACCTTTAGAACTTGTGATAATATTAACCATGTAACTTAATCCCTTTGTCCTTTGTGTTTAGATTGAACACGAGTCATGGAATAGTCATACTCGTATATCCAATCTTTATTTCTTGATCCCCAAGTAGAACTAGAATAAACGAATAAGCTCGATATCTCATATCGACTCATTCGAGCATGGCCATGCATTTTAGTTCTCACTTGATCAAGGGCCAAACACATCTCCTGTTATATAGGAGGGACAAATCCTATCTCGATCAGTCAACATCCCTCTACATAATTCGTAGTGTATCCAATAGTCGCCTTTATAGATTACCCTGTTACGGGTAACGTTTGACGATATCAAGATACATAACTCCTTATGTTGGGATCTCTGATGATCACAAGTCGTAAGGATTGTATACATTATTATCACTATGAGAATTGCATATGACGATCATATAACTATCCATGTTGCATTCTCATGGTGGGTCTGTCCAGTACATCGTTCTCTAACATGTACCCATATGTTGATTTGATATCTCATATTAATGAACAATTCATCGATCAACATATACTAGTCTCTACGTATTATCATTATCCCTATTCATGATAATACTTGACTAGGGACATCTTTAAGAATAATACAATATTATTCTAAGGACATTAACATATATATTAATTCACAATGCACAGTTAAAAGAATAATATATAATAATGAATTGCCATTCATAAATCCATAAACAATGTATGTCTTAAACAATCATCTAATGACTTGTCTTAGGGCATATCCCAACATATTACTCCATGCCATTAGTGCATACAATCATATTATCATGGGGAAGATAACCATATGCAAGTATAATATCATATATCATCCAGAAAATTTCTTGCATAAGAACCACATAATATTCAAATTCCCCAACCAAGACCACTTACATAGTATGCACCCTCATAATACACTAACATGCCCTCAATTCATTTAGCAATTCCGTATTTAATTGCATGCAAACAATAAATGAAGAGAGGAAAGTCATGCCCTCTCATTCCATATACACATAAAAACGTGCTCACATGAGAGCACCTGATGAATGAACGTGTATATAATGTATAAGATACTCTACCAAATACCATTACTGGTACTTCGATCCTAGAAGCACTTCCCATGCATAGCTCGATCTCATCTCTGGATCTACCGTTAGAATTATTCAACCAGCTCTGGTACTTCAATCCTGAAAGTACCTCAAATCCACAGTCTGAGTTCAACTCCAAAGCTATTGATGCACCTGTACCACCTGCCCCAACAGAGACAGTCCCCACACGGGGTGAGCATACCAATACCAATATTCCAATAATCACAGTACGTAATTTACAGAATATAAAACTGTAATGTAAAGGATACTCCCTGTATAGTATCGTTACCACGTAAGAGTTCCCGTACTGTCCCTGTTCTCAAAATACCAAAACCATCAAGTCCCAAAGCCAGTTAATCACCACATTGTTTAACTAAAATCATTCCTGCCATACTAGTTCCATAATCAAAATGATTAAATCATTAAATGAAGTACCACAGATATCACATATATCTAGTCAATGATTCCAGAGTTCTATTTCATAGCTCGCTCCACAATAGCGGCATTTTAACCCCAACAACATCATAATCGATGTTCGCTCAATAGCGACAACATCCTATCATTGCTCGCTCAAAAGCGGCACCATACAATTCCCGATGTATATACATTTATCGCAATCACCATATACCATACATTTCAATATCCATTTATTGCAAGTACCATATAACATGCATTTCAATATCCATTTATTGCAAATACCATATACCATGCACTTCATTGTCCATTTATTACAAATACAATATACTATGCATTTCACAGTTGCAACATTATAATAGGCTATGTTTGTACGTTATACGTACCTTATAATTCCGTAGTTCGAGTCCGACCTCGCCTGAGTCCCACGACCCGATGAATTATGTGCTAACACATAAATAACTCACAATTAAACACAAGCATGCATCACGTGCCCAAGCACGTTCATAACCCCCAAACCTATCGTCAATCCATGACGATTTACCATTTTAAAAGACCCCGGGTTAAGCATGCATAATACCCAAAATATTCCATTTTATATGTTCAAAGGTTAGCCAAATACTGAATTTAGTCATACCATAATCCCTTTAAAATTTGGCTCCAACTGGTAGCGTTTATCGCGTACGCCCAAATTAACCCTCTCAAGTTAATAACAGTAATGAATGTAGTAGCGTGAGTAAGGATCGATCCCACGAGGAAGGTTATATCTTTGTGTTAACTTATGCAAACGAAAATAAAAAGGGTTTTTGAAGTCAAAGTAATAATACTACGATGCAGAATTAAACTAATATGCAAAATTATCTAGATGAATTAACTTATGAGAAAAGTGCGATTCTCGGTTTTTGGTTAACTTTGGCGTTTACTATCTCGATCATCGATCTTCACAAATGGTTCAATTTCCATATGAATATTCATCGTGGACGTTTGATCCAATAATCAAAGTCCTATCTCACCTTAAGTTTAGTTAAGTAGCCCAAGCGTTCTAGTTTAACCCTTATCACACAATCAATCAAAAATACAAGCGATTAAGATTTAAATCGATGATAGCATATGAACTAGTGAGATCGATGAAGCTAAACAACATAATCCAAGCGTCTATGTTTAATCTAGTCAATTGTTTATCCTAAGAATTTAACAAACTCACAAACGGAATTTAATCAATCTTAGTTGCTTCGTAAATTAGAGGGATCAAACGATTCCGTATTTGATATCTAATTTAGCTTTAAATTGTATGAACGATAGCTAGGTGATCAGTCCAACAATCATGCATAACAATTATGACAATCAAATCAGAAAAAACAATTGATACTCAATGCAAATCAACAATCAAAACTTATCTCACAAGAATCGTAAACATCCAATGTATCGTTTTCCTTAACCGAGAATCACAAAAGTATTTAGCTACTCATAACTAGATTAATAATAACCAAAATTAATCTAAAAAACATCAAACTAATAGGAGAAGAAAGAGTTACTAAAAGGAAGCACGATTCCGGCTTGTCGATTCCGGTTCTGTCCTTCGTTGTTCTTGATAAAGGTTTTAAAGAAAAATTCTTCTAAAAGCTAAAATTATTCTAAGAGTATGAAAAACTATGCCTAAGACTCAATAATATCGAGTTATGGGGGTTGGTGGCTGATAAAATAGGTTACAACCTTTTAAACATGGTAAAAGACATAATTTCCTTATTTTTGGACTCCTCGGCGATCGATCGCCTTGAATGTGGCGCTCGATCGCTGCATTATTATTTTCGGAAAAACCCTTGAGGCGATCGATCGCTATAAAGTGGCGATCGATCGCCGAGCTCCAGTAGACTTTGGCGATCGATCGCCCCTTCTTCGCGATCGATCGCTGACCCGTAAATTTTGATGCAAATGTTTCTGTCCATAGGCGATCGATCTCCTCTTCGTGGCAATCGATCTCCTCCTTCAAAATTACATTTTTGCTCTTTTCTTGATCAACTTTGAGTCCTTGTCATGTCCATGTCTCTTCTTGGTCTTTACACATCATTTTTAGCTCGTTTTCTTCGATTGTACCTATAATTACACAAATATACAATTAGGTAGCATACGTATCAATTTATCCATCAAAACCTACCAAATCGTAGAAATTAAGCACTAAAGATGTGTCTATTTCTAGTCACATCAAACTCCCCCATACTTACTCTTTACTCAACCTCGAGTAAACAAACAAAACTACAATATTTTTGGTTGGCTCATAGGTTCATAACAAAGCAACTTGTCCTCACTTTAATGCCTCAACAATTTTAACATGCATAATAATGAACGGCGGTGAAAAGTTAACAGTGGAACAAGTTCAATCCCTAAATATTTCGTACCCAACGAAGTAGTGAACGTGTGTGTGTGGTCATAAACAAGTGTTGTGTACAAATTATAGATCCAAAATATGCAAAGCCATAATAGTTCAAGTCATACACTAACACAAGTATAAGCTCACTTGCACACTCTTCTCCACTATCTTAGCTACTTTGCAAACATAAATCAAGTAGGTCTTTATTAGCTTGTAGCTTGGCCTAGGTATTGGTTTATGAAAGAAAGGGTAAGGATATTCAAACAAGAGAGTATGATGAAATGCACACTAAAAGCTTCTCTTCTTGTATGAATTTTTCAACTTCGTTCTTTTTCACAAGGTTTATTTCAACACTTTTCTTCTTTTGTGCCTTGGCTCCCCTTGGAGTCATATTTTTACTATTTTTTTTTTCAAGGCATCCCTTTTTCTTTCATGCATTCCATTCTTTTGACAATTAAGCTCATAAATATACTTCAACGATTCCCAAGTGCATTTGAATGAAATACATCATACTCCCTTAAAAGGTATGGATTAAAATCACATTTAGGCTTAAAGGGTAGGATGATAAGCTAGTCAAGAAATGTTGAATGGGGGTCTTTAGTATGCTTAGCATACTACCATTCTTTTTCATTTAAGGCTCAAAATAGGTACTAGAGAATGATTTTGTTTACATGGTAGGCTTGAAAGGCACAAACGCATCAAAGATCGCCTATATCACTTTCATGTTTGCAAGTAGTCTAGACATACGCCTCAAAGAGCATGTAGTTAAGTTCTAGCATGTATTAGAGACTTCTTAAGACTATCACAAGCTTCACACAATCTTCACTAAGTTATGCACACTTCACAAGTCATGATAAAATTGTGCTCAAGATATTCACTTACTAAGTTAAAGTAAACTTTGCATTAGAGTTCAAAGTGTTCCAAAGTTAACAATTCACCTATGTTCAAAAGCATGCATGATATCAATTAGGTTTCATCATGGGCTAGTGATTCTAAGCATGTGTTCATTACTAACTATGAGCTCAAAATTTTCAAATTTTTGATTTTTTTGTATTTTTGCAATAAGAAAAACAATAACACACTACTAATCCCTCCCCCATACTTAAATCTTACATTGTCCCCAATGTAAGGCAAAAATACAAGAAAAGAGATCCAACTATGAAAGCAATAAAAATAAAAGGGAGAAAAGAAACTAACTCCCCTTGGGTTGCCTCCCAAGCAGCGCCTCTGTTTAACGTCGGTGGCCCGACGCCAGTTCATTGATCACGTGATGCTTGGTGGATCTTCAAGATCCACTTCTCCTTCTTTGGCGGCATGGAAACCTTCATAGTATGGTTTCAGTCTATGTCCGTTTACCTTGAATGTTTTATCTTTTGCTAGGCTTTGGACTTCAACTGCACCATGTGGAAAAACAGCAGTTACGATATGTGATATCCCCGAAATGGTTAATTGCATTTGGGCATTAATTGCGATTATTATGATTAATTATGTGGTAATTAATTATGTGTTGGAATTTATTTACCTTATGGAAATGCATGGTCATGTGGATAGGATGACCCGGGGTTGCATTTCGGGATGCATGTGGTGCATGTTGGGTAAAAGTTATTGGAAGCATGATTTATTTGCTATTGGTAGCAATTGATTAGAAATCATGTGTTTAATTGATATTTTGGTGCATTTTGAATTAATGCTTTGGAAAATATCATGTTAGGGTGTTTTATACACCATGTAATATTATGGTATGCTTTTAATTAATTAAAACCAACACCTTTTATTACCCCAACCCCACCATACACTCTCACTCTTACTTTACCAAAATCACCACCCAAACCCTTCCCCCCTTTCCATTTTCGAGTTGGAGCAAAAAGGTGGGGAGAAAACCTTCCAAAAGTCTTGATTTGTAAAGATTATTGGGTGATTTGAGGTCCCCAAGAGGTATGGATGCCTCATTGTCATTTTTATTGTGTTTGGGTTAGTTTTGGAAGGGTTTTTAATGATTTTGAAATGGGTTTGTGTTGGGTTGTTGTGGTTTTGGTTAAGGGTTAGATTTATACTTGTTTTGAAGTATGTTTTGGTGGTTTATGTTAATATTTATGTTGTTGGTTGGTTGGTTTAAGTGTTGGAATGGATTGGAATGGTTTTGAGGTGCAAAAATGGAGTTTTTCGGGTAACAGAGGTTGGCGATCGATCGCCCCTTTCCAGGCGATCGATCGCGCCCAGGCAGTGGTCTTTTCAAGCAATTGGCGATCGATCGCCACTCTTGGGCGATCGATCGGCGGGTCTGGCGATCGATCGCGCCAGGGGTGGCGATCGATCGCCGAAGGGTGCAAAATTTGATTCTCGGACAGTGAGGATTGGCGATCGATCTCCGTGATGGGCGATCGATCGCGAAGACCAAAATTTGGTATTTTTGGATTTTTTTTGTATGATTTTTGGTATTGGACTATATTGGGTTCTAATATTGATATTTGTGAATGTGTAGAACCAACCCAGGTGACAACACAGCCAAGGCATTGAAGTCCTACCATACCCTACATTTTGGAAAGGTACGTAGTGGACGTACGGGCACTCCAACGGTACATGTATCTTATATACTTATTGTTTATGCATTGTGGATGCAAGTATATATGTGGTATTGCATAGTGGATGCAAATACATGTTATGCATGATGTTTATAGATGCATATGATTATTGGTGCATATCCCATGAGTCGTGGTCATCCCTTGATGATTTTAATGCTTGCCGCTATTTGGTTTGGTTCCGCTAAATGTGAAGCGAGGGGTGGGAGCGCCGCATGTCACATTTGAGCGTGGTTATCATATAGGACGAGGAAAGGGTATTTGCCGCTCAATGAGAGGCGAGGGGTGGGAGTCCCGCAGTCCATTGAAGCGAGGTTATCCTATGCCGTCTATATGTAAATAAGCGAGGGGCATTAAAATACATTGTGATGGACAGACTAGGGATTGGTGATCAGTATTTGGTATTGATGAAATGGTATATGTTCATGACATGTTTTGACCATTAAAAATAATCTGTTGATTATACTCATGAGTTATGGTACAGGGACAACCAAACGGGAAGCGTTTGAAATGCATGGGAAAACAGGAAGTGTTTTATATGATTATGCATTTACGCTTTATCTTCATATTGTGTCGAATATGAATGATTATTATTGCTCATGTTTGGGGGTTGTCCTTGTAGGTACACGTTTGGCATGATAGAAGGGCTAGACGGGTTGAGATGGTGAGCTTTTGAGGATGCTTTTGGGACTTGAAGGATGGGTTTATTGGATAGTATCTACTCTAGGAGTAGTATAAAACTATAATTGAACATTCATTGATTGGAATGTAATTAATCCTTTTTGGTAGTCCTTATTTTTGGCATGTAATGCTTAAGCTCATAAACTCAACACGTTATTTCTCACTCTGATCATTTATATTAGCTCTATTATGCCTTGTTTCCGCACTTAAGGATTAGGGTCCTTACATTAGTGGTATCAGAGCCAGGTTAGAGAACCCGGGAACGAGTGAAGGGTAGCCTTAGCATGATAGGCTAGGTGCTTACATTTGAAGCATGTTTATGCATGTGGTGCATATTAATGTATATCCTGTTATACTAACGTGCTTATTCTCATTCCTGTTATCTAACGGTATAACATATATACTGCTTTGGAATTGTTGTTAACATTTGTATTACAGCATTGCTGCTAATGAGGAAGTTGGAGATGTTGGCAGTGTGAATGCAAGCGTCGGTCAAGTGAACCCTCTACCTCCACCGGCCGTAGGCATGGAACCAGTGGTTCAGTTATTGCTACCGGGTGAGATTAGCTTGACACAATTTCTGTCTTATCATCCGCCCCGGTTTGAGGGGACAGAGTCCGGAGAAGAGGCTGAAGAGTGGTTGGAAAGACTAGAGCAGATCTTTGTATCGGCTCCTTGTGCTGTGACAGCTTGGCTGAGGCTGGCGGAGTTTCAATTAGCCAAGAAACCTCTGATGTGGTGGAGGAGCACAGTAATGGAGATGAGAGCACTAGGTGCTGTGATTGACTGGACTCTCTTCAGGACTAGGTTTCTGAATCGGTATTTCTCTGCTGCAGCAAGACAGACAAAGGAGGACGAGTTTACAAGTCTGAAACAGGGGAACATGACAGTGGCAGACTATGCCACACGGTACTCTTCATTGCTGAGGTACGTTCCCCACATTGCCACCAGTGGGCACGCTAAGATGAGGAACTTTATGAAAGGGTTGCGACCGGAGCTCTATGACCGGGTTATCACTAATAACCCAACTTCTTTTGATGACGCTCTTACAAGAGCGGAGCTTGCTGAGCTAGGAGTGGGAGCTTACGCTATGCCACCACCAGTACCGCAACAGAGGCAGACTAGTGACAGCTTGAGGCCTCGGGGAGAGCCATTTAAACCCCGTGGTGCCTCTTCATCTTCACGGTATGGTGGAAAGAAACACTTTGGTCAGAAACAGGATGGCAAGAAGGGTAATTGGTCGGCCAATAGAGGATCTTCACAAGGGGATAGGCCGGGAGAGCCGAGGTGCAACAATTGTGGAGGGCCACATTCTTCAAACAAGTGTCCTGCATGTTATATATGTGGCAAGATGGGCCACATCGCTCGGTATTGCCCCACACGGGGAGGACAGTCTGAGTTTCAGGGCAACAGGCCGAGGTTTGAGGATAGGACAGTGCAGCAGAGGCAGCAGTTTGGGCCTCGACCATCGGGAGGTCAGACAGTAGGACCACCCCAGGGGCAGGTGTATGCACTGACCAGGGAGCAGGCCCAGGCAGCCCCAGAGGAGGTGATCGCCGGTACGTGTCATTTATTTACGTACCCTGCTTTTATTTTGATCGATACAGGTGCCTCCCATTCTTTTGTATCGGTGGGTTTTGTGGAAAGACACCATATGCGCACGTCTTCCTTACCCACACCTCTCCTTGTCTCGACACCCACTGGAAGAAATGTCGTTGCTGATCAGTTTATGGCAGACTGCCTCATTTATTTTGAGGGCAACGAGTTGAAGGCAGACTTGATCGTATTGGGTATGTCAGACTTCGACTGCATCTTGGGTATTGATGTTCTGAACAGATATCAGGCAGTGGTAGATTGCCGACAGAGGACAGTGAAGTTCAGACCTGAGTTGGGCAGTCAGTGGACTTTCTATGGCAACGGTTCTCGTGCGAAGATTCTGTTGATTTAGCGATCAAGATGACTCAGTTGTTGGAACGTGGTCACACGGGCTATCTTATTTATGCCGTGGACACGTCTGGGAAGAGTAAGGAACTAAGAGTTGAGGATGTGCCAGTAGTGGCAGAGTTCGCTGATGTATTCCCAGAAGAGATCCCAGGATTCCCACCGGCTAGGGAAGTTGAGTTTGGGATCGAGCTGTTGCCAGGGACATCCGCTATCTCTCGTGCACCTTATAGGATGGCACCGGCTGAGTTGAGAGAGTTGAAAGAACAGTTGCAGGATCTCCTGGATAAGGGATATATACGCCCGGGCGTGTCGCCATGGGGCGCACCAGTTCTCTTTGTGAAAAAGAAGGACGGTTCGATGCGGTTGTGCATCGATTACCGGCAACTGAATAAGGCTACAGTGAAGAACAAGTATCCTCTTCCAAGGATCGACGATCTGTTTGATCAGTTGCAAGGTACCAGGGTGTATAGCAAGATTGATTTGAGATCCGGGTATCATCAGATTCGGGTCAGAGAGGAAGATGTGCAGAAGACAGCGATCCGGACCCGATATGGACATTATGAGTTCCTAGTGATGCCGTTCGGCGTGACGAATGCTCCAGCAGTCTTTATGAGTCTGATGAACAGAGTGTTTCAGCAGTATCTTGATCAGTTCGTCATTGTGTTTATTGACGATATTCTTATCTACTCCCGGAGTGAGGAGGAGCATGTGAAACACTTGAGGACAGTGCTTCAGATTCTCAGAGAGCATCAGTTGTATGCTAAGCTCAGTAAGTGTGAATTTTGGCTGAGCAGTGTAGTGTTTCTGGGGCATGTCATATCGAGCAGCGGGATATCTGTAGATCCCAAGAAGATTGAGGCTGTGATGGAGTGGGCTGCCCCCACTTCTGTGCCAGAGATTCGGAGTTTTCTTGGTTTGGCCGGGTATTATCGGCGCTTTGTCGAGGGCTTTTCGAAGATTGCCAAGCCGCTGACTCAGTTGACCCAGAAGGGAGTGCCTTTCTTTTGGTCAGAAGCTTGTGAGGAGAGCTTCCAGGAATTAAAGCACCGGTTGACGACGGCGCCAGTGTTAGTGATCCCGACGGAGAACTCCAAATTTGTTCTGTATACTGATGCATCGCTGCAGGGCCTTGGATGTGTTCTGATGCAAGATAAGCATGTGGTAGCTTATGCATCGAGGCAGTTGAAGCCGCATGAGACCAGATATCCAGTTCACGACTTGGAATTGGCGGCTATCATCTTCGCCCTGAAGATTTGGAGACATTATTTGTATGGTACGTCGTTTACCATCTATACGGATCACAAGAGCCTCAAGTTTTTATTCACTCAGGCAGAGCTGAACATGAGACAGAGGAGATGGATGGACCTACTCAAGGACTATGATTGCGAGATAGAGTACCATCCCGGGAAAGCCAATTTGACAGCAGACGCTTTGAGCCGGAAAGTGAGGAGTTCTGCTGAGGACGTCATTCATTGGTCGGCTATGATGACCTCTTATTGCCATCTGGGCTATGATTTTGACATAGATGCATCGCCTGTGTATGTATCGACTCTGTTAGCCGAGCCAGACATCTATGAGAACATCAGGAAAGCTCAGAGGTCAGATGATGAGGTTCAGAGGTGGTTATCTTTAGTACATCTTGGTCAGCCAACGAAGTTCAGGGTGGCAGATGACGGATCCTTGAGATTGGGGAACCGTTGGGTGGTTCCGAGTACGCCGGAGTTGCGTAAAGGGATCTTGGAGCGAGCTCACAGTAGCAAACTTAGCATCCACCCAGGTGGGAAGAAGATGTACAGAGATTTGCGTGGTCATTTTTGGTGGAAAAGGATGAAATCAGATGTCGTCGCTTTTGTAAAGAGGTGTTTGATCTGCCAGCAGGTTAAGGCAGAGAGGCAGAGACCTGGCGGCGAGTTGAGAAGCTTGGAGATACCGAAGTGGAAGTGGGAGCACATTTCGATGGACTTCGTGACTCATTTGCCGAGGAGTGCTTCAGGCTTCGATGCTATTTGGGTGATCGTGGATCGATTGACCAAGGTGGCTCATTTTATCCCCTATAGCATGACTTTCACATTTTTGAGGATGGCGCAGTTGTATATTAGAGATGTGGTGAGATTGCATGGCATCCCCGTTTCCATAGTGTCAGATCGAGATCCGCGATTCACATCTCATTTCTGGGAAGGTCTTCAGTCAGCCTTGGGAACTGAAGTCAGATTGAGTACTGCTTATCATCCTCAGACGGATGGACAGACCGAACGCACTATTCAGACGCTCGAGGACATGCTGAGAGCTTGTGTTTTGGAGTTCGATGCCTCTTGGCAGGATTCAGTGCCTTTGGTAGAGTTTCGTATAACAATAGCTACCAGGCGAGTATTCAGATGGCTCCGTTTGAAGCTCTTTATGGCAGACGGTGTAGATCACCCTTGTGTTGGGATGATTTGGACCGCAGATCGGTCGGAGGACCGGAGTTGATTCGAGAGATGGAAGAAAAGATAAAGACAATAAGGCAGAAAATGAAAGCGGCCCAGGACAGACAGGCAGCTTATGCAAATAAACGGCGGAGACCGTTGGCATTTCAGTTGGGAGATAAGGTCTTTTTGAAGATCTCGCCTTTCAGGGGCGTTGTGCGATTTGGGATGCGCGGGAAACTGTCTCCGAGGTATGTTGGACCGTACGAGATCTTACAGCGCATTGGCACCTTAGCTTACCGACTGGCTTTGCCGCCTTCTTTATCTGGGATACATGATGTGTTTCATGTATCGATGCTGCGGAAGTATGAGCCGGATCCGTCTCATGTGTTACAGCCTTCCGAAGTTCAGTTAGAGTCCGATATATCTTATGTGGAACGGCCTGTCAGAATTCTGGATCGAGCAGACCGTAGACTTCGGAACAAAGTGATACCTATGATCAAGGTTCAGTGGGATCGCAGGGGTGTCGAGGAGGCTACGTGGGAGACGGAGCGGCATATGGTGCAGCACTACCCGGAACTATTCTCTGGTATGTGTTTATGTTTAGTTTCCTTTTGGGGTAAGTGCATGTGATTTCGAGGACGAAATCTTATAAGTATGGGAGTATTGTGATATCCCCGAAATGGTTAATTGCATTTGGGCATTAATTGCGATTATTATGATTAATTATGTGGTAATTAATTATGTGTTGGAATTTATTTACCTTATGGAAATGCATGGTCATGTAGATAGGATGACCCGGGGTTGCATTTCGGGATGCATGTGGTGCATGTTGGGTAAAAGTTATTGGAAGCATGATTTATTTGTCATTGGTAGCAATTGATTAGAAATCATGTGTTCAATTGATATTTTGGTGCATTTTGAATTAATGCTTTGGAAAATATCATGTTAGGGTGTTTTATACACCATGGAATATTATGGTATGCTTTTAATTAATTAAAACCAACACCTTTTATTACCCCAACCCCGCCATACACTCTCACTCTTACTTTTCCAAAATCACCACCCAAACCCTTCCCCCCTTTCCATTTTCGAGTTGGAGCAAAAAGGTGGGGAGAAAACCTTCCAAAAGTCTTGATTTGTGAAGATTATTGGGTGATTTGAGGTCCCCAAGAGGTATGGATGCCTCATTGTCATTTTTATTGTGTTTGGGTTAGTTTTGGAAGGGTTTTTAATGATTTTGAAATGGGTTTGTGTTGGGTTGTTGTGGTTTTGGTTAAGGGTTAGATTTATACTTGTTTTGAAGTATGTTTTGGTGGTTTATGTTAATATTTATGTTGTTGGTTGGTTGGTTTAAGTGTTGGAATGGATTGGAATGGTTTTGAGGTGCAAAAATGGAGTTTTTCGGGTAACAGAGGTTGGCGATCGATCGCCCCTTTCCAGGCGATCGATCGCTCCCAGGCAGTGGGCTTTTCAAGCAATTGGCGATCGATCGCCACTCTTGGGCGATCGATCGGCGGGTCTGGCGATCGATCGCGCCAGGGGTGGCGATCGATCGCCGAAGGGTGCAAAATTTGATTCTCGGACAGTGAGGATTGGCGATCGATCTCCGTGATGGGCGATCGATCGCGAAGACCAAAATTTGGTATTTTTGGATTTTTTTTGTAGGATTTTTGGTATTGGACTATTATTGGGTTCTAATATTGATATTTGTGAATGTGTAGAACCAACCCAGGTGGCAACACAGCCAAGGCATTGAAGTCCTACCATACCCTACATTTTGGAAAGGTACGTAGTGGACGTACGGGCACCCCAACGGTACATGTATCTTATATACTTATTGTTTATGCATTGTGGATGCAAGTATATATGTGGTATTGCATAGTGGATGCAAATACATGTTATGCATGATGTTTATAGATGCATATGATTATTGGTGCATATCCCATGAGTCGTGGTCATCCCTTGATGATTTTAATGCTTGCCGCTATTTGGTTTGGTTCCGCTAAATGTGAAGCGAGGGGTGGGAGCGCCGCATGTCACATTTGAGCGTGGTTATCATATAGGACGAGGAAAGGGTATTTGCCGCTCAATGAGAGGCGAGGGGTGGGAGTCCTGCAGTCCATTGAAGCGAGGTTATCCTATGCCGTCTATATGTAAATAAGCGAGGGGCATTAAAATACATTGTGATGGACAGACTAGGGATTGGTGATCAGTATTTGGTATTGATGAAATGGTATATGTTCATGACATGTTTTGACCATTAAAAATAATCTGTTGATTATACTCATGAGTTATGGTACAGGGACAACCAAACGGGAAGCGTTTGAAATGCATGGGAAAATAGGAAGTGTTTTATATGATTATGCATTTACGCTTTATCTTCATATTGTGTCGAATATGAATGATTATTATTGCTCATGTTTGGGGGTTGTCCTTGTAGGTACACGTTTGGCATGATAGAAGGGCTAGACGGGTTGAGATGGTGAGCTTTTGAGGATGCTTTTGGGACTTGAAGGACGGGTTTATTGGATAGTATCTACTCTAGGAGTAGTATAAAACTATAATTGAACATTCATTGATTGGAATGTAATTAATCCTTTTTGGTAGTCCTTATTTTTGGCATGTAATGCTTAAGCTCATAAACTCAACACGTTATTTCTCACTCTGATCATTTATATTAGCTCTATTATGCCTTGTTTCCGCACTTAAGGATTAGGGTCCTTACATTAGTGGTATCAGAGCCAGGTTAGAGAACCCGGGAACGAGTGAAGGGTAGCCTTAGCATGATAGGCTAGGTGCTTACATTTGAAGCATGTTTATGCATGTGGTGCATATTAATGTATATCCTGTTATACTAACGTGCTTATTCTCATTCCTGTTATCTAACGGTATAACATATATACTGCTTTGGAATTGTTGTTAACATTTGTATTACAGCATGGCTGCTAATGAGGAAGTTGGAGATGTTGGCAGTGTGAATGCAAGTGTCGGTCAAGTGAACCCTCTACCTCCACCGGCCGTAG
This sequence comes from Haberlea rhodopensis, assembly GCA_907163345.1. Lineage (NCBI taxonomy): Eukaryota > Viridiplantae > Streptophyta > Magnoliopsida > Lamiales > Gesneriaceae > Haberlea > Haberlea rhodopensis. The sequence goes on from CAJQUN010000365.1 coordinate 341,029, forward strand.
GCATGGAACCAGTGGTTCAGTTATTGCTACCGGGTGAGATTAGCTTGACACAATTTCTGTCTTATCATCCGCCCCGGTTTGAGGGGACAGAGTCCGGAGAAGAGGCTGAAGAGTGGTTGGAAAGACTAGAGCAGATCTTTGTATCGGCTCCTTGTGCTGTGACAGCTTGGCTGAGGCTGGCGGAGTTTCAATTAGCCAAGAAACCTCTGATGTGGTGGAGGAGCACAGTAATGGAGATGAGAGCACTAGGTGCTGTGATTGACTGGACTCTCTTCAGGACTAGGTTTCTGAATCGGTATTTCTCTGCTGCAGCAAGACAGACAAAGGAGGACGAGTTTACAAGTCTGAAACAGGGGAACATGACAGTGGCAGACTATGCCACACGGTACTCTTCATTGCTGAGGTACGTTCCCCACATTGCCACCAGTGGGCACGCTAAGATGAGGAACTTTATGAAAGGGTTGCGACCGGAGCTATATGACCGGGTTATCACTAATAACCCAACTTCTTTTGATGACGCTCTTACAAGAGCGGAGCTTGCTGAGCTAGGAGTGGGAGCTTAAGCTATGCCACCACCAGTACCGCAACAGAGGCAGACTAGTGACAGCTTGAGGCCTCGGGGAGAGCCATTTAAACCCCGTGGTGCCTCTTCATCTTCACGGTATGGTGGAAAGAAACACTTTGGTCAGAAACAGGATGGCAAGAAGGGTAATTGGTCGGCCAATAGAGGATCTTCACAAGGGGATAGGCCGGGAGAGCCGAGGTGCAACAATTGTGGAGGGCCACATTCTTCAAACAAGTGTCCTGCATGTTATATATGTGGCAAGATGGGCCACATCGCTCGGTATTGCCCCACACGGGGAGGACAGTCTGAGTTTCAGGGCAACAGGCCGAGGTTTGAGGATAGGACAGTGCAGCAGAGGCAGCAGTTTGGGCCTCGACCATCGGGAGGTCAGACAGTAGGACCACCCCAGGGGCAGGTGTATGCACTGACCAGGGAGCAGGCCCAGGCAGCCCCAGAGGAGGTGATCGTCGGTACGTGTCATTTATTTACGTACCCTGCTTTTATTTTGATCGATACAGGTGCCTCCCATTCTTTTGTATCGGTGGGTTTTTTGGAAAGACACCATATGCGCACGTCTTCCTTACCCACGCCTCTCCTTGTCTCGACACCCACTGGAAGAAATGTCGTTGCTGATCAGTTTATGGCAGACTGCCTCATTTATTTTGAGGGCAACGAGTTGAAGGCAGACTTGATCTTATTGGGTATGTCAGACTTCGACTGCATCTTGGGTATTGATGTTCTGAACAGATATCAGGCAGTGGTAGATTGCCGACAGAGGACAGTGAAGTTCAGACCTGAGTTGGGCAGTCAGTGGACTTTCTATGGCAACGGTTCTCGTGCGAAGATTCCGTTGATTTCAGCGATCAAGATGACTCAGTTGTTGGAACGTGGTCACACGGGCTATCTTATTTATGCCGTGGACACGTCTGGGAAGAGTAAGGAACTAAGAGTTGAGGATGTGCCAGTAGTGGCAGAGTTCGCTGATGTATTCCCAGAAGAGATCCCAGGATTCCCACCGGCTAGGGAAGTTGAGTTTGGGATCGAGCTGTTGCCAGGGACATCCGCTATCTCTCGTGCACCTTATAGGATGGCACCGGCTGAGTTGAGAGAGTTGAAAGAACAGTTGCAGGATCTCCTGGATAAGGGATATATACGCCCGGGCGTGTCGCCATGGGGCGCACCAGTTCTCTTTGTGAAAAAGAAGGACGGTTCGATGCGGTTGTGCATCGATTACCGGCAACTGAATAAGGCTACAGTGAAGAACAAGTATCCTCTTCCAAGGATCGACGATCTGTTTGATCAGTTGCAAGGTACCAGGGTGTATAGCAAGATTGATTTGAGATCCGGGTATCATCAGATTCGGGTCAGAGAGGAAGATGTGCAGAAGACAGCGATCCGGACCCGATATGGACATTATGAGTTCCTAGTGATGCCGTTCGGCGTGACGAATGCTCCAGCAGTCTTTATGAGTCTGATGAACAGAGTGTTTCAGCAGTATCTTGATCAGTTCGTCATTGTGTTTATTGACGATATTCTTATCTACTCCCGGAGTGAGGAGGAGCATGTGAAACACTTGAGGACAGTGCTTCAGATTCTCAGAGAGCATCAGTTGTATGCTAAGCTCAGTAAGTGTGAATTTTGGCTGAGCAGTGTAGTGTTTCTGGGGCATGTCATATCGAGCAGCGGGATATCTGTAGATCCCAAGAAGATTGAGGCTGTGATGGAGTGGGCTGCCCCCACTTCTGTGCCAGAGATTCGGAGTTTTCTTGGTTTGGCCGGGTATTATCGGCGCTTTGTCGAGGGCTTTTCGAAGATTGCCAAGCCGCTGACTCAGTTGACCCAGAAGGGAGTGCCTTTCCTTTGGTCAGAAGCTTGTGAGGAGAGCTTCCAGGAATTAAAGCACCGGTTGACGACGGCGCCAGTGTCAGTGATCCCGACGGAGAACTCCAAATTTGTTCTGTATACTGATGCATCGCTGCAGGGCCTTGGATGTGTTCTGATGCAAGATAAGCATGTGGTAGCTTATGCATCGAGGCAGTTGAAGCCGCATGAGACCAGATATCCAGTTCACGACTTGGAATTGGCGGCTATCATCTTCGCCCTGAAGATTTGGAGACATTATTTGTATGGTACGTCGTTTACCATCTATACGGATCACAAGAGCCTCAAGTTTTTATTCACTCAGGCAGAGCTGAACATGAGACAGAGGAGATGGATGGACCTACTCAAGGACTATGATTGCGAGATAGAGTACCATCCCGGGAAAGCCAATTTGACAGCAGACGCTTTGAGCCGGAAAGTGAGGAGTTCTGCTGAGGACGTCATTCATTTGTCGGCTATGATGACCTCTTATTGCCATCTGGGCTATGATTTTGACATAGATGCATCGCCTGTGTATGTATCGACTCTGTTAGCCGAGCCAGACATCTATGAGAACATCAGGAGAGCTCAGAGGTCAGATGATGATGTTCAGAGGTGGTTATCTTTAGTACATCTTGGTCAGCCAACGAAGTTCAGGGTGGCAGATGACGGATCCTTGAGATTGGGGAACCGTTGGGTGGTTCCGAGTACGCCGGAGTTGCGTAAAGGGATCTTGGAGCGAGCTCACAGTAGCAAACTTAGCATCCACCAAGGTGGGAAGAAGATGTACAGAGATTTGCGTGGTCATTTTTGGTGGAAAAGGATGAAATCAGATGTCGTCGCTTTTGTAAAGAGGTGTTTGATCTGCCAGCAGGTTAAGGCAGAGAGGCAGAGACCTGACAGCGAGTTGAGAAGCTTGGAGATACCGAAGTGGAAGTGGGAGCACATTTCCATGGACTTCGTGACTCATTTGCCGAGGAGTGCTTCAGGCTTCGATGCTATTTGGGTGATCGTGGATCGATTGACCAAGGTGGCTCATTTTATCCCCTATAGCATGACTTTCACATTTTTGAGGATGGCGCAGTTGTATATTAGAGATGTGGTGAGATTGCATGGGATCCCCGTTTCCATAGTGTCAGATCGAGATCCGCGATTCACATCTCATTTCTGGGAAGGTCTTCAGTCAGCCTTGGGAACTGAAGTCAGATTGAGTACTGCTTATCATCCTCAGACGGATGGACAGACCGAACGCACTATTCAGACGCTCGAGGACATGCTGAGAGCTTTTGTTTTGGAGTTCGATGCCTCTTGGCAGGATTCAGTGCCTTTGGTAGAGTTTTCGTATAACAATAGCTACCAGGCGAGTATTCAGATGGCTCCGTTTGAAGCTCTTTATGGCAGACGGTGTAGAACACCCTTGTGTTGGGATGATTTGGACCGCAGATCGGTCGGAGGACCGGAGTTGATTCGAGAGATGGAAGAAAAGATAAAGACAATAAGGCAGAAAATGAAAGCGGCCCAGGACAGACAGGCAGCTTATGCAAATAAACGGCGGAGACCGTTGGCATTTCAGTTGGGAGATAAGGTCTTTTTGAAGATCTCGCCTTTCAGGGGCGTTGTGCGATTTGGGATGCGCGGGAAACTGTCTCCGAGGTATGTTGGACTGTACGAGATCTTACAGCGCATTGGCACCTTAGCTTACCGACTGGCTTTGCCGCCTTCTTTATCTGGGATACATGATGTGTTTCATGTATCGATGCTGCGGAAGTATGAGCCGGATCCGTCTCATGTGTTACAGCCTTCCGAAGTTCAGTTAGAGTCCGATATATCTTATGTGGAACGGCCTGTCAGAATTCTGGATCGAGCAGACCGTAGACTTCGGAACAAAGTGATACCTATGATCAAGGTTCAGTGGGATCGCAGGGGTGTCGAGGAGGCTACGTGGGAGACGGAGCGGCATATGGTGCAGCACTACCCGGAACTATTCTCTGGTATGTGTTTATGTTTAGTTTCCTTTTGGGGTAAGTGCATGTGATTTCGAGGACGAAATCTTATAAGTAGGGGAGTATTGTGATATCCCCGAAATGGTTAATTGCATTTGGGCATTAATTGCGATTATTATGATTAATTATGTGGTAATTAATTATGTGTTGGAATTTATTTACCTTATGGAAATGCATGGTCATGTGGATAGGATGACCCGGGGTTGCATTTCGGGATGCATGTGGTGCATGTTGGGTAAAAGTTATTGGAAGCGTGATTTATTTGCCATTGGTAGCAATTGATTAGAAATCATGTGTTTAATTGATATTTTGGTGCATTTTGAATTAATGCTTTGGAAAATATCATGTTAGGGTGTTTTATACACCATGGAATATTATGGTATGCTTTTAATTAATTAAAACCAACACCTTTTATTACCCCAACCCCACCATACACTCTCACTCTTACTTTACCAAAATCACCACCCAAACCCTTCCCCCCTTTCCATTTTCGAGTTGGAGCAAAAAGGTGGGGAGAAAACCTTCCAAAAGTCTTGATTTGTGAAGATTATTGGGTGATTTGAGGTCCCCAAGAGGTATGGATGCCTCATTGTCATTTTTATTGTGTTTGGGTTAGTTTTGGAAGGGTTTTTAATGATTTTGAAATGGGTTTGTGTTGGTTGTTGTGGTTTTGGTTAAGGGTTAGATTTATACTTGTTTTGAAGTATGTTTTGGTGGTTTATGTTAATATTTATGTTGTTGGTTGGTTGGTTTAAGTGTTGGAATGGATTGGAATGGTTTTGAGGTGCAAAAATGGAGTTTTTCGGGTAACAGAGGTTGGCGATCGATCGCCCCTTTCCAGGCGATCGATCGCGCCCAGGCAGTGGGCTTTTCAAGCAATTGGCGATCGATCGCCAATCGATCGGCGGGTCTGACGATCGATCGCGCCAGGGGTGGCGATCGATCGCCGAAGGGTGCAAAATTTGATTCTCGGACAGTGAGGATTGGCGATCGATCTCCGTGATGGGCGATCGATCGCGAAGACCAAAATTTGGTATTTTTGGATTTTTTTTGTAGGATTTTTGGTATTGGACTATTATTGGGTTCTAATATTGATATTTGTGAATGTGTAGAACCAACCCAGGTGGCAACACAGCCAAGGCATTGAAGTCCTACCATACCCTACATTTTGGAAAGGTACGTAGTGGACGTACGGGCACCCCAACGGTACATGTATCTTATATACTTATTGTTTATGCATTGTGGATGCAAGTATATATGTGGTATTGCATAGTGGATGCAAATACATGTTATGCATGATGTTTATAGATGCATATGATTATTGGTGCATATCCCATGAGTCGTGGTCATCCCTTGATGATGTTAATGCTTGCCGCTATTTGGTTTGGTTCCACTAAATGTGAAGCGAGGGGTGGGAGCGCCGCATGTCACATTTGAGTGTGGTTATCATATAGGACAAGGAAAGGGTATTTGCCGCTCAATGAGAGGCGAGGGGTGGGAGTCCCGCAGTCCATTGAAGCGAGGTTATCCTATGCCGTCTATATGTAAATAAGCGAGGGGCATTAAAATACATTGTGATGGACAGACTAGGGATTGGTGATCAGTATTTGGTATTGATGAAATGGTATATGTTCATGACATGTTTTGACCATTAAAAATAATCTGTTGATTATACTCATGAGTTATGGTACAGGGACAACCAAACGGGAAGCGTTTGAAATGCATGGGAAAACAGGAAGTGTTTTATATGATTATGCATTTACGCTTTATCTTCATATTGTGTCGAATATGAATGATTATTATTGCTCATGTTTGGGGGTTGTCCTTGTAGGTACACGTTTGGCATGATAGAAGGGCTAGACGGGTTGAGATGGTGAGCTTTTGAGGATGCTTTTGGGACTTGAAGGACGGGTTTATTGGATAGTATCTACTCTAGGAGTAGTATAAAACTATAATTGAACATTCATTGATTGGAATGTAATTAATCCTTTTTGGTAGTCCTTATTTTTGGCATGTAATGCTTAAGCTCATAAACTCAACACGTTATTTCTCACTATGATCATTTATATTAGCTCTATTATGCCTTGTTTCCGCACTTAAGGATTAGGGTCCTTACACGATAAAAGGTCCAACCCATCGAGAACGTAGTTTACCTGGAAAGAGACGAAGGCGGGAAAGGTATAGGAGGAATTTTTGAACAACGACAAATTCCTTCCTCGAGATTATCTTGTCATGAAATGTCTTCGTTTTTTCTTTGTAAAGCTTTGCACTTTCATACGCATCATTGCGGATCTCTTCTAATTCTTGCAATTGCAGCTTTCTATGTTCCCCGCTCTTGTCCATAGCCATGTTAAGGTGTTTGATGGCCCAAAATGCTCGATGCTCCAACTCTACAGGCAAATGAAAGGGTTTACCAAAGATTGTCTATAAGGAGACATATCCTATTGGCGTTTTGTATGCCGTTCGATAAGCCCATAGTGCATCGTCTAGTCTCAAGCTCCAATCCTTTCTAGTGGGATTCACAGTCTTTTCCAAGATAGATTTGATTTCTCGATTTGAGACTTCAGCTTGTCCATTTGTTTGCGGATGGTAGGCGGTGGACACCTTGTGTGTCACATGGTACTTCTTTAATAGACTCTCCACCGTCCTGTTGCAAAAATGGGCGCCTCGATCACTTATGATTGCTCTTGGAGTCCCAAACCTAGAGAAAATGTTATGCTTTATAAAACCTGCAACCACTTTCGAATCATCAGTACGGGTGGCTAAAGCTTCCACCCTTTTCGACACATAATCCACAGCAAGTAAAATGTAAATGTGGCCAAAAGATTGTGGAAATGGTCCCATGAAGTCGATGCCCCATACATCAAATATTTCACAATAAAGTATGGGTTGTTGGGGCATCTCATTTCGTCGAGATATGTTGCCTGTCTTTTGACACTCGTGGCACGATTTGCAGACATTATATGCATCATGAAACAAAGTTGGCCAAAAGAATCCACATTCTAATACTTTGTGTGCCGTTCTTTTGGCTCCAAAGTGGCCACCAACCTCATGGGAATGACAAAAATGGAGTATAGAAGATACCTCATTGTCCGGAATGCAACGCCCGATGACTTGATCCGCACAATGTTTCCATAAGTATGGCTCATCCCAAATATAATACTTGGCGTCGCTTCGAATTTTCCCGCGTTGATTCCTATTCAATCCATTAGGAAAAGTGTTAGTGGCCAAAAAATTAGCAATACCTGCATACCATGGTAAAATGTCGTGTACAGCAAATAGTCGTTCATCCGGGAATTCTTCTTTTAGACACGGTGTATCATTCACATTAACCAAACGACTTAGGTGGTCCGCCACTTTATTTTCTGCGCCTCGCTTATCTTTGATTTCAACATCAAATTCACTCAACAGTAAGATCCATCTTATTAGTCTTGGCTTTGCTTCCTTCTTTGTCATCAAGTACCGCAAGGCTGCATGATCAGAATAAATGACAACTTTAGCCCCGAGCAAATAAGATCGAAATTTTTCTAAAGAAACACAACAGCTAATAGCTCCTTTTCAGTAGTGGAATAGTGCCGCTGAGCATCATTCAAGGTCATGGAAGCATAGTAGATGGCATGAGAAATCTTCCCAATCTTTTGGCCCAAAACGGCGCCCACTGCATAGTCGCTCGCATCACACATGATCTCAAATGGCTTACTCCAGTCAGGAGGTTGGATAATGGGTGTGGACGTCAAGGATGTCTTTAATGTATCAAATGCGGTCTTGCATGCCTCATCAAATTCGAATGCCATATCCTTTTGTAATAATTTGCATAATGGTGATGCTATCTTGGCGAAGTCCTTGATATACCTCCGATAGAAACCTGCATGGCCAAGAAAGGAACGCACATCCCGCACACAAATAGGATAAGGTAGAGACTGAATAATATCAATTTTCTCTTTATCTACCTCTATACCTTTTGATGAGACCACATGACCCAAAACAATACCTTGCTCTACCATAAAGTGGCATTTTTCAAAATTTAGCACCAGGTTTGTTTCTATGCAACGCTTTAGGACAAGGGTAAGGTTAGTTAGACAAGCATTGAATGAGTCACCATAAACAGTAAAGTCATCCATGAATACCTCTAATATGTGCTCAGTGAACTCAGAAAATATACTAACCATACACCGTTGAAATGTGGCCGGTGCGTTGCAAAGTCCAAAGGGCATGCGCCTATAAGCGAAGGTTCCAAAGGGGCATGTGAACGTGGTCTTTTCTTGATCTTCCGGAGCAATTGCAATCTGGAAATAACCGGAATATCCATCAAGAAAACAGTAATAAGAATGACATGCTAACCTTTCAAGCATTTGATCAATGAAGGGCAATGGAAAATGGTCCTTGCGGGTCACGGTGTTCAATTTGCGGTAGTCAATGCAAACTCTCCACCCATTCTGAATGCGGATGGTCACTAATTCATCGTCTTTGTTCCTCACCACTGTAATGCCAGTCTTCTTTGGAACTACTTGGACAGGGTTGACCCACTGGCTATCAGAAATAGGGTATATCATTCCAACTGCAAGAAGCTTTAAGATTTCCTCTTTCACTACTTCCATCATCGGTGGGTTGAGTTTCCTTTGCGGTTGGCGTGTAGGTTTTGATCCTTCTTCAAGTAGAATCCTATGCATGCATGTCGAGGGGCTTATTCCTTTGATGTCAGCAGTGGTCCATCCTATCGCGGTCTTGTGATCCTCTAGCACTTGAATGAGCTCCTTCTCTTGGCTATCTCCCAACTTGCTAGAGATTATCACCGGTAATGTGTTTCCTTCTCCAAGGAACACATACTTTAGGTGACTTGGTAATGGCTTCAACGCAATAGTGGGTGCCTGCGATACAGAAGGGAGAGGTCTAGAGTTAGGAATAGGCAATGACACAAATGAAATATTACCTTGTATCTCGGGCGTGGTATCCAACGCAGTGATGTTGTGTTCCACGTCATCTCCAAGTGGCAACTCATCCTCAAAATGATCTAGAGGGGTGGTGAGGGCTATCTCCAACTCGTCTTTACCTGCAGTCTCAAAGATCCCTTGGGACAAGTAATCAATAATATCGATAGAGTAAACAGTATCATCATCATCACAAGGATATTTCATGGCATCATGTATATTGAATTTAACGACCTCACCATCAAACTCCATCGTAAGTGTGCCACTATGAACATCTATCTTAGTCTTGGATGTTTTCAAGAAGGGTCTCCCTAACAATATAGGACTATTATTGTCCCCCTTTGCCATATCAAGCACATAAAAATCAGCGGGAAATACCAACTCATTTACCTGTACTAAGACATCTTCTAAAATTCCCCTAGGGTATGCATTAGATCTATCTGCTAACTGAACAACTACCCTTGTGTCATTTAAAGGTCCTAGATTCAAAGAAGCATAGAGAGAGTATGGCATGACATTTATCGATGCTCCTAGATCTAGCATAGCTTTTTCAAGACGTGTTGTGCCAATTGTGCATGGAATGGTGAACATACCTGGGTCCTTGCACTTGGTAGGGATTTTCCTTTGGATGACTGCTGAGATGTTCTCCCCCAACTCAACCTTGTGGCATCCTTTAAGCCTTTGTTTCCTCTTGGCGGTGCACAACTCCTTTAAGAACTTTGCATAGCGCGGCACTTGCTTTATTGCATCCAACAGTGGAATGTTCACCTCACATCTTCGAAATGTTTCGTATAGGTCCTTGATGCTTTCATTCCTCCTATCTTCCTGATATGCGAGAGGGAAAGGGGGCTCAATCTTATACTCACGGAGTGGAGGAGACTCACATCTTCGAAATGTTTCGTATAGGTCCTTGATGCTTTCCCACTCCTTAGTTTAATTGCACTTGCATTCTCCCTTGGATTCACTACTGGTTGTGACGGGAGAGTGTTTGATCTTTGAGAATCAATGCGATTTATTGTTGTTGCCATCTGACCCATTTGAGTAGTCAAGCTTTGGATGCTTGCTCTTGTCTCCTATTGAAATTTTAGAGATCCATTAGCAAGTTCCTTAACAATATTTTCTAAATACTCACCAGGTGCTGGGGTTGGAATGGCTTGTTGTGGCCTTTGGAATGGTGGCTTATATGGTGGTGGGTGTTGTTGCATCTGTGGCTCATTTTGATTCCCATATCTCAAATTTGGATTACCTCGCCATCCTGGGTTGTAAGTGTTAGAATAGGGATCATACTTCCGTTGTGGTTGTCCCGGAAATCCGCCTGCCGCATTTGCTTCCTCAAATGAAGGTTCTTGAAGTTTGGTGCAAGCGTCAGTTGGATGACTCGGTAGTGCACAAATTCCACATACCTTAGCACTTTGTCCCATTCCGATCGCAAGTTGTTTCACAATACCTGTTAAATCAATCAATTTTTGTTCGAGGCTAGAAACATTTACCTCGCCTTGCTTCCTAAGTTTATGGTCCGATCGAGCAGTTCCAAACTGTTGAGAGTTGGCTGCCATGTTCGCAATCAAGTGTCTTGCTTCCATTGGCGTCTTATCTACAAATTCTCCTCCACTAGCAGCATCCACCAAATTCCTGTCATTTGGCAAAAGACCCTCATAAAAATATTGAATCAGTAAATGTTCACTTATCTGATGTTGAGGGCAGCTTGCACAAAGCTTTTTGAAGCGCTCCCAATATTCATGCAGTGATTCCTCTTGGAGTTGTCTAATGCCGTATATATCTTTGCGGATATTCGTCGCTCTTGATGCAGGAAAGTATTTCTCCAAGAAGGTTCTTTTCAGCTCGTTCCATGTAGTGATGGATCCAGAAGGTAAATAGAAGAGCCAATCTTTAGCCGCGTCATTCAAAGAGAACGGAAAAGCACGTAATTTGATTTGTTCCTCGGTTATTCCAGTCGGCTTCATTGTAGTGCACACTACATGGAATTCCATCAAATGCTTATGCGGATCCTCACCTGCAAGGCCATGAAAAGAAGGTAAAAGATGTATTAGGCCAGATTTTAATTCAAAATTTATATTAGTAGCAAGTGTAGGAAAGGTTATGCAGAGAGGCTGTTGATCCAAAGTAGGATTAGCTAGCTGTCGTAGGCTTTGATTCTCTGCCATGATGGTCCTGTCCTCTTCTTCTTTCACTTGTCTTCGATTTTCTCGTCTTAGGTGGTATAAAGTCCTTTCTATCTCGGGATCGTATTGATGTTCGTCCTCCTCAAATGAAAACTCGTCTGCGTGCATGAACAAACAGGTAAAAAGCACGGGAAGAAGAATATCAATAAAAGTTAACACAAATTAATAAAATTGCCTTCCCCGGCAACGGTGCCAAAATTTGGTAGCTCATAACTAGATTAACAACAATCAAAATTAATCTAAAAAACATCAAACTAATAGGAGAAGAAAGAGTTACTAACAGGAAGCACGATTCCGGCTTGTCGATTCCGGTTCCGTCCTTCGTTGTTCTTGATAAAAGTTTTAAAGAAAAATTCTTCTAAAAGCTAAAATTATTCTAAGAGTATGAAAAACTATGCCTAAGACTCAATAATATCGAGTTATGGGGGTTGGTGGCTGATAAAATAGGTTACAACCTGTGATGACCTGAGATTAGGGATGTTTATCCCGGAGTGTTAATAACCCCTAAAGTGGTTTTACGTGGCAATTGGAGTTTAATCGAGGTGTTGGGCCCTCCGGGCTCGTCTATTTGAGTAATTGGGATCGTTGGATCCCGAGGTTGAGATCGTATTCTCATTTCGGTGAAAACCTGTGAGTTGGGTTTTTAGTGTGACTCGGAATCTCGGGTGCTGGGTGTGGGCACCAGTAGGGGGTTTTTGAGTTAGAGAGAGAGTTTTTGAAAACAGATGATTTTTAATGAATCATGATGTATTTGTGGGGATATTAGTATTTCGGGGTATTTTTGCTATAAATACCAGTTGAACCCGAGATTTTTATTATCGGAACCATTTTTCCCCCTTTCTTCCCTCTCTCCTCCCGCGTGCACACCCGATCCCCTTTGACCCCCGCGCGTAAAAGTCGTCGGCCAGCCACCGTTCGGCGCGTGCCACCCGCCGTTGGAATCGTCTCTTCTAGGCGCTTCTATACATACCAACAATTTGAAGTTTGGTCGAGAATCGAGCTCGGATTTGCCAGAAAAGCGTAGGGTTCGAAAACTGGATTTCATCCGATTTTTGGGACGCGATTTTGGTATGTTTTTGGTACGATTTTTCTGATGTTTTTGGGGCGTTTTTAAGCTGGTTTTGAGTCGATTATTTTAGAATTTTTTTGGTTCGAAAATATTGGTTAAATTTGGTTCGAATTTCAGCTCGATTTCGTGAGTTAGGGTTCGAATTTTGGGGATTTTTGACAAGGAGTGATGATTCTTGTTATGGATTGATTAATTCATGTTGTTGATGCATTATGATGCTTGATTGTGTTCGAATTTGAGGAATTGAATTCGAAATTAGGGCTTTGAATTCGAATTTTGGGGGTTTGGCATGTGAGGCGATTATTGTTGTTGTTAATTGATTAATTCATGTGTTAGATGAATTATGGTGATTATTTGGGTCTGATTTGTGTTGGTTGGGTTCGAATTATTGAAGGTGTTCTTGAGCAATTTTTCGATATGTTGCATTCGTTTTCCCTCCCTGCATGTACCCTGCCCCGGGTCTTTTAGATGTTTAATTGTCGTGTGTCGACAATATTTTGAGGGTTATGGATGTGCTTGAGCATGGGTTGCATGTTCGTAAATAATTGTGAATTATTTATCGTGTTAGCACATCGTTCCTCAAGGCATGGAACTCGAGCAAGGTTTGGCTCGGACTTCGAGGATTTAAGGTACGTTTAGCGTACGAGCATAGTTTAAATGATGTTTTACAAGTATGATGCATGATCTAAAATACATGAAATGCTTTACTATGATGGTACCGGGACTTGATTACGTTATGTTGATTCACATGGTGAAATGTTTAGTGCCGCTATGAAGCGAGCAAATGATGGGGTGTGGTTGCTACGGAGCAAACACCGATAGTATGATGCTACTTGAAGTAAGAAATGAAAAAGGTGGTATTTGATTAGATATCTAGGATATCTGTATTTTATTCCCTATTGGTAATGAATAAGAACAGAGACGTAGTTAATCAGAGAAGTGATTAACTAGTATCGGAAGTTAAGGAAATCTCATTATAATATCTAGAATTATGATAATTGCTAGATAAAGAAAGATGTTATGAAATGTTGTTAAATTGAAACTGGCTATGGTTAACCAATATGATGATTAACTGCATATTCAGGATTTGATGATTTATCTGTTTTGAGAACAGGATTATTACAGGGGTACGCTATGATGAGGATGATACCATCCAGGAAGTATCACATATGTTCCACAATATTTATATTTTTGTAAATTATGTATTATGTCATTATGATTATGAAATTGTGGAATTGGTATGCTCACCCCGTTGGGGGCTGTCTCTGTTGGGGCAGGTGAACAGGTACATCGATGGCTTTGGAGATGAGCTCGAGCTGTTGATTGGATGTACTCCCAGGATCGTGGTACCAGGGCTTGATGGAGCACGGTATCGTATAGAGTACTTATATACACCCGAGGTTTATATACACATTTATGATGCTCGCATGTGAGCACGGATATTCTTGTATATGGGTTGTATATAAAGGCATGAGCCTTTCTCTCTTTCATTATATGTTGCATGCAATTGTGGTGGAATTGCTAATGATATGAGAGTCGTTAGTGTATTGTGTGGGTGTTGAGACCCATTTATGTCGTCCTATGTGTGGTGTCTTCCCTGGCTGGGAATTTACTTGTGTACTATATTCTGTTGAGTATTGTGTATTCCCTGGCCGGGAATTATATTATGTGATGTGCTTGTGTTTTGGGATAGCTCAATTTATGGGGAGACTCTGCCCAAATTTTTATAAAAACCCACAATGCAAAAGGGCACCAAGGGGTGGTAAAGGGCGAACATGTGAGTCTAATTGTGGGTAGAGATGATCTTAATGTTGTATATTAAAGAAATTTTGTAGTTGCCATTCAATGGTAAAGTATCATCTGAGCTTCCCGATTGGCTTTTATTGAAAGCATGTGCCACACATAGTGGTTAATACACTAATTAAGGGTTAAGGGCTTGGGGTCCTTACACAACCTTTTAAACATGGTAAAAGACATAATTTCCTTATTTCCGGACTCCTCGGCGATCGATCGCCTTGAATGTGGCGATCGATCGCTGCATTATTTTTTTCGGAAAAACCCTTGAGGCGATCGATCGCTATAAAATGTTGATCGATCGCCGAGCTCCAGTAGACTTTGGCGATCGATCGCCCCTTCTTCGCGATCGATCGCTGACCCGTAAATTTTGATGCAAATGTTTCTGTCCATAGGCGATCGATCTCCTCTTCGTGGCAATCGATCTCCTCCTTCAAAATTACATTTTTGCCCTTTTCATGATCAACTTTGAGTCCTTGTCATGTCCATGTCTCTTCTTGGTCTTTACACATCATTTTTAGCTCGTTTTCTTCGATTGTACCTATAATTACACAAATATACGATTAGGTAGCATAAGTATCAATTTATCCATCAAAACCTACCAAATCGTAGACAATTAAGCACTAAAGATGTGTCTATTTCTAGTCACATCACCAACCACTCCATTTTAAAAGTATAGCATTCTCATTGGAATGTAGACATTGCCTCCGTTTCCAAAATCCCGACATTTTCCAAAATTTTCGAAAAACTCCATCCTTCGAGCCGCGATCGATCGCTGATTTCATCGTGATCGATCGCCCCAACTCAATGGCCAACCAGTGCCTTCTCGCTATCGATCGCCGAGACCTTGCGATCGATCGCCAGTACTGTACATCTTCACAAAATTCCAGTTGCTCGTCGCGATCGATCGGAACACCATCAGCCATCGATCGCGACCTGCAATCTTCCAAAAAATTCGAGCTTCAATGGTTTTTTTCACACCCAAACTCAAAACCGACACCCCATACACCTTCAACATCTCAAATACTCCATTAAAAACCCATAAAAACACGAAAAACAAACATTAAGATTTTTACCAAAAAATCCCCAATTTCAAAACCCAACAAAATACTCAACCAAAATCCGCCATACCACTATCAAATCGAAGACAAGGACGATGGGAAGATTAATACCTGATTATCTTCGAGAAATACGGCTCCCGAGCCAAGCTACCAGCAATTTGTCCTCCAAGGGAGAAAAGATGGGAAATGGGGGAAGGGTTGGGCGCAGAGAGAGGGGAGAGAGAGGGAATCCGTGCCATGACGGAATACCGAGTCTACTTGGTATATATAGTACCAAAACTCCAAAATACTAATCCCTCCACAAATACATCATGACTCATTAAAAATCATTTGTTTTCAATAATTACCTCCCAATCTCTATTTCCATTACCAGCTCCAGTACAAAGTACTCCGGACCCCGAATCCCACCAAAAAACCAAATTCCAAGGTTATCACCACGATGAGAATACAATTCATCCCTTGGACCCAATGACTCCAAATATCGGATTTAAAATCCCCGGGAGTCCCAATACCGCAATTAATTCATAATTGCCACAATTAAAATCCATTAAGGATCATTTCCACTCCGGGATTAACACCCTTAATTCACGGGTATCACAGAAGTAATTCCTTTTTCGAATATTCCATGCTAAACCCTTTTAACATAGTGTTTATGTACGTAGATTGAGAGATCTGAAGCATCCTTTAGATCTATTCATATAGATCCTTATGCCAAGCATGTAGGACATTTCTCCTAAATCTTTCATGGAGAAATTAGTAGATAATCATGTATTAATTGATTAATCCAATACCATTCATAATGAGTATGATATAATTGACTTAAAGCACCACAAATGTAACTGCGCTCCCACTAACCTTTTTGTGCACACATGTCACTTCCGGATTTTTAACAAAACCAAACACTTTGATGACGTTATCAAAATGGAATTTCAAACTTAGGGACGCTTTCTTAGGCCTATAAATGGACATTTGGAGTTTGCAAACATTTTGCTCACTCACAGAAGTTGTGAACACATTTGGCTACTACATTTCTACCTCAATGTCACCATTGAGAAATGTTGTGTTCACATCCATTTGTCATATCTCATATTCATAATATAAAGATATAACTAATAATATTCAAATAGAATATAGCATCACAACTGATGAAAAGTTCCTCACAGACAACTTTTTGCCTATGAGAATAACCTCTTCCCATCAGTTAAGCTTTAAAGGTCGCTATCTTTCTATATACTCCAAGCTTTCGCTTGTAGATCCATTCGCAGCCATTGTGAACAATTTCCTCAAGATGATCTACTAAGGTCCTTACCTTATTAGAGTATATGAAGTCCATTTAGGATTTTATAGCATCTTGTCAATGTTCTGAATCGATGTCCAACATTTTTTCCTTTAAAGTCCTAGGATCACATTCATTGTCAAAATCATTTGACTACTTTCTAGGAGTAAAATCAATCTATCAGAAGTTCATGAAACAGTTTCAGATCTCTTTGGTCTGTGTACTTCAAATGTTCTGATTGACTCAATTAATTTCACTGTTTCCACGTTTCCAGTTCTTTGTAGTTCTTGAACCCTTTCAAGTTATATTATCTCGTCATTCTTTTCTAATAGAAACATTTTCTCTAGAAAGATGACACTCGTGGATACAAACACATTTGTCTCCAATTGATAATATAAATTTCTACAAAATAGTATAAGATAGATCAACTATCCAACTCATCTCCCACTGACTGTTTTACATAAGCAGAACAATCTCAAATCTATATTTGGATTTTCTTTTTCAGTCCATATCGTATATGGAGTTTTGATCACTGCATTTGTATGAATTATGTTCAACCAGTATGTAACGTTAGAGAGTTACTGGGAGATAATCACATTCCCTTTAAGATAATTCAACATCATCTTTCACTAACATTTAGTGCTCCACATACGTACATATGAATCAAATTCAATGGACATTCAACACATGCTAAAGATATGTGGGATTTAAGTTATCATTCTTTTTATATTCTTTGAACATAATTATACTAATAATTCATAAGTTCACCAGATTCAATAAAACATGCATTCTTAAAAATAATGCAAATCATATTTGCAAATTTAAAAGAATGGTATTCTCTATCAAAATAGGAACAATGTTTTCATTGAATATGAAACAATAAACAATTGTTCAAAACTAGTTCCAAACCAGTTTAACATTTTACATTAAATAAATGTTTCAAACAACCTTTGCAACAACTCTTGCTACAATGCTTAGCCTCAGGTATGTGTCACTTTCCTAGGGCTCTCTACTCTTCTCAACATATGCAACTCTTTGCAAAGATGTGAACACAATTGTAGGGTCTTCCTACCTTTACATCATATTAATGGCGTATTATGAACTAAACATGTATTAGAGACATCTTAGAGTTCTGGTTGTTATGTGAGCTTAATGTAATTACAGGCCAAAATGAAACTTCAACAGTTAGTTAATTACATTCCCCAAAATGAATGTTAAGGCTAACAAAATCCTGTATCTATCTTCTTATGCTCCATTAGCTCACCATCTCAACCCGACCCTTAGTCTCGATCCAAAAGTGTACCTACAGGAACAACTCATCGTGAGCATGTACATCGTTACTTAACATCATGAATTAATGGCATTAAATAATGCATGGAAATAGTTGATAACATATACTTCCTGTTTATAATAGTACTATCCTTCCTTGGTTGTCCCTGTATCATAATTACGCATATAATCATTAGCTCAAAACATGAGTGAATAACATCGTATTTCGTATATAAGCTCACAACAATTCATGTTGATTAGAAATGGGACTGTCCGGGTTCTATTATGACAGCGGCACAATTGGCCCCCTCGCTCGACATAACACATCTTATGATACCCATCGCTACGCCTTGATAGCGGATGTATCTCTTATTCAGCGGATGATACCCATCGCTACGCCTTGCTAGCGGATGTACCCCATCGCTCAGCGGATGATACCCGTCGCTACACCTTGATAGCGGATGTACCCCATCGCTCAGTTATGTGAGCGGCAAGACCTTCCTCGCTTGCCCATAATAGTCACCGGACATTCAACCATCCTAAGTAGCATAGTCAAACATGCGTCATCATCTTATAAACATTATCATTTCAAACATCATCATCTTTGTTTATCACAATATTATCATCATAGACTTATTCATCATAGTCATCATAATCATCATCATAATTACTCATGCAATTAATGCAAGGTCATAGTTTAGGAATATGTTACCGTATGATGCTCGTACGTTTCTTACGTACCTTAATTCCAAAAGGAGGAGAAATTGTGGAACTTTATCTCCTTGAGGTTGTTGGTGCCTGGGATGGTTCTACACAACCATACAATTCATTATTAGAAGTTAAACAATAGCCCGATACCAAAAATTTAACAAAAATCAACATTTTTCAACTTTTGAACAGTGGCGATCGATCGCTCAAAATGAGGCGATCGATCGCCTGATTTTTCTCTTAGCGGCGATCGATCGCTTAAAATGAGGCGATCGATCGCTTGATGTTCATTTGGCTACTGGACGTTGGCGATCGATCGCGCCATTTGAGGCGATCGATCGCCTATCCCCTTCTTCGCGTACTGCCCCTCGGCGATCGATCGCTGCTTTTCAGGCGATCGATCGTCTCGCGCAGACACGGGATTTCTTCATCTTTGAGCATTAAATCCTACACCAACTTCAACCCACATTTATACCAACAACTCATAAACATTAAAACACCCAAAACCTTCAACACACATCATAAAACCATTAAAAAAATCAACATCCCACCAAGAATCACCCTAACCCAAACAAACCCACTTTAAACCCATTTTTAAAACCCTTCCAAACTCAAACAACACTTCAATAACATCATTAAGTGATATATAAACATCATAAGCACTAAATCTTACCAAGAAGTGCAAGAATAAAACTTTTACAAGGATTCCTTCCCACCTTTAGGGCAAAATTCGAAAATAAGGGAAAGGGGGGTTTGGGAAAGTGATGTTGGGGATTGAGGGTAAAAGTAAAGTGAGGTAAAGAAGGTGGGTTAAATATAAAATCTTTTTATTTAACTTGTACCCCAATAATTAACATGATGTATATAAAATACCTCAACATGGTAAGCATTTATAAAATGCAATCAACATCATTAAATCCATATCATCCTCATAATTAAAAATCAACATCCTTTAATCATGTTAATTCTTCATTTCCCACACGCATCTTAATCATCGTAATAAATCATCATATAAGCATAGTTAATGTCCAAGTTACCATTAATTAATTTCGGGGCATTACATTACTCCCCTACTTATAAGATTTCGTCCTCGAAATCGCATGCACTTACCCAAAAAGAAACTAAACATAAATCATACCAGAAAATAGTTCCGGGTAGTGCTGCACCATATGCCGTTCCGTCTCCCACGTAGCCTCCTCGACACCCCGGCGATCCCACTGAACTTTGACCATCGGTATAATCTTACTTCGTAGCCTGCGATCCTCACGATCTAGGATTCTAACCGGTCGTTCAACATAGGACACATCTGAACTCAACTGAACCTCTGAAGGCTGCAATACATGAGACGGATCGGGTTCATACTTCCTCAACATGGAAACGTGGAAAACGTTATGAATACCGGATAAGGACGGCGGTAGAGCCAAACGGTAGGCCAAAGTACCGATGCGCTGCAATATCTCATACGGCCCCACATACCTCGGAGATAACTTTCCCCGCATACCAAAACGGACCACACCTCTGAAGGGTGAGATTTTCAAGAAAACCTTATCTCCCACTTGGAATTCTAGCGGTCGTCGCCGCTTATTGGCATAGGCCGCTTGCCTATCTTGGGCCGCTTTCATCTTTAAGCGTATCGTCTTGATCTTTTCTTCCATATCTTTAATCATATCCGGTCCTCCGACCACCTTACTAGTCAGGTCCTCCCAATACAGCGGTGATCTACATCGTCGTCCATAAAGAGCTTCAAAAGGAGCCATTTGAATGCTTGCCTGATAGCTGTTGTTATAGGAGAACTCCACCAGTGGTACTGAATCCTGCCACGGAGTATCAAACTCTAAAACGCATGCCCTTAACATATCCTCGAGCGTCTGAATGGTACGCTCTGTCTGACCGTCTGTCTGAGGGTGATAAGCTGTGCTCAGCCTCACCTCTGTGCCCAAAGCTGTTTGGAGACCCTCCCAGAAATGTGAAGTGAACCGCGGGTCTCTGTCAGACACTATTGAGACTGGAACACCATGCAACCTCACCACATCTCTCACATAGAGTTGGGCCATCTTTAAATATGTGAAGGTCATACTGTAAGGGATGAAGTGAGCTACCTTCGTCAGCCTATCCACGATCACCCAGATCGCATCAAATCCAGAGGCCGACCTTGGCAAGTGGGTTACGAAGTCCATAGACATATGCTCCCACTTCCATTTAGGTACTTCTAAGCTCTTCAACTCACCACCAGGCCTCTGTCTTTCTGCTTTTACTTGCTGGCAGATTAGGCACCTTTTGACAAAAGCAATTACTTCACGCTTCATGCGTCTCCACCAAAATTGACCACATAGGTCTTTGTACATCTTTCTTCCTCCTGGGTGGATACTGAACCGGCTACTGTGAGCCCGTTCTAAAATTCCTTTACGCAATCCCGGCGCATTTGGGACCACCCATCGGTTGCCCAATCTTAAAGAATCATCTTCAGCCACTCTAAACTTTGTTGGCTGACCTCGAAGTACTATCGATGTCCATCTCTGCACTTCATCATCCGACCTCTGGGCTTTCCTGATTGCCTCAAATATGTCCGGCTCAGCCAATAAGGTCGACACTCGCACCGGCGACGTGTCCACATCAAAATCATAGCCTAAATGGCAATAGGAAGCCATCATAGCTGATAAGCTCATAGTATCCTCTGCGGTGCTCTTCACCTTTCGGCTTAAGGCATCTGCTATCATATTCGCTTTACCCGGATGGTACTCTATTTCACAATCATAATCTTTGAGTAAGTCCATCCATCTTCGTTGCCTCATATTCAGTTCTGCTTGGGTGAATAAGAATTTCATGCTCTTGTGGTCTGTAAAGATAGTAAACGTCGTGCCATAAAGATAATGACGCCAAATCTTCAAGGCGAAAATGATGGCCGCCAGCTCCAGGTCATGGACTGGGTATCTGGTCTCATGAGGCTTCAGTTGCCTCGAAGCATACGCCACCACATGCTTATCTTGCATCAACACGCAACCCAAACATTGCAATGATGCATCCGTGTACAAAGCAAACTTCTTATCCTCAGAAGGAATTACTAATACTGGCGCTGTCGTCAAGCGACGTTTCAACTCTTGGAAGCTCTCCTCACAAGCTTCGGACCAATAGAACGGGACTCCCTTCTGAGTCAGCTGGGTCAACGGCTTAGCGATCTTAGAGAATCCTTCGACAAAACGTCGGTAGTAGCCCGCTAAACCAAGGAAACTCCGAATCTCGGGCACAGAAGTGGGTGCAGCCCACTCCATAACAGCTTCAATCTTACGGGGATCCACAGATATCCCACGGCTGGATATTACATGACCCAAGAACACCACACTGTCCAACCAAAACTCGCACTTGCTACGCTTTGCATATAACTGATGATCCCTAAGGATCTGGAGTACTGTCCTCAAGTGCCCAACATGTTCTTCTTCAGTCCGGGAGTAAATAAGTATGTCATCGATGAAGACTATGACGAACTGGTCCAAATATGGCTGGAATACTCTGTTCATTAAACTCATGAAAACAGCTGGGGCATTCGTCACCCCAAAGGGCATGACTAAGAATTCATAGTGCCCATATCTGGATCTGAAAGCTGACTTCTGTACATCATCCTCTCTAACTCGGATCTGGTGGTACCCTGACCTCAAATCAATCTTACTGTACAGCCTCGTACCCTGCAACTGGTCAAACAAATCATCGATCCTCGGGAGGGGGTACTTGTTTTTCACGGTAGCTTTGTTCAGTTGTCTGTAATCGATGCACAGACGCATCGAGCCATCTTTCTTCTTAACAAATAAAACTGGTGCACCCCAGGGCGATACGCTCGGGCGTATGTAGCCTTTGTCAAGGAGTTCTTGCAACTGAACTTTTAATTCCTTTAACTCCGGTGGTGCCATCCTATACGGGGCACGAGAAATAGCTGACGTCCCCGGTAGCAATTCAATTCCAAATTCGACCTCTCTCGCCGGAGGAAATCCGGGAATCTCTTCAGGGAATACATCAGGAAACTCCGCCACTACTGGTACATCTTCGACCTTTAGTTCTTCCTTCTTTCCAGAAATATCAACAGCATAAATGAGATATCCTGTATGGCCTCGTTCCAATAATTGTGTCATCTTGACCGCGGATATCAACGGAATCCTTGAACGAGAACCATCCCCATAGAACGTCCATGGAACTCCCATATCAGATTTGAACCGCACTGTCCTCTGCCTGCAGTTCACAACTGCCTGATACTTGTTCAGAACATCAATGCCCAGAATGCAGTCAAAGTCCGACATTCCCAGAACAATCAAATCTGACCTTAGTTCTCTATCCTCAAAATAAATGAGGCCATCGTAGACGATCCGATCAGTAATTAAACTTCTTCCAGCGGGGGTCGAGACCATAAGAGGCGTGGGCGACGGAGCAGTGCATATGTGGTGTCTCTCCACAAAACTCGTCGACACAAAGGAGTGTGACGCACCTGTGTCGATCAATATAAAGGCAGGGTGCGTAAATAAAAGACACGTACCCGCTATGACTTCCTCCGGAGCCGCTGTAGCCTGCTCCCTCGTCAATGCATACACTTGCCCTTGAGGTGGCCCCGTAGGCTGACTTCCAAACTGCCTCGGTACATATGGGGGCCTGTGTGGTGCTGCTCTGTCTGTCGACCTCCCAGTAGAAGTCTGTTGCCTTCCCCTGTTGGGACATTGTCGAGCAAAGTGGCCTCTCTCGCCGCAAACATAACATCCGACACAATTCTTCGTCAAATGGGGCTGTCCACAAAGGGAGCATTGTACCTCTCCAACACTGCCTCCTCCCCGAGACTGTCCTCCTCTTGGTGGGGCGTCATTCCTGCGGTTTCCCTTCCATCGGTTATCGGGCCTCCTACCACTGAATCTTGACGCCGAAGTGTTCCCCCCAGGCTTGAACCGATCACCCCTTGGCCTTAAATTGTCGGGAGTAGATCTCTGAGGGGGTGCTGGAGGTGGTACAGCATCAGGGTATGCACCAACCCCTAGTTCGGCCAACTCAGCCCGGTTAAGTGCATCATCAAAGCAAGTAGGGCCATATGTAATCACCCTATCGTAGAGTTCTGGCCTCAAGCCCTTCATAAAGTTCCTCATTTTAGCTTGAGTGTCGGCAGCGATATGAGGTACATAACGGAGTAGGGAACAGTAGTGGAGGGCATAATCTGACACCGGCATGGTACCTTGCTTCAACTTATTAAACTCATCCTCTTTAGCTTGACGGGCAGCCGCTGAGAAGTATCGGGCCAGGAATCTAGTTCTGAACAGTTTCCAGTTTACTTCTTGACCCTGTGCCTCTTGTTCAATCACGGTGGTCCTCCACCACATCAGTGCTTTCTTGGCTAGCTGGAATTCTGCTAGCCTTATCCAGGCTGTCTTTGCACACGGGGCTGCCACAAATATTTGTTCTATTCTTTCTAGCCATTCCTCGGCTCGCTCCCCTGTTTCAGTCCCTTCGAATGTTGGGGGCCGATACGCTATAAACTGAGTCAGACTCAACTCCCCCGGCAATAGCTGTTGTTCGGACGGCTCCTCGCCTAGGGCTGGCGGGGGTAGGGGATTCGTGCGCCCCGCACTAGCGTTCACACTTACCGCATCACCAATGTCGATATTTGCTGCCATACTGCAACACAAGGGTTAACAACAAGATCCAAAAGCAGTTCATATAAACATCGTTAGAAAACCATAACATGTTATCATAACAGTCATATACTTCATGTGTAACATAGAATATCAAAAGTGTGCGCCTAGCCAACCTATTGCTAAGGCTACCCTTCACTCGTCCCCGGGTTATCTAACCACTGCTCTGATACCACTGATGTAGGGTCTTCCTACCTTTACATCATATTAATGGCGTATTATGAACTAAACATGTATTAGAGACATCTTAGAGTTCTGGTTGTTATGTGAGCTTAATGTAATTACAGGCCAAAATGAAACTTCAACAGTTAGTTAATTACATTCCCCAAAATGAATGTTAAGGCTAACAAAATCCTGTATCTATCTTCTTATGCTCCATTAGCTCACCATCTCAACCCGACCCTTAGTCTCGATCCAAAAGTGTACCTACAGGAACAACTCATCGTGAGCATGTACATCGTTACTTAACATCATGAATTAATGGCATTAAATAATGCATGGAAATAGTTGATAACATATACTTCCTGTTTATAATAGTACTATCCTTCCTTGGTTGTCCCTGTATCATAATTACGCATATAATCATTAGCTCAAAACATGAGTGAATAACATCGTATTTCGTATATAAGCTCACAACAATTCATGTTGATTAGAAATGGGACTGTCCGGGTTCTATTATGACAGCGGCACAATTGGCCCCCTCGCTCGACATAACACATCTTATGATACCCATCGCTACGCCTTGATAGCGGATGTATCTCTTATTCAGCGGATGATACCCATCGCTACGCCTTGCTAGCGGATGTACCCCATCGCTCAGCGGATGATACCCGTCGCTACACCTTGATAGCGGATGTACCCCATCGCTCAGTTATGTGAGCGGCAAGACCTTCCTCGCTTGCCCATAATAGTCACCGGACATTCAACCATCCTAAGTAGCATAGTCAAACATGCGTCATCATCTTATAAACATTATCATTTCAAACATCATCATCTTTGTTTATCACAATATTATCATCATAGACTTATTCATCATAGTCATCATAATCATCATCATAATTACTCATGCAATTAATGCAAGGTCATAGTTTAGGAATATGTTACCGTATGATGCTCGTACGTTTCTTACGTACCTTAATTCCAAAAGGAGGAGAAATTGTGGAACTTTATCTCCTTGAGGTTGTTGGTGCCTGGGATGGTTCTACACAACCATACAATTCATTATTAGAAGTTAAACAATAGCCCGATACCAAAAATTTAACAAAAATCAACATTTTTCAACTTTTGAACAGTGGCGATCGATCGCTCAAAATGAGGCGATCGATCGCCCGATTTTTCTCTTAGCGGCGATCGATCGCTTAAAATGAGGCGATCGATCGCCTGATGTTCATTTGGCTACTGGACGTTGGCGATCGATCGCGCCATTTGAGGCGATCGATCGCCTATCCCCTTCTTCGCGTACTGCCCCTCGGCGATCGATCGCTGCTTTTCAGGCGATCGATCGCCTCGCGCAGACACGGGATTTCTTCATCTTTGAGCATTAAATCCTACACCAACTTCAACCCACATTTATACCAACAACTCATAAACATTAAAACACCCAAAACCTTCAACACACATCATAAAACCATTAAAAAAATCAACATCCCACCAAGAATCACCCTAACCCAAACAAACCCACTTTAAACCCATTTTTAAAACCCTTCCAAAACTCAAACAACACTTCAATAACATCATTAAGTGATATATAAACATCATAAGCACTAAATCTTACCAAGAAGTGCAAGAATAAAACTTTTACAAGGATTCCTTCCCACCTTTAGGGCAAAATTCGAAAATAAGGGAAAGGGGGGTTTGGGAAAGTGATGTTGGGGATTGAGGGTAAAAGTAAAGTGAGGTAAAGAAGGTGGGTTAAATATAAAATCTTTTTATTTAACTTGTACCCAATAATTAACATGATGTATATAAAATACCTCAACATGGTAAGCATTTATAAAATGCAATCAACATCATTAAATCCATATCATCCTCATAATTAAAAATCAACATCCTTTAATCATGTTAATTCTTCATTTCCCACACGCATCTTAATCATCGTAATAAATCATCATATAAGCATAGTTAATGTCCAAGTTACCATTAATTAATTTCGGGGCATTACAACAATTGATATCATATACCAAAGAAGTAGAACCATTAGAAACATTAATTTTAATTTAAAAAATACACTTTCTAGAACGCTTCTAGTCTTGGTATTCCTTGCAATTTTGTGCCAGTGGCAAGCAGTGAAAACATAGTAGATTCTCCTTTTTAGTTTTTGTCTTTTGAGTTCGGGAACCATTTCCCTTCCTCTACTTTATCCTTGAATCCTTCCTACCAATTGTAGAAAATTCAACAAGAAGAACATGTTTCTCCTTTGAATCAAGGACTCAGAAGTTTCCCAACATTTTGACTATAAAATCAAATCTACAGCCAGCTAATGAGGTATTGTTATATTCAGATTTTCCAATTTCTCAACAAGATGTACCATGCTCATAGACAGAAACTCCATCTTGCAGGTGAAATGAAAATACCTCTTTTGAAGTCGCGAGTCTCAGTAATCGCTTTCGTTCACCTAACAACATTTGCAAGTATTGGAAAATATCAGAAGTGTGACCGAATTTCTCATATTCATGTTGAAACACATTTGACATTGATGCTATCATATAGCACCTAGTCTCTAGATCATTGTCCCACCACTTGAACAAGTGTGGTGATCTCTTCATTAGACGAATTACGGATGCACTTCAACAAGAGGCTTCCCAACAAGGATATAGAGCAACTTTTCAGAAGCAAAATTAATAACCAATCAAAATAATTTGGTTCAGTTCGATTAATTTGTTTGTATCGAGAATAGATGCATTCGGATTCACGACAATCATAATAATGAAAATAAATAGAAAATATAAGCAAATCGTTTGGTTATTAATTAATTCAAAGGACTTTGGTTATTGAATGCCCCCACTAAATTTTCAAATTCATCACCCTCATGACAAATGAACGAAAATCATATTTTCTTAGTGGGCTTGTAGTCCAACTAGCTCATGATAGCCTCGGGCGAGGGTCCAGCCGACCTCATGATACTAAAGGTAGCTCACAATTGCATCATATGCAACCCCCAAGATATTTGTCTCGTGATTGGCATAGCCCTACCGAGGCATGCCAATTATGCCTTTTCACGTCAAACAAACTCATCCCACGGATGGCAATGCCCGCCAATAAGACTCCACGAGGGTGAGCAATCTTAAAGGCTAACAAAACTGCACCCATAATTAAGTGGTAGTTAAACACACAGCTTTCTCATGCCAGAAACCCCCCACGAGGGTGAGACAAGACATCATGGCACAAATAGCGTCTCATGGCTTAACTGTTGATGGAAGAGGAAGCAACAAACCCTTTGAGCTTCCCTTCACAGTTTGATATTATAATTTTGGATCATAATCAAAAGAGATATTTAATTGTTCGTTTGTTTGTCGGGTTCATGCAACATAATTGTACTAATAAAACATTCAAACAAACATTTATCATACATGACATGCATAATAAAATAAATGTGGACGATTACGACATATTCCTAATTGATCCACGTGGATCACATGTCTGTCTAAGGTGATGCAGGTATGCAATGCAATCTTATTACATTTTTTGCTTCCATTATACATGTCTTGATTTTTGGTGCTCCATCTTCAATCTCGATCTCCTGCTAATTCTAATTATTTTTCATTTAAATCGTGCAAACAAGAGAATATGGATACAAATCTGGGTGAGATACATCAGAAAATAGAGAGCAACATGCTCGCAGGCCCGATAACCAAAAATCACAATTATAATGAAACAATAAAAACCTAAATATTCACCTAAACACATTGGTCAAGGCCCATAATCATCCACCATGCAATCACATCATATGTAATTGAACAATAAACTAAACAATTACATCATATGCAATTGTACTAATCACATCACATGTAAAACACAATAATTAATTTATTCTATTGTTCCCCACTAATTGCATTATTAATTGAAAATAAAATTAACAAATTAAATGAAACTTTTTCATTTAATTTCTAATTAATTAAATTTTCAGTCAGTTGGTAAAATCATTATTTTACCTTTTAATCATCATATTAATCGAAAATAAAAATTACAAATTAAATGAAACATTTTCATTCAATTTTCCATTAATTAATTTTCAATTACTTGGTAAAATCTATATTTTACCTTCTAATCATAATACTAATCGAAAATGAAATTAACAAATTAAATGAAACAATTTCATTCAATTTTCGATTAATTAAATTTTCAACTAGTTTGTAAAATCTCTATTTTACACTTAATAAATTAAAAATCATATTTTTAGTTAATTAAGTATTATGATTTTTATTTCAAAAATAATATCCAGACAAAACATCTATAAAATATCCCAAAAACAATTTATGGACTACATACCCATTTGGATCCAAAATTTAAATTAATTTTATTCCAAAACCATATCTTTATTTTCAGATTTTTAAATTTTTTTTAAAATAACATTTTTTTTAATAAAATTTGAATTAGGATTTGTAACTACTGTTCATCCATCTTCTTTGATGAATTGGTGGCAGCTAGGGTTTCAAAAACAAAAAAAAAACCCTTGCTTGCGCGCCACCCTTCCGGAGAGAAAAGATGTTTGATGCTACACTCCCTTCACGACTTGCTTTTCGCCGGAGCCTCACGCGCAGTAAACATGGATTCGCGTGCTGGAAAAAAAATGATAGCGGCGAATCGTAAACATATGCTCCGTTTGGTCGCGCAAACACATCGCAGGGCGGAGGAGAACCTTTCTCCACTGCTTGCGCCACCACACGTCCGACAGGACAACTTTTACTTCGCACCCCAACATGAATGGACACACCATTTAATTTGGAAGCATCAAATCATGAAAAGATGCACCTCAACATGAATGGACACATCATTTAATTCAATTCAAATTTCCATTATATATTTATAGGTTCTAATGAGCCACTAATAGGCTTGGGTGCATAGAGCCCAACAAACCAACTTTTGACACGTGATAACACTGGCAATGTTACCTGATCCCATTTCTCCGCTATCTGCACCACCAGCACTATCTCTGATATTACTCCTCTCTTCCCTTCACCTCGTATCTCCGACCTTTCTCCAAGTGAATCATCACTCGATATCATACCCTTAAGCCCTAGCCCACCAAATCCTGATGCAATGGAGGCTTCCGGCCCCGGAATGGCATTCGGACCAACCGGGACTTTGCTAGATTCTCCGTGTGTTCAAGGTTTCTTGAATTCAATGGTGGCTTTGTTTGGTGGCATTTGGATTCATGGTTACTGTTTCTTGCCGGTAAGATGCAGGGTTTTTTTTTTTTGCCATTTTCTATATATTTACTTAGTTGTGTAGATTTTGAATCAGTTTGTTGTTTTCTTGTTTTGTAGTTATATAGTCTGGTAGTGGATGGGGCATGAGATTTTCCCCGTTTTACTGATGTGGAAATCATGAACAAATATCTGCTACGTTGCAAGGATACTGACACGACGACACTGAAACGACACAGCACACATCGGGACACGCATTTTCAAAATTTTCAGGATATGACGCGACTAGACACGCCTGTGTGTGTCTATATATTTATAAGCATATAAATAAATACATGCACTGGAATCATCATAATATCACACATACTAACACCAAATACATATTACTTTAATTAATATAAAGTTTAACAAACACGTCTGTTGAGCCTTAAACGCATGGTTGTGTTTAATGCTTTAATTTATCTCCGGATTATTTTTGAGTTTTGATGATCAACAAAACTTGTGTTTGTTATACAAATGTGTGTACTTAGTGTGCAGATTAATTGATTAAAAAGTGGATTGATTGAAGAAAATCAAGTGTGCAAATTCTGGTCTAGATCGCCCCGGGCGATGGCAGCCAGGATTGCATCGCCACGCACATCGACAGAGGCGACGCCGAGGCTCGCATGCAGGGGTTGATCGCCTGAGGCGATGGCCTGATCGCCTGAGGCGATGGCTGCTTCGTTTGAGGCGATGGAAGATTTTGAGAAGCTGAGGCTACGACATTGTTTTTTGGCTTAGATCGCCTGAGGCGATCCATACATCGCCTGAGGCGATCTGTGGAAATTGGCGACCATTGGGGCGCGGCGATGGTGATCGCCCGAGGCGATCGAAGAGTGATTTCAGCCTTATGTGTAGCAATGGCTAGTAGTAGGCTAGGGGGCCTCCTACACTATAAATATTGATGCTTTGGAGCATTTTGAAGTTAAGAAACAAGCCTATAAACTTCATCAAAGCTTTGTTAATTCAAAATTAAAATAGCATTGCAATCTCCATACATTGTTGTTGTATTGGAGTTTGTAATTCATTTCTTTTGATAGAGTCTTGTGTTCTTCGTATTATTACACAGTGAAGGTGTTGTTAATTTATTTGTAAGGTCCTCCAACACCAAAGCAAGTTGGAAATTGTAAAGTCGTCAACAAGTAAAAGTTGGTGCAAGTGTTGTGGCTATCCGTGGAGCCCTTAAGGCCAAGAAGACTTATGAAGAATGTTGGTAACTCGGGAAGAGTTGTGTGTGGCTATCCTTGGAGCCCTTAAGGCCAAGAAGACTCGTGAAGAGTGTTGTGCTCGGGAAGAGCTTTGTGTACTCGGGAAGAGTTGTATTGTGGCTAACTTGGAGCCCTCAAGGCCAAGATCATTTGTTCTAGTGGAATCTCGGTTGGAGGTTATCTAACCGGGAAGAAGAGACGTAGGCGATTCATCGCCGAACTTCTATAACAAATATCCTTGTCATTTACCGCTTTATTACATTACGCATTTATTTATTTACTTCTTCTTTTTATTTATTTATTGATTGACTTAAGCCTTCCGCAAGCGCAAACTCTTTTATTTTTGCAAACTCATTTTAAAAAGCTAAAGTAGCCAAGGAACCTCATTCACCCCCCCCCCCCCCCCCCCATCTTCGGTTCCAACAAGTGGTATCAGAGCCATTTGATTTTATGTTTTAAATCAAAAATTTTAAATGGCTAATCTATCAAATTAGTTTGCTCAAGGTCAATCGACAAATAGACCTCCACTTTTCACTGGTGATAACTATGGGTATTGGAAAAATAGAATTTCTCTATACATCCAATCCGTAGATTATGATCTATGGAAAATTATTGTGAAAGGTCCACACATTCCTTTAAAGGAAGTTGGGGGAATAAGTGTTCCCAAAGAAATGGACGATTTCACAAGATCGGACATGATTATAATATCTCAAAATGCTAAAGCTATTAATATTTTACACTGTGCTTTAGATATGAAGGAGTACAACCGGATCTCGATGTGCTCAACCGCAAAGGAGATATGGGACAAATTGCAAATTTGTCATGAAGGCACTAATCAAGTGAAGGAGACCAAGGTTGATTTATTGCAACTCAAATATGAGACATTTGAGATGGAGTCTGGAGAAGAAGTTGATTCAATGTTTAGAAGGCTCACCCAAATAATAAACGAGCTTGCTCAACTTGGAGAGAAGTATCCTCCAAAGCAAATATGGAGGAGAGCACTAAGAGCCTTGCCAAAGGAATGGGATGCAAAGAGAACCGCCATCATCGAGTCCAACAAAGGAGAAAGTGCATCTTATGACCTTGATGAGCTTCATGGCACATTGGTAACCCATGAGCTTGAAGTGTCAACAAGGAAAGAAATAAAGGAGGAAGATAGATCCAAAAGAAATGGGATTGCCTTGGTTGGGAGGAAAGCTCAATCCGATGATGAAGATGATGATGATGATGATGAAGAGATGATCTTGTTCACTAGAAAGTTCAAGAAGTTCTTCAACAAACACAACAAGCCAAAGACCTCGAGTGCTACCAAACATGATTCCAAACACGAGGTAACTTGTTATAATTGTCAAGATAAAGGTCATTATGCTAACAAATGTCCTAGGAAGAAGAGTGAGGACAAAGGCAAGAAGAAGGCCATTATAGCCACGTGGAGTGATAGTGACTCCGATGAAGAAGAAGCCACAAATCTTTGTTTAATGGCTCTTGGAGATGAAGGAGATGAAAGCGACGATGAGGTACCATCTTTTGATGAATTACTAGATTCTTATCATGAGCTTATAGATGCTCTTGGCAAAACCAAGATGAGTAACAAATTACTCAAACTTGAGGTTGCCAAGAAAGATGAAGAAAATAATTCATTGAAAAATGAATTAAATTCTTTACAGATATCTTTTTGCAAATTTAGTGAGAGTAGTCTAAAGATGAATGAATTGCTTGGCTTGCAACGTTGTAGCTTTGATAAAGCCGGGTTAGGCTTCTCAAGCAAATCAAAAACATTTTCAAGCTTGTTGGCTAAAGCCAATCATGATTTTCCTACTTGTAACTATTGTTGTAAAAATGGTCATTCTAAAATAAGTGTAGATTTGCCAAAGTCCAATACCAACCTAACAAGAGGTGGAAATGGATTCCAAAGGTACCAATGAAAGCTAACCCTCAAGGACACAAAAATCAAATGGGTACCAAAGATCCTCCAATTGTAAATTTGTTTTGTAGGGACAACAATGGGATGGAGGATGAAGGCACAAGCAACTCAAAGGAGGAGACTATCTCATACACCTCAATAGAGGAAGCACGATGCATAGGACCAATGACAAGAACGCACAATTGTCATCGAAGGTAAAATTTATTTTATACACTTTAAAAGAGCAATTCAAAATTTATTTGGCACAAATTAATTGTGACCGATAAATATGAAGCTCAATATTCATTGGTAGTAAAATGCATAACCCCTTAGCATATGCACATATAAATTGTTTTAATGCATGATGTATGCTTATCTTTTTATAGTAAGTATGTTGATATTCAAATTTGAATATGCAATGTGGAAATGTGCAATTATGTGATTAATAATTTTATTAATCTTATCTAATGATGCATTGAGAATTATAATGTTTATTGGGTATAAGTGCATGAACTCATGGTAGAACATATGCACACTTTGCAATGTTTAGAATTCATTGTTGATTGCCTTAAACACATGTTTGTAATGCTTGATGAGGAACATGGGTAAAATTGTTAAAATATGGCTATGTGTCAACATATACTTATGCTATGTTTATTTAAATTTTGTACTTTTTGATTATCACAAAAAGAGGGAGAATTTTGTGATAAACTTGAAACTTAATACATGCATAGTTTAAGGGGGAGAGCTTGTGTATGCATGGTTTGAGGGGGAGAGTTGTTTGCTTTATGCTTTACTTGGTAATCTTGTATGTGCTATGCAATTGTTAAGGGGGAGTCATGTTTACTCACATTTCATGCATATTACATATTCAAGTTTATCAAGTTTTGTGATGATCAATAAGGGGGAGATTATTGAGCCTTAAACACATGGTTGTGTTTAATGCTTTAATTTATCTCCGGATTATTTTTGAGTTTTGATGATCAACAAAACTTGTGTTTGTTATACTAATGTGTGTACTTAGTGTGTAGATTAATTGATTAAAAAGTGGATTGACTGAAGAAAATCAAGTGTGCAAATTCTGGTCTAGATCGCCCCAGGCGATGGCAGCCAGGATTGCATCGCCACGCACATCGACAGAGGCGACGTCGAGGCTCGCGTGCAGGGGGAGTTCGCCCGAGGCGATGCGTTGATCGCCTGAGGCGATGGCCTGATCGCCTGAGGCGATGGCTGCTTCGTTTGAGGCAATGAAAGATTTTGAGAAGCTGAGGCTACATCATTGTTTTTTGGCTTAGATCGCCTGAGGCGATCCATACATCGCCTGAGGCGATCTGTGGAAATTGGCGACCGTTGGGGCGCGGCGATGGTGATCGCCCGAGGCGATGTCCAAGGCGATCGAGGAGTGATTTCAGCCTTATGTGTAGCAACGGCTAGTAGGAGCCTAGGGGGCCTCCTACACTATAAATATTGATGTTTTGGAACATTTTGAAGTTAAGAAACAAGCATATAAACTTCATCAAAGCTTTGCTAATTCAAAATTCAAATAGCATTGCAATCTCCATACATTGTTGTTGTATTGGAGTTTGTAATTCATTTCTTTTGATAGAGTCTGGTGTTCTTCGTATTATTACACCGTGAAGGTGTTGTTAATTTATTTGTAAGGTCCTCCAACACCAAAGCAAGTTGGAAATTGTAAAGTCATCAACAAGTAAAAGTTGGTGCAAGTGTTGTGGCTATCCTTGGAGCCCTTAAGGCCAAGAAGACTCGTGAAGAGTGTTGGTAACTCGGGAAGAGTTGTGTGTGGCTATCCTTGGAGCCCTTAAAGCCAGGAAGACTCGTGAAGAGTGTTGTGCTCGGGAAGAGCTTTGTGTACTAGGGAAGAGTTGTATTGTGGCTAACTTGGAGCCCTCAAGGCCAAGATCATTTGTTCTAGTGGAACATGGGTTGGAGGTTATCTAACCGGGAAGAGGAGACGTAGGCGATTCATCGCCGAACTTCTATAACAAATATCCTTGTCATTTACCGCTTTATTACATTACGCATTTATTTATTTACTTACTTCTTTTTTTTATTTATTTATCGATTGACTTAAGTCTTCCGCAAGCGCAAACTCTTTTATTTTTGCAAACTCATTTTAAAAAAGCTAAAGTAGCCAATGAACCTCATTCCCCCCCCCCTCTTCGGTTCCAACAACGTCCAAATAAAATATACCGCCAAAAATATTTTTACCAAATTCAAAATAATAGATATAAATGTATGTCACTGAAATCATCATAGTATCACTCATACTAACAACAAATGCATATTACTTCAATTAAATAAAGTTTAAATAATACTTCTAAATTTCATTTTAGCCAAAAACTTTTTAAATTGTACAATTATTAGCCAAAAGTGTCATTTATGTGTCGGACACGGCTCAGACACGCCCATCAGTCATGCCCGACATGGGTGTCCGATTTTGAGGGGAGTGTCCGACACGGGTGTCCGATTCTATTTTATTAATAAAATAATGGACACGCCACATGGCGTATACGACACGTGTCCGAGAAGTGTAGGTGTCAGATAAGTGTTCGACATTGCACCGAGTAATTTTTAGGAGTGTCCGTGCATCATAGGATATCTGCGATGTTCAATTTTTATTTTTTTTATATTTTTTCAATTCACAAAATTTCTATACATTTCACTTTACAGTAGCCCATACTAGAAATCTTGGCCGAGAGAACAATTTTATATATTTTGGCTGAAATTTTTAATTTTTTACACAATTACACATGATCTTTGAAACAATACTATGACTATGTAGCAGCTGGAGTTTAAAGAGAGTCGAACCGACCAAACTTCAGTCTAATTCGAGGTCGGAGATTTTTTATATGTTCAACTGAATCAATCAGTGGTCATGAAGATAAAAATTCTTGGTCGTCGACTGCAAGAAAACTTTTTAGTAAGAATTACAACTTATCATGAAATTGGAAGTGAGGCCTCACTAGATGCAAAAACACAACTAAATAGAACGTAAATGAACTTCACACATAGATAAGTAATACATAAGGCATAGAGTACAAGGTTGCTGTTCAAAAGGAATTCCTAATATCATACATATTGACGAACATACATATGGTAGACACTAAAGAGCGACTATATTAGCTGGTGATTTTGTGAATCAATTGAACAACCTTCCCAGAAAATTGCCTTTCGGGTTCTTGAACTCGGAGGGGCATTCTTTCTTGGGGGTAGTTTTAGCAGAAACAATCTTCCTTAACTTTGAATTCTCTTCTCTCAGCAAATCTATTGCTAAACTTAGCTGCCTAATAACCTCCCTTTTCTCTTCATCTTTCTGACTTAGTTGCTTGGTATTCAACTCCTTCTCCTCTCTAAGTTTCTCCACTTCTGCCCTCAGCCTCATCAGTTCCTCATCCACAACAACACTTGAAACTTCTTCTGTATCGGAGTCTAGATTTTCTTGCACTGTTTCTTCTTCTTCTGGATCTTCAACCTCAGACTCATCAGTTTCTTCTGGCCCATTCACCTCAGAGTAGCTATCGTATGCTTGATCAGCTAGGCTTAATGATTTTTCTAGACGATATTTGGTGAAACATAATGGAGATGACCACGGAGATTGGAGGCGAATTCCGGATTCAGATTTTATGGAATCATATCGCTCAGCCAGGGAACGATGGTTTCGATAGAAGTCCTCAACCATGCTGATGAGTTCAGGTCTTTTCTTGTAGTACATTTCTGCACGTTGGGAAAAAGAATCTGCATCTTCTTCAATTATCTTTAGCATTGTTTTAGTTTTCTCGTCGAGCTCTGCATGTTCAGAAAGAACATCATGTTACTGAAAATATACATGCTTCGAAAATGTGACCTTGACAGTGAAATTAGGAAGGGTATAGATAATTATCAAGTGAAAGGTGACATCTACGAGATCAAAAAAAGAAAAGGAAAGATGAATGACATCTACGAACAATATTTGGGCCTGTAAATTCTTTTTTTCCCACAAATTCATAACACAAATGGATTCTTCTGGTAGTTTTCTGAGTTTTTAACTCCGTGAAGAATCACAAGCTTGTTGTAGGTCAAACACATGTATTCTAGATATGCTGGTTACGCTCATATGCATGAAGAAGTCATATGCATACAGACACTCATATGCATGAAGAAGTCATTTTCAACGAGGAACACTTTATTAAACTAGGTTGTGAACACCGACCGATCACTCGCATTTAAATCTATTTTTGAAATCTTCAATACTACCCATAAATACCCCAAAGAAACATAAAGAATAAAGATTACCAACAAAGAAAATGGTAAAAGATGGTGTGAGGAGACAGCAATTCCAAGCATGAATTTTATTCTGGGTGAAAAACCATATTATAGCAGGCCGATTTACTTAGAGCAGAACAAACCAGACTTGTATTTACACCCAAAAGAAGGCTCCTTTTCTGCTAATTAATGAACCTCATGATAAAGCAAAACCGAAACTTTCAATGCTATTTCACTTCGAGATTTTACCATCACCAAGTTTAAGTATTAAAAAAAAGTCAAAACATTAAAGCTCAATAAATTAACAGCACTAGATTCATCTAAGAAATAACACAAAAGGAATATGAAAAGAAAGTTAAAGAATGTTTTTACCCGAAAGTGTGGACTGAAGCCATGGAGATCGATTCGGATTAGTCTTGTTGTGACTGTCAAACCACCACCAGTGTGACGACCCCTTGTTCTTCAGCTCCACCATTTTTCTTACCTTTGAAAAAAAAATGAAACTTCACACGAATCATACCAAGTTTTTTTTTACATAAAAAAAGAAATGGAAAAAATAAATTCACAAAAAGAAGAAATTTTCTTCTATTCATAGACTGCTTCTTTCTTTAGCATACACGTACATGCACATATATAGATTACATTGGTATGAAATAATTATTACAATTTACAATGAATTCAATAATTATCAAAATAATACTGAGCATTGTCTCAAAACTTTAAGAAATTTCTGTACGTATCAGAATAAGCAGCTGATCCACTTCTTCCAAACAGTTACACGTTCACTGCGTGCCTGGGAGATAGATACATTAAGTGTATCTGTACACAGTGCAGCATTACAAGTCCAAGCAAAGTATGTCTCCCATTTCACATTTTTGTATAAAAAAAAAAGTTAGAATTTCTTAGGCACCAACTTCATATTCACATCCACATGAATAGAACAAAGGGAAAATGACGAAGAAAAACATATGGGTCTCACCTGAGACTGCAAAAACACGCCGGAACACAACGACTTCGACCCTCTCTCTCTCTCTCTCTCACACACATACACACACAAGTCAGAGAAAATGCATACTGAAGGCGGAGAGAAGACGATATAAAATTCGAACTCCCATATCCTCGAACCTTGTATTTTTTTCTCACTTGTACGTATTCCACCAATAGATGCCTGCCACGTGTTCTTTTGTCCCTCGAGATTTCAAATTTCTACCTCGGATTCTCAGTAGAACAGGACATGGAAATTTAAATCTTCGATTTTAAATTTGGAATCCACTCAATAGCTGTGATTTTACATAGTTGACAGCAAATGGGATCTACGTCCATGTGTGGCCAAAAAGGCGATGTAACGGTCGAAAATTGGACTTTTTCTCCTCCTACATAAACAATATTTGTTTTTTAATTACTAAAAATAAGTGGAATCGCAGACAAATAATGAGAGGACCAAATCTTGCTCCGAACAATTGGAATACCAAATCGAGCCGAGTTCAACAACTCAGTGAAATTATGTTTGGTCTCTTGATATAAATATTTCTCATTTAAGATCAAATAATATTTGAATGTTTAATAACCTGATTCACATAAAAATAAAATACAAATTATTTAATATACTTAATAACTTTACAAATATTTTTATATTCATTTTTATTTTCCTTTCATTAAGATTAAATCAGTTATATATGGTAAGATAGAAATATATAATTTTTTAGGTAAAAACGACATATGTATCGACAACTATTATTTGATTATGACAAGAAGAAATTGGTTTAGTGGTTGCCATCTATTTTTAGGTAAAGTAGTGGATTATAGCTCAAGACATTTGAGCTCGAGCTATGCTTTAATTATTATTTTATAAATTCAATACTTTCACAATTAATTTTTAATTGGTGCCAAATAACGTTCTCGATGTGGATTGATATTTGAGGAAAATCAATCTTGAAATCAAAGTTTTATTATAATGTCTAAACTCGACTTAAATACAAATTTATTAAAATAAGGGCAAACTCACATTAAATCTCCAAATCCAAACATTTTTTTGAATTCAGTCACATGTCAGTAACTTTTTGTTTCAACTGCCTATTGTCAAGCTTTTTTTTTTTGTTTGATCTCACTATCTCAGACAAAATTACTTATATACATTTATAAGTGAAGAAAACCACCAAAAAACCTACCATCTTTCCTATATACAACTACATGGTTTTTTCTTCAAATTTTTTTTTTAAAAAATATGATTAAATGGGCTAAATTAATTAATATTTTAAAAAAAATGCAAAATTACAGTTTTAACAAAAAAAAATTAAAACGCATATGTAGACGAATTTTAACTTTTTAAATTTTTTTATATATGAATATTGTAAAAACATTTATTTACAAAAAAAAATTGGTAAGAACACAAAATCACTATGGATTTCTTTAAAAAAAAAATCAAAAAAAAAAAATTTATATTTGGAAAAAATACTCAAATTGTTTGAATTTTATTCCAATTTCATT
Organism: Haberlea rhodopensis; assembly: GCA_907163345.1. Taxonomy (NCBI): domain Eukaryota; kingdom Viridiplantae; phylum Streptophyta; class Magnoliopsida; order Lamiales; family Gesneriaceae; genus Haberlea; species Haberlea rhodopensis. Next base: position 380,668 of record CAJQUN010000365.1, read on the forward strand.
CCGAATTAGGTTTAATAAAAATTTGAAGAATAACTAATAACAAAATTGTATATGTTTAATATCAATTCATGTGTAATTAATACCAAAATTGTATATTTACTATCAATTTCATGTATAATTAGTACAAAAAATGATGAGTTTAATACCAATTTTAAATTGAACTAATAAAAAAATGATAAGTTGAATACAACTTTTAAATAAATTAATACCAAAATTATTTAGTTTAATTCCTCTTTTAAACTAAAATAATACCAAAAATGATGAATTTAATACAAATTTTAAAATGAACTAATACGAAGTTGTTGAGTTTAATACCAAATTTAGACTCAGTTAATGCCAAAAATTATGAGTTTAATATCAATTTTAAACTGAACTAATACCAAAATTAATGATTTTAATACCATTTTAAATTGAACTAATACTAAAATCATTGAACTTATCACTTATAAACTGAACTAATACCAAAAATGTTGAGTTTATACCAATTTTAAAGTGAATTAATACATAAATTGTTGCGTTTAATACCAATTTTAAACTGAATTAATACCAAAAAATGTTTAGTTTAATACCAAATAAAATTGAACTAATGTAAAAATTGATGGTTTTAATACCAGTTTTAAGCTAAATTAATACCGAAATTATTGAGTTTAATTCCAATTTTTTTAACTGAACTAATCCCAAAATGTTGAGTTTAATACAAATATTAATACCAAAATTGTTGAGTTTAATTTCAATTCTAAACTGAACTAACACCAAAATCGATGAGTTTAATATCAATTTTAAACTTAATTAACACCGAAATTGTTGAGTTTAATACAAATAGGTATTAAACATATATAATTTAGTTGGTACTAGTTACACATAAAATTGATAAACATATACAATTTCGGCACTTGTTGTACATTAAATTGTTATTAAACCTATATAAATTTGGTACTAGCATTTGATATGCATTAAATGCTATGAAGATATTATCATAAAATAGCCCTGAAGCAATTCAACACTTTTCCAGTATTAATTATGTACAAAATTTGTTAAATCCATTTACAATCGGTATTGACATAATACAAAGTTGGTATTAAAATTAATAATATTAAAAATATTTTCTTGTGCAAATTAAAACTATTTTGTTTTTTGTTTTGATATCGGTATTATTCAACACTTTTCAGTATTGACTATGTACAAAAGTTGGTATTAAATCCATTTAAAATCGGTATTAACGTAGTACAAATTTAGTATTGAAATATTATAATAAATAAAAACATGTATTTGTGCAAATTTCAACTATTTTATTTTTTTGTTTTGAAATTGGTATTATTCAACATTTTTCCAGTATTAACTATGTACAAAGTTTGTATTAAATTCATTCAAAATCGATATTAACGTAGTAAAAGTTTTGTATTAAAATATAATAATACATACAAACATGTACTCGTGCAAATTTCAAATCTTTTATTTTGAATGTATGAAATTGATACTTTTCAACGCTTTTCTAATATTAACTATGAATGAAATTGACATTAAACACATACAATTTTGGTACACTTAAAATTATTTTAAGACTATACAATTTTGGTACTAGTTACACATCAATAATTAAATATTCTATATTGATGTTATACAATTTTAATACTAGTTAAACATCAATAATTAAGTCTTTTATATTGATGTTAACATTCTATATCGAAAAAATAAACAATATTAATTTTAAAAAACACTAACATTTCTATAGAGTCAACTATATTAATGTTAATATTCTATATTGAACAAATACAAAATATCAGCATAGAAGATTTTATAGAAATATAGAACATTAACATCAACATAGAAATATTGTTAGTTAAATTTGAAAATGGTATTAAACTTAATCTTCGTTACATCGTCATCATTTGGGAAATTATCGTTGCAAGTACACATAGTACTATATGATTCTATATATATATATATATATATATATATATATATATATATAGAACATGACATGTAATACTTTTAATACATTGACTATATATAAATAAACATGTCATATAATACTTTTAATATATTGACTATATATATGTTTAATACCAAGTTCAAGTTCAAATGCATACAATGTTGGTATTATTTACACTTGAACTTGGTATTAAACATATACAACTTTGGTATAAATTAGACATGAAATTGATATCAAACACATACACCATCGATATTATTTACACTTGAACTTGGTATTACACACATACAATGTTGGTATTATTTACACTTGAACTTTTTTTCAAACACATACAATGTTGGTAGTATTTACACTTGAACTTGGTATTACATCTAGACAATTTTGGTACTAATTACAAATAAAATTGCTATTAATCAATACAATTTTGGTGCTAGTTACATGTTAAAATTTGTGTTGTTTGAAATTGGTATTGTTTGTTTGTTTATTCCATTTAGAAGAGTACATCAATATAGAAAATTAAATATGAATATTTTAGTTAATTTTGAAATTTGTGTTGTATGAAACTGATATTGTTTATTTGTTCAATATAGAAGATTAAAATTGTGATATCCCCGAAATGATTATGTGCTTTTAAACATTAATTATGTTATGAAGATTATGTATTAATTTATTGGGTTGAATTTATAATACTGAGGAAATGTGTTTCAGGGTGCATGTGATATAAGTTGAGAATTTGGGTTATGGCATGATTATTTGGGGTGTGTGTTGTTTGGTTTGGTGAAGCATGTTTAATTGGAATTAGAAGTATTTTATTGATTAAATACTATAAAATAGCATGTGATGATATTTTAATACATCATGCTAAATACCGGGACCAAAACATAACATAACACATCACATAACCCACCACCCAATCATATGGCGTCTTACCATATTATAAACATTGCGTGGCATCTTGCCACGTGGGCATCTTACCCAATCATATGGCGTCTTACCATATCATAAACATTACGTGGCATCTTACCACGTGGGCATCTTACCCAATCATATGCTTTGGGTGGTGTCTCACCACATGGGCGTCTTACCCAACCATACACGTCGTATGACCTTATCATAAAATTCGTCATTATAGACGTCCTCATAAACATCGTTATCATAAACATCATCTTAAGCATCATCATCATAACATCATCGTAAGCATCATCATCGTAACATCATCATAAGCATCATCATCATAACATCATCATAAGCATCATCATCATAACATCATCTTAAACGTCATCATCGTAAACATCATCTTAAACATCATCATAATATGTAAGGGCATGGTTTACCGTCCGATGCTCGTACGTCTCTTACGTACCTTAATTCCCAAAAGTGGAGAATTTGGAGAGCTTTATCTCCTGGATGTTGTGGGCACCTGGGATGGTTCTACACAACCATACAAATTGATATTAGAAGCTAAACATAGTCCAATATCCAAAAATCCCACAAAAATATCAAAAAACCACTTTTCTTCAGCTCGCGATCGATCGCCGCCCAGGCGCGATCGATCGCGAGACCACACTGGACGAGGGGGCAAAATATCCTTCTTGGCGATCGATCGCCACTTTTGGCGCGATCGATCGCCAGGCTCGCCGATCGATCGCCCAAAAGTGGCGATCGATCGCCAAATGCCTCTGGCTGGTACTGGACGCTCGCGATCGATCGCCAAGAACGGGCGATCGATCGCCGAGTGCTGTACATCGGATTTTCGCCATTAATGCTCATTTTTCAAGCTCTTTCACATGCCACCCCAAAACCAAACTTCCATAAAACATCAATAACATCAAAACCCACTAAAACCAACATAAAACACTTCAAAAATCATACCCCAACCATAAACAACACATACCCAAACAAACCCACATAAAACATCAAAAACTTAACCCATTTCAACACCAAACATCATAAAACTTATAGGAATGGTTCCATACCTCTTGTAGGCTCCAAATCCTAGCAAAGATCACACAAACAAGATTTTTGTGGAACTTTACTTCTCCTCTTTTGGTGAGATTCGAAAATGGGTAGGGTTTGGGGTTGGGAAGTGGTTTGGGGATTTTTAAAAGGTGAATGGTAATGTGGGGGGTTAAAGTGATGTGTGAGGGATTTAAAAGGGGTTGTAATAACTTAATAAAAATTGTACCCCAAACTTAACATGATGTATAAAATACCCTACTTGGTATTTCAAAAGCATTTTTCAACAATGCTCTAAACTTCATTTAAAATCACATCTTCCTCATCTTTGATAATTTAACACAATTAATCATGTTAACATCTTAATACCCAACACATAAATCTATCAACACATGATACATCATATAAACATAATTAATGTCCAAGTTACCATTAATTAATTTCGGGGCATCACAGTACAGGGACAACCAAAATGGGCGTTTTAAATGCATTGGAATTCAGGAAGTATCCTATGCCTATGATTTATACATTTATACTTTACATTCATATTATGTTGAATATGAACTATGATGTGCTCATGTGTTGGGGGTTGTCTTTGTAGGTGGTTTTGACATGGAGAACCGGGGTTGGGGTTGATACGCTGAGCTGTAAGGAGTGCTACAGGATTATCATAACAGAGATTACTTTTTGTATAGTTTCTACAAAGTGTAGAGTAAAGCTATAGTTAGTACCCTTTTGTTAGGAATATGTATAATTCATTTTTGAACTTTTGGTACTGTAATCTCTTAAGCTCAGGATTATCAACACAGCCTAATACTCTGATTTGATTGATGAATGATTAGTTCTCTTAATTGCACCTTAGAATCTTGTTTAATAACGGGGTCTCACATTTAGTGGTATCAGAGCAGTGGTTAGATAACCAGGGAACGAGTAAAGGGTAGCCTTTAGAAACAAGTTGGCTAGGTATTCATTGGTGGGCATGTTTATGCATGTGGTGCATATTTTTGTATAAGTTGTTATACTATCATGCTTTTGAATACGATTACTCTTGTTATCTAACGGCTTATATTTATGAACTGCTTTTGGTATTTTTGTGAACCTTTATGTTACAACATGGCGGCTATTAATCCGGAGAACCCCAATGAAGAGGTGGGAGATGTAGGCAGTATCAATGCCAGTATTGCTCAGTCAAATCCTCTACCGCCACCTGCTCTAGGCGTGGAGCCTAGTGCACAGATACTGCTACCAGGGGAGATAAGTTTGACCTAGTTCTTGAGCTATCATCCACCGCTATTTGAAGGGACTGAGACTGGGGAAGCAGCCGAGGAATGGCTTGAGAGACTAGATGTGAGACCCCGTTATCTAATCAACAATATAAGGTGCAATTAAGAGAACTAATCATTCATAAATCAGAGTATTAGGCCGTGTTGATATCCTGAGCTTATAGAGATTACAGTACCAAAAGAATTTCAAAAGGGATTAGTTATATTTCTTAGTAACAGCGTGTAAGACTATAGTTCTACTACACTCCTTGTAGAAACTACACAAAATGAAACTCTGTTATGCTAATCCTGTAGCACTCCTTAAAGCTCAACGTGTCAACCCCGACCCTTGTTCCCTGTATTAAATGCACCTACAAAGACAACCCCCAACACATGAGGACATCATAATTCATATTCAACATGATATGAATATAAAGCATAATGCACAATCATAGATATAAAATACTTCTTGTATTTCCAATGCATTTAAAACGCCCAATGGTTGTCCCTGTACCATAACTCATAATCAAATCATTATATCAAATTATGGCTTCTCTAAATAAATGTCATGACATAACTTCTCTTCTTAAATCTTAAATCTTTCTTAGTCAGTTTATCATCAGTGTATTTTTGTGATGTCCGGGAATTAATGGTGTTAATCCCGGTGTGGTATTAATCCTTGATGTATTTTTAATTGTGGCAATTAGGAATTAATTGCCGTTTTGGGTCTCCCGAGGTTGGATAATCGGGCATTTGAGATCGCTGGATCCAAAGGTTGAGATTGTATTCTCATTTCGGTGGAAAACCTATGAGTTGGGTTTTCGGTGGGACTTAGAGTCCGGGGTGCCTTATGTTGGGGCCAGTCTGGGGATTTGATGTTGGAGAGTGAGTTTTTGAAAACAGATGATTTATAATGAATCATGATGTATTTGTGGAGGCATTGGTATTCTGGGGCATTTTGCTATATATACCAGTTGGACTCGGGATTCCGTCATTTGGAATCCATTCCATTCCTCTCCTCTCTCTCACCCCAAACCCTTTCCCTTTTACCCTTTGAAGCAAAAATCGATGGAACTCGATTTAGGGGCCGGATTTCTTGAAGAAAGATAGGTAATCTTCTTCTCCTCTCTTTTGGCTTCATTTTGATAGTGGTTTTGTGTGTTATGGTTGAGCTTTTGGGTTGGATTTGTGTTTGGGGGTTTTGGGTTAAAAATCTAATATGTTGATTTCAGTGTTTTCATGGAGTTTAATTGTTGTATTTGAGGTGTTGAGGTTGTATGGGGTGTTGGTTTGGAGTTTGGGTGTGAAAAACACCATTAAAGCTCGAGTTTTCGGAAAATCGCAGTCCGCGATCGATCTTGGCGAGGCGCCGATCGATCGCGACATGCTACTGGATTTGGGAAGGCGATGAGCAGTAGCGGCGATCGATCGCGAGAAGTGGGCGATCGATCGCGAGATGTGGCGATCGATCGCGGCTTGTTTATTTTTCGGACAGTAGGGTATGGCGATCGATCGCGGCATGGCGTCGATCGATCGCGGCCCTGTTCCCTTGGTTTTTTTCAAAATTTTGGAAAATGTTGGGATTTTGGAATCGGGGTTTTAAGGGGCCGTTTCCGGGGCAATGTCTACATTCCAATGGGAATGATATACTTTTAAAATGGATTGGTTGAGGCCAAAGTTTAATAAAACAGAATTCCCGGTTGAATTCTTGGTTATCTTTTAAACTTGTTAATTGTATATTTTGGGTATTACGCATGCTTAGCCGGGGGGCTTTTATTTTTGGTAATCGTCATGAATTGACGATATGATTGGGAGTCTTGAACGTGCTTGGACACGTGGTTGCATGCTTATGTTTGATTGTGAATTATTTGTGTTTTAGCACATACTTCTTGAGGAATGGGACTCAAGCAAGGTTTGGCTTGGACTGCGGAGACTTGAGGTACGTATGACGTACGAGCATAGCCTATTATAATGTTGCAACTGTAAAATGCATGGTATGTGATAATTTCATTAAATGGATATGGAAATGCATGGTATGTGATATTTACCATAAATGGATATTGAAATGCATGGTATACGGTACTTGCTATAAATGGATAGCGCATGGTATATGGTAATTGCGATAGATGGACATTCGTTGGAAATTATATGGTGCCGCTTTTGAGCGAGCAATGATTGGGATGTTGTCGCCGTTGAGCGACCATCGGTTATGACGCCGCTATTGTTGAGCGTGCGTGGGGTCGAAATGCCGCCATTGTGGAGCGAACTATGACATAGAAATATGGAGTCAATTGCTAAATATATGTGATATTTGTAGTACTCTATTTTGATGGTTTAATCGCATTTGGTTATGGAACTGGTAAAGCAGGAATGGTTTTAGTTGATCAATGAGATGATCAACTGGCTTTTGGGAATTTAATGGTTTGGTTATTTTGAGAACAGGGGCAATACGGGAGATCCCGGATGAGGGCGTTACCATCTAGGGAGTATCATTTAAATTATGGCATTTACATTCTGTAAATTATGAATTGCAATGTTATGATTATTGGATTGGTGGTATTGGTATGCTCACCCCGTGTGGGGGCTGTCTCTGTTGGGGCAGGTGTTGCAGGGGTAGCAGCGGCTTTGGAGTTGAGCCATGTTGTTGATTAGAGGTACTTCCAGGATCGAGGTACCAGAGCTGGTTGGATATGCACATAAATCCAGAGTTGAGATCGAGTTGTGCTTGGGAGGTGCTACCAGGATTGAAGTACCAGTAACGGTATCCGGTAGAGTGTTTTATACATCAGATACACGCTCATCCATTGGGTACTCTTATGTGAGTATATTTTACGTGTATATGGAATGTATAAATGGGCTACGGCTTCTCTCTGTTCATTGTGGTTGCATGCAATTAATTATGGAATTGCTAAATCAACTAAGAGCATGTTAGTGTATTATGTGGGTGCATGTTATATGACTAATCTTGGTTGGGGAATCTGAATATTATGTGAATTGAATGCAAGAAATTTTCTGGGTAGCATACGGTGTTGCACTTGCACATGGTTTTCCCCATGATGGTATGATTATATGCACTAATGGTATGGCTTAATACACTAATAACAGGTTAAGGGCACGGGGGTCCTTACATTAGTGGTATCAGAGCAGTGGTTAGCTCTTTGGGGCTGTTGAGGGCCTAGGAACATGTAAATGGGAATGAGAAGCGCATACTTATGCATGATGGTAGTTAGTGTTGCGTGGCACAACTATATTGCTTATGTGCATTTATGATATGTGTTCATAATTGGAATAGGTTATTGCTAACCATGGTGGTTGCAGGGTCATATGAGACATGGACTATGCATTACGGTTGCATAGATATACATCGGAGTGATGATTTTAATGCTTTGTCGCTAAATATTGGAGCGAGGTGCATGAAAATACACTCATGGCGATGTTTATTGGAATACGGGTTATGCATTACGGTTGCCTGCACGTCAAAGCGATGATGCCGCTGTCGTGTTGAAGCGATGGTAAATGTCGCTGTCACGTCGAAGCGATGATGCCGCTGTCGTGCCGAAACAATTATTGGAATACGGATTATGCATTACGGTTGCATGCATGGCGTAGCGATGTGAATACTTGCCGCTGTCATATTATAGCGATGAAGAATATTTGCCGCAAATATGTCGAAGCGAAGGATAATGCCGCTGTCATATTACTATTGCGAGGGATATTATGCCGCTAATATGTCGAAGCGAGGGGTATTTCCGCTGTCATGTCGGAGCAATGGTAAATGCCGCTGTCACGTCGAAGCGATGGTAAATGCCGCTGTCACGTCGAAGCGATGGTACCACCGTCATGTCGAACCGATGATGCCGCTGTCGTGTCGAAGCGATGATACATGCCGCTGTCACGTCGAAGCGATGATGCCGCTGTCATGACGTAGCGATGCGATCGGGAACAAAGTACTACATGGGTGTGAGTACCTCTTGAGTCTGCGATTATTCCGCTATTCTATCGGCGATGGTCCATGCCGCTAGGTATTCTATTGGCGATGGTTCATGCCGCCAGGTATTCTATTGGCGATGGTTCATGCCGCCAGGTATTCTATTGGCGATGGTACATTCCGCCGGGTATTCTATTGGCGATGGTTCATGTCGCCGGGTATTCTATTGGCGATGGTTCATGCCGCCAGGTATTCTATTGGCGATAGTTCATGCCGCCAGGTATTCTATTGGCGATGGTTCATACCGCCAGGTATTTATAGCGATGTTCTATGCCGCTGACTTTATGGCGAGGGATCATGCCGCCGATTCTATAGCGATGGATTATACCGCTATGTGTGTAGCACTGGATTATGCCGCCTACGAGCGATGGATGCTGCTTATGTACCGCTGGTGGACGATGGATACAGGTATTCCGCTATTTTGATAGCGATGAGGTATGACAAATTACTTTTGATACCATCTAGGGAGTATCATTTAAATTATGGCATTTACATTCTGTAAATTATGAATTGCAATGTTATGATTATTGGATTGGGGGTATTGGTATGCTCACCCAGTGTGGGGGCTGTCTCTGTTGGGGCAGGTGTTGTAGGGGTAGCAGCGGCTTTGGAGTTGAGCCCAGGCTGTTGATTAGAGGTACTTCCAGGATCGAGGTACCAGAGCTGGTTGGATATGCACATAGATCCAGAGTTGAGATCGAGCTGTGCTTGGGAGGTGCTACCAGGATTGAAGTACCAGTAACGGTATCCGGTAGAGTGTTTTATACATCAGATACACGCTCATCCATTGGGTACTCTTATGTGAGTATATTTTACGTGTATATGGAATGTATAAATGGGCTACGGCTTCTCTCTGTTCATTGTGGTTGCATGCAATTAATTATGGAATTGCTAAATGAACTAAGAGCATGTTAGTGTATTATGTGGGTGCATGTTATATGACTAATCTTGGTTGGGGAATCTGAATATTATGTGAATTGAATGCAAGAAATTTTCTGGGTAGCATACGGTGTTGCACTTGCACATGGTTTTCCCCATGATGGTATGATTATATGCACTAATGGTATGGCTTAATACACTAATAACAGGTTAAGGGCACGGGGGTCCTTACAATTTTAATGCCCCTCGCTTCGTAATTTTCTTAACAAGCGGTACTTTTTCCTCGCTTCTTCATACAAGCGGTATCTCTTCCTCGCTTCGTATGGCGTCTCCCCAAAAGATTCAACCAGTAGGTATAATAATACTGCCTTCCTCTCAAGGAAAAAGTCATGAATCCATGATCCTCCAATCATCGAACCACCGTTCGGACACCTGGATATCCACCAAAACATAACACGGAACCAAAAGTACGCAATTGGTTCAAATAGTGCATCAAAGCAACTATTACCAAAACGAAACCCGTATACACCATGTATACTCAAACTAAAGATGCTCTGTACTAATGCTATAGTACTCCACGATCTCGAGCATTTCCCCGGAGACGTCTCCTCGAACGTCTCGCCGAAAGGTAAGGAATCCATTACTCGGTCCAACATCAGTAATGTTTATCATGGCTGATTTACTATCAACCCACAATCGATACCAGCTGTCTCCATGACAGTGCCATCCAAATTTCTCCAAGAAATAAAATCGGTATAGTAGTGCTACCCCACTAACTATATCCTACAAATCCAATCGTGACTCCCGTCGCATTCAACATGCAAGGATGATCAACCAGAGCTAATGACGACTTGTTGACACTCACGTTGGTATTCCCAACAAGATCGAGCTGTTCCGGTACAAGTCACTCGAAATATCTGACGCATAAACGTCCCCGTGAGGTATTCCCTACCTCAATCACCATGCCACATAGAGACCACAAGAGTCTATCATACCCCTCATCGTATCACCATACGATTCACCCAGCTCGAATCCAACGAGCAGCATAAAGGCTAACACAAGCACACCAAAGTACTGCAACAATACCTGGCTAACGATTCGTTGGCCCCATAGGCTCATACCAACCTATCAACGTGACACACGTTCCATTTCGGTATACCATACCGTACAACCCATTAGAGTTGTGGGTCATCGCCCAACACATCTCTAAAATACCAAGCACAATGGACAACCCGTTGTCCTTGCTCCACCACAACACAATCCTAATTCCGTAGGATTTATTCCACACCCTCAGGGGTGGGTGTGACCAAGTCTACCACATATCACAACAATAAGCGAGTAGTTTCCTCAATGACTACTCTTACCACCAATCACTTGGCCTTAGCCATCCCAGCGAGTATACCCAAAGGTATTACTACTCGACAAATATTTACCTCTATTACATGATGCGGTACACTTACCGGTACAATGCATCCAATAATCCATCGAGCAACCTGTTCGGCAAAAAGGTCTCGTCAACTAGTGACCCAGACCCTACCTTGTGCTCACCATCGGCACCCAAACCATACAACCGAATACATAAACATGAATGTTTCATTCACCAAAACAACGCCACACATCCGCACAGACATCCCAAATAACATCGTCAAACATATGACAGCACCTGTCGATACACGACACTCATAATCTCATCGTCAAACACATGACGGTACATGTCGATACACGACATCCATGATCTCATCGTCAAACACATGACGGTATAAAACAATAAATAATATTCACTATGATGATAACAAAAGTAATATGTCATACCTCATCGCTATCAAGATAGCGGAATACCTGTATCCATCGTCCACCAGCGGTACATAAGCAGCATCCATCGCTCGTAGGCGGCATAATCCAGTGCTACATACATAGCGGTATAATCCATCGCTATAGAATCGGCGGCATGATCCCTCGCCATAAAGTCAGCGGCATAAAACATCGCTATAAATACCTGGCGGTATGAACCATCGCCAATAGAATACCCGGCGGCATGAACCATTGCCAATAGAATACCAGGCGGAATGAACCATCACCAATAGAATACCTGGCGGCATGAACCATTGCCAATAGAATACCCGGCGGAATGAACCATCGCCAATAGAATACCTGGCGGCATGAACCATCGCCAATAGAATACCCAGCGCATGAACCATCGCCAATAGAATACCCGGCGGCATGAACCATCGCCGATAGAATAGCGGAGTAATCGCGGACTCAAGAGGTACTCACACCCATGTAGTACTTTGTTCCCGATCGCATCGCTACGTCATGACAGCGGCATCATCGCTTCGACATGACAGCGGCATGTATCATCGCTTCGACACGACAGCGGCATCATCGCTTTGACATGACGGTGGTACCATCGCTTCGACGTGACAGCGGCATTTACCATCGCTTCAACACGACAGTGGCATTTACCATCGTTCCGGCATGACAGCGAAAATACCCCTCGCTTCGACATATTAGCGGCATAATATCCCTCGCAATAGTAATATGACAGCGGCATTATCCTTCACTTCGACATATTTGCGGCAAATATTCTTCATCGCTATAATATGACAGCGGCAAGTATTCACATTGCTACGCCATGCATGCAACCGTAATGCATAATCCGTATTCCAATAATTGTTTCGGCACGACAGCGGCATCATCGCTTCGACGTGACAGCGGCATTTACCATCGCTTCGACACGGCAGCGGCATCATCGCTTCGACGTGCATGCAACCGTAATGCATAACCGTATTCCAATAAACATCGCCATGAGTGTATTTTCATGCACCTCGCTCCAACATTTAGCGGCAAAGCATTAAAATCATCACTCCGATGTATATCTATGCAACCGTAATGCATAGTCCATGTCTCATATGACCCTGCAACCACCATGGTTAGCAATAACATATTCCAATTATGAACACATATCATAAATGCACATAAGCAATATAGTTGTGCCACGCAACACTAACTACCATCATGCATAAGTATGTGCTTCTCATTCCCATTATCATTTTTCTAGGCCCTCAACAGCCCCAAAGGGCTAACCACTGCTCTGATACCACTAATGTAAGGACCCCCGTGCCCTTAACCCGTTATTAGTGTATTAATCCATACCATTAGTGCATATTATCATGTTATCATGGGGAAAAGCCATGTGCAAGTGCAACACCATATGCTATCCAGAAAATTTCTTGCATTCTATCCGCATAATATTCAAATTCCCCAACCAAGATTATTTATATAACATGCACCTTTAAAATACACTAACATGCTCTCAGTTCATTTGGCAATTCCGTATTTAATTGCATGCAAACCATGAATGAAAATAGAAGGGCCGTAGCCCATTTATACATTCCATATACATGTAAAATGTACTCATGTAAGAGCACCCAATGAACACGCGTGTATCTAATGTATAAAACACTCTACAGGATACCGTTACTGGTGCTTCGACCCTGGAAGCACATTCCAAGCACAACTCGATCTCAACTCTGGATCTATGTGCAATCCAACCAGTTCCGGTACCTCAATCCTGGAAGTACCTCTAATCAACAGCCCGGGCTCAACTCCAAAGCCGCTGCTACACCTGTAACACCTGCCCCAACAGAGACAGCCCCCACACGGGGTGAGCATACCAATACCACCAATCCAATAATCATAATATTGCAATTCATAATTTACAGAATGTAAATGCCATAATTTAAATGATACTCCCTGGATGGTAACACCCTCATCCGGGATCCCCTGTATTGTCCCTGTTCTCAAAATAACCAAAACTCATCAAATTCCCAAAGCCAGTTAATCGCCACATAGATTAACTAATACCGTTCTGTTATGCCAGTTCCATAATCAATACGGTGAAATCATTATATAAAAGACCGTAAATATCACATAAATCAATTCAATGATTCCATGTTCCTATTTCATTGCTCGCTCCACAATAGCGGCATTCTAAACCCCACACACGCTCGACACTAGCGGCGTCATAACCGATGGTCGCTCAACGGCGACAACATCCCAAATCATTGCTCGCTCAAAAGCGGCACCATATGGTTCCCAATGTATAATCCATTTGACGCAAATATCATTTACCATGCATATCATTATCCATTTACAGTAAGTATCATGCACCATGCATTTCAATACCTATTCGATGCAATTACCACATGCCACATATTTCAATATCCATATAATGCAATTATCACACACCATGTGTTCCAATGCCCATTTCATACAATTATCACATACCGTGCATTTTACAGTTGCAACACTATAATAGGCTATGCTCGTACGTCATACGTACTTCAAGTCTCCGCAGTCCAAGCCAAACCTTGCTTGAGTCCCATTCCTCAAGAAGTATGTGCTAAAACACAAATAATTCACAATCAAACATAAGCATGCAACCACGTGCCCAAGCACGTTCAAAGCTCCCAATCATATCGTCAATTCATGACGATTACCAAAATAAAAGCCCTCTGGCTAAGCATGCATAATACCCAAAATATTCCTTTAAAACGTTTAAAAGATAGCCCAAAAACTCAACCGAGAGTTCCGTTAATTTAACTTGGCTCCAACCAAACCATTTTAAAATCCTAACATTCCCATTGGAATGTGAACATTGCCCCGGAAGCCGACCATTTAAGTCGCAAATCCAAAATCCCACGAAAAAGCCAAGAAAACCAACCAAACCTTGCTGGCGATCGATCGCTATGCCGGGCGATCGATCGCTAGCCCCTCGGCGATCGATCGCTCGATATAGCGATCGATCGCCAGACCTTACTGGCGCGAGGCGATCGATCGCCCAAAAGTAGCGATCGATCGCCACCTTGCTGAAAAGCCCACTGCTTGCGCGCGATCGATCGCCAAAAACGGGCTATCGATCGCCGCGACCTGCAATCCGAAAACACCATTTTTGAAAGCTTGAAACCTCCACAAAACATACCCCAACTCCTCCCAACTCAAAACCACAACAAATCCACACACAAGGACCCCCAACAAGGGTGCTCAACCCAAAATAAAACAAACCCAAAAGATTTATGATTTTTTTACCAAAATCACCCAAATCAAACTAAACCCAAAACTCAACCAAAACCAACAAAATCACAATCCAAACGAAGATAAAAGCGAGGGGAAGGAGATTACCAACTTATCTTCGTAGAATCCGGCTCCTAAATCGAGCCTCCGTCGATTTCCTTGAAGGAGGAAGGGGAAAAGGGTTTGGGGATGGGTTATCGCAGGAGAGGGGAGAGAGGAGAGGAAATGGATTCCAAAATGACGGAATCCCGAGTCCATTTGGTATATATAGCAAAAATGCTCCGAAATACCCATACCTCCACAAATACATCATGATTCATTAAAAATCATCTGTTTTCAAAAACTCTCTCTCCAACACCAAATCCCTCTACCACCCCAACATAAAGCACCCCGGACTCCAAGTCCCACCAAAAAATCCAACTCATAGGTTTTCCACCAAAATGAGAATACAACCTCAACCTTTGGATCCAACGATCCCAAATGCCCGATTTAACGACCTCGGGAGACCCAAAACCGCAATTAATTCCTAATTGCCACAATTAAAAATCCATCAAGGATTAATACCACACCGGGATTAACACCATTAATCCCTGGACATCACAGAAGCAGAGGAGTGGCTTGAAAGAATTGAGCAGATATTTGTGTATGTGCCTTGCGCTAGGACGGCATGGTTGAGGCTGGCAAAGTTCCAACTAGCAAAGAAGTATGTGGTGGAAGACGACAATGATGGAGTTGAGGGCTCAGGGCATGTTGATAGGCTGGACTCTCTTCAGGACCCGGTTTCTGAACCGGTACTTTTCTGTTGCTGCTAGGCAGATGAAAGAGGATGAGTTGACTAATCTGAAGCAAGGAAGCTGACTGTATCGGACTATGCCATGCATTATTCTTCACTTTTGAGGTATATCCCTCATATCGCTACAAATGGGCATGCTAAAATGAGGCATTTCTTGAAGGGATTGCGACCGGAACTGTTTGACCGGGTTATTTTCAACAACCCCACATCTTTTGATGATGCTCTTACAAGAGCGGAACTGGCAGAGATATGAGTGGGTGCTTATACTGATGTTGTGCCCCCACAAGTTCCATCACAAAGATCTTCATCTGATAATCTGAGGCCCCGGGGAAGATCTTTTAAATCACGCGGGACTTCTTTCTCTTCCCGGTTTAGTGGGAAGAAGCCGGATAGCCGGAAGCCAGGGGATCGGAGGGGTGGTGCATCCTCCTTTGGAGGACCAACTCAAGCAAGTAGAGTTGGAGAAGTAAAGTGTCACTTCTGCGGAGGGCCGCATTTAATGCATGATTGTTCTGCGTGCTATAGATGTGGCAAGCCGGGTCACGTTGCTCGGCGTTGTCCTAATCGTGAAGGAAAAATGGACCTTAGGGAAGGCAGAGTGAGGTTTTCTAGCGGGACAGTGCAACAGAGGCAACCGATGGTGCCTCGACATATGGGAGGTCAGGCGATGGGGCCACCTCAAGGACAGGTTTATGCACTGACTAGGGAGTAGGCCGATGCAGCTCTAGAGGAGGTGATAGCTGGTACGTGCCTTTTATTTACATATTCCGCCTTTATTTTGATAGACACATGTGATGACCAGGGATTATAGATGTTAATCCCGGAGTGTTAATGACCCCTAAAGTTGTTTTACGTGGCGATTTGGAGTTTAATCGTAGTGTTGGGCCTTTCAGGATCGTCTATTTGAGTAGTTGGGATCGTTGGATCCCGAGGTTGAGATTGTATTCTCATTACGGTGTAAAACCTAAGAGTTGGGTTTTTAGTGTGTCTCGGGATCTGGGGTGCTTGTGTGGGCACCGGTAGGGGGTTTTGGAGTTAGAGAGAGAGTTTTTGAAAACAGATGATTTTTAATGAATCATGATGTATTTGTGGGGCTATTAGTATTTCGGGGTATTTTTGCTATAAATACCAGTTGAACCCGAGATTTTAATTAAAAAAGTCCATTTCAGCACCTTACCTTCTCTCTCTCCCCGCGTCCGCCCTTATCCCGTCGCCCCAACCCCCGCGCACAAAAGCGGTGGGTCCGCCGCTATGCGGCCGCCGTTCGGCGCGTCCGACCCACCGTTGGATTCGTCTCTCCGAGGCGCAGCTTTCCACACCGGCAATTGAGAGTTTCGTCGCGAATTGCGCATGGGTTTTTCCAGAATGCGTCGAGGCCCAGATTTTTAGGGTTCTTCGATTTTCGTCCGATTTCCTTCCGATCTTCGTATGGGTAACCTTCCTTACCCCTTTTTCGTCCCTCTCATGTAATTCCCTGCTAAATTTGGTGGTATTGTGTTCGAATTTAAGGAATTGGGTTCGAATTATTCAAGGTGTTCTTGAGCAATTTTTCGATATGTCGCATTCGTTTTCCCTCCCTGCATGTGCCCTGCCCCGGGTCTTTTAAATGATTTATAGTCGTGTGTTGACAATATTTTGAGGGTTATGGATGTGCTTGAGCATGGGTTACATGTTCGTAAATAATTATGAATTATTTATCGTGTTAGCACATCGTTCCTCGGGGCATGGAACTCGAGCAAGGTTTGGCTCGGACTTCGAGGATTTAAGGTACGTTTAGCGTACGATAATTTATATCTTTGCAAGTGTGATGCATGATATATATATATAGGTGACAACCTATAGGATAAGCGAAATGAGACTTTATTGTTATTTGTTTAACGTGAGGAAATACATGTTGCCGCTATGAAGCGAGCAAAGGATGAAATGTGGCATTTGACTAGATATCCAAGATATCTATATTCCATTCCCTATTATTATGAATAGGAACAGAGACGTAAGTTAATCAAGGAGTTGATTAATTGGTAATGGAAGTTAAGGAAATCTCTACATGATATCTAGAATTACGATAATTCTTTGATAAAGAAAATGTAATGAGATATTGTTAATTTGAAACTGGCTAGGGTTAACCAATGTGATGATTAACTGCATATTCAGGATTTGATGATTTATCTGTTTTGAGAACAGGGATATTACAGGGGTACGCTAGGATGAGGATGATACCATCCAGGAAGTGTCACATATGTTCCACAATATTTACATTTTTGTAAATTATGTATTATGTCATTATGATTATGAAATTGTGGAATTGGTATGCTCACCCCGTTGGGGGCTGTCTCTGTTGGGGCAGGTAAACAGGTACATCGATGGCTGTGGAGCTGAGCTCGAGCTATTGATTTGATGTACTCCCAGGATCGTGGTACCAGGGCTTGATGGAGCACGGTATCGTATAGAGTACTTATATACACCTGAGGGTTATATACATATTTATGATGCTCGCATGTGAGCACGATTATACTTGTATATGGGTTGTATATAAAGGCATGAGCCTTTCTATGTTGCATGCAATTAGAGGTAGAATTGCTAAATGATATGAGAGTCATTGGTGTATTTTGTGGGTGTTGAAGTCCACTCTTGTTGTCCTATTGTGTGGTACTTTCCCTGGCTGGGAAATTACTTAGTATTTCTGTATTTTATTAAGTATTGTGCTTCACTGGCCGGGAATTATGTTATGTGTTGTGCTTTTATTTCGGGATAGCTCAATTTATGGGGAGACTCTGCCCAAATTTTTATAAAAGTCCACAATGTAAAAAGTGGCAAAAAGGGGATGGTAATGGGCGAACTTTATGAGTCTATATGTTGTTAGGATGATGATCTTATAACATTGAGTATTAAAGAAAATTTTGTAATTGTCATTCAATGGTAAAGCATCATCTGAGTTTCCCGATTGAATTTTTTTATTGAAAGCATGTGTCACACATAGTGGTTAATACACTAAACAAGGGTTAAGGGCTTGGGGTCCTTACATTAGTGGTATCAGAGCAGTGGTTGCTCATTGGGGCTGTTAAGGGCCTAGGAAGTTATTGATAGCACATATTTATGCATGATGGCATTAATGTTATACGACATAACTAATTGTTTATGTGCTTTTATGATATGAAAAGTGGTATTGCTAACCATTGTGGTTGCAGGAATCGTATAGGACACGATAGGATGGCATTAACAGTGATGTCTAACACTCTATATGTTACGTGTCAAGGAATCTGATTTTGGTAAGAAAATCAGGGAAAAGAAAGATATGATGTATTGTCTGAGGACAGACTGGGTAGACAACCGACAGTGGAATACTTCGGTATGGTCTCAATTATTATTGAATATACTAATGCGTTTGTTCATGTAATGTTCAAACAAGGAAGGTACGTAAGAAACGTACGGGCATCAAACGGTAAACCATACTTCTATACTATGATTATGCAATGATTGCACAAGTATGTATGATGTTTATGATGATGATTATGATAAGTAAGTTTATGATGATGATGTTTATGATGAGTAAAGATGATATGATATTTATGATGATGATTATGATGAATAAGTTTATGATGATGATGTTTATGATAAGTAAAGATGATATGATGTTTATGATGATGATTATGATAAGTAAGTTTATGATGATGATGTTTATGATGAGTAAAGATGATATGATGTTTATGATGATGTTTATGATGAATAAGTTTATAATGATGATGTTCATATGATGTTTATATGATGATACGATGTTATTTGTGGTAAGATGCCACGGGGTAAGATGCCCCACATGGTAAGAGGCCATGCGATGTTATTTGTGGTAAGATGCCACGGGGTAAGATGCCCCACATGGTAAGAGGCCATGCGATGTTATTTGTGGTAAGATGCCACGGGGTAAGACGCCCCACATGGTAAGAGGCCATGCGATGTTATTTGTGGTAAGATGCCACGGGGTAAGATGCCCCACATGGTATGCGATGTTATTTGTGGTAAGATGCCCATATGGTAAGAGGCCATACGATATTATTATGTGGTAAGATGCCATAAGATGTTATGACACTATGATGTTAGTCAATTACGTTAAGATCTAATGATTATGATGATTAGCGATGGTTCATTCCGCTGTGTCGATGATGATGATTCATCTCCTTGTGATTATTGGCGATGGTTTATGCCACCGGATATGTTGATAGCGATGCCTCATTCCGCTATTATGTGGATTTACGATGACTCATTCTTTTATGAGGATTGGCGATGATTTGTGCCGCCGGATATGTTGATAGCGATGCCTCATTCCGCTATTATGTGGATTTACGATGACTCATTCTTTTATGAGGATTGGCAATGATTTGTGCCGCCGGATATGTTGATAGCGATGCCTCATCCCGCTATTATGTGGATTTACGATGACTCATTCTCTTATGAGGATTGTCTATGATTCGTGCCGCCGGATACGTTGATAGCGATGCCTCATTCCGCTATTATGTAGACGATGATTCATGCTCAGGTGTATAGCGAGGTTTCATGCCACTTATTATATGACGAGGTATCATGCCGTCTAGCGATGGATTGTGCCGCTATGTACTCAGCACAGGATTTTGCCGCCTTCGAGCGATGGGTGCTGATTTCGCACTATTATTGAGTGACGGAGACAGGTATGCCGCTATCTTGTTAGCGATGAGGTATGGGATGTTGCTATTCTATTGGTATTATTATAGCTAGCATGGATTGATATGCATGTTTTATTATGACTATTTTACTAGCATGATGATGGATGACATACGTTGATGTACATGGACCGTCACGAGTTGACTGGGTTGTTTAGATGTCATTGTTGACATGTATCGTCACTAGTTGACGATGCCTTAGATACCATGAGTGGGCATGTATCGTCACGGGATGACGATGACGATGGTGTGGGGGATGTCTTATTAGACATGCATCATCGTTACGATGAACAATGCGTTGAGTATACGTATTCAGTTGTATGATGATTTGGGTGCCAGTGCCGAGCACAAGGTGGTGTCTACGTCACCGGTCGACGTGACCCTTATACCGAGCGGGTTGCTCGAGAAATGGATGGACGCGCTGTACATGTGATTGTACCGCAGCAATTGTTTGAGGTGATCATGTTACGGGTGGTGATACCCTTGAGGTATGCTCGCTGGAATGGCTTTTTGGCCATGTATTTGACGACAGGAGTAATCATGGAGGAAATTACTCGCCTTCTGTCGATATGACATGTGGTAGACATGGTCACACCACTCTTGAGGGTGTAGAATGGGTCCTAAAGGATTAGGATCATGTTACGTTAAGTACATAGGGACACTGGAGTGTCCATGGTGTATCGGCATTAGAGGAACGTTGGGTACAGACCCACTACTCTATTGATTTTCTTCCCACAGTATGGTATGCCGTGCGGAAACGTCCATCTTATTGGTAGGTTTGAGGTGAACCTAGTGAGGCAGCGACTAGTTTGTCTGCCGCGTGTGTGCAGCACCATGATGGGCTTGCTAGAGCCGTTATACTGCTCGCTGGAACCAAGTTTGGCAAATCGTAAGGTGATACGATGTGGATTGTGGTGGACTCTAGTAGTCACCACGTCATTTGAGGTTGAGGTTGTGCATGCCTCACTGAAACATATATACGTTTATGTTTAATCTTTGTGAGACTTGTCTGGGACAACTCATGATGTTGAAGTACCAACAAGAGAGTCATCAAGTCGTTGTTGATTCGATCTGGGAATCCGTGTATTTGGGATGCAATGGGTGTTATTGTATCCAGTTTTTCCGAACAATGGTTCGAGACTAGTGGATCTCGAGTTCGATGGCACTTCCCTTGTGAGGAAGGAGGTAGTATTATACCTATTTGGGAATCTTTGGAAGATTCGGTAAGTTGGTGCATGTGGTGTTGATTTTGGGAATCACACCGTGTGTTGTTAATCGTCGGTTATCATTCTCCACTGGGTAGGAAATAACTCAGGATTGACGATTGTGTTTGGGGCTTAGGGGTATGTTGTAGATACCCGAGCCAAGTGCATTGAGTATGCATGTGATGCCAGTGCTTAGGCAGGTATACCGGAGAGTATACGGATGCCAGTTATTGATTTCCTTTTTGTCAAGCATAAAGTTGTACTATTTTTGGATGGTTAAATCTCTGATGAGAGATATGGAACATCCGGAGGTGGACATCTTGTGAGATGTCTTTTTCGTGAATCTGTGGCCATGAGTTGCCCAACTTGAGTTGCAAAGATGCGACTGCTCCTTCGATGGAGGAGGTTTGAAAGTGGAAACCAGGTTTGGTATGTGTACACCGTGGTATACTAGTGTTTCCCTCGTAACGATGTATGTTAGACATCGTGAGTCATGGTAGAGACGTCATTGAATGATATCTACGATGGAATCGGGAGCGATTCGAATCCTTGCAGTTTCAGTTGACTAACTGCTTTTGGATTGTTAGCATTGAGTTGTGCTGACGCTCTTTGACGTTATGATGGATTTGGAAGTCCATTCCACTCCAGAGTTTGACACGAGGTCAACGTTCTCACGGTTGAAGTGTCATTCTTGATGCGTTCATACTAGTTGTATTAGAACTAAGGATGACTGTCCGATCTACCGTCGTAAGTATTGGTTGTTTTGCAGTCATGAGAGACTGACTTTTGGGATGAACCGCATCGAGGTACGTTTTGCCTCTTGGGTGATATGTTGATTTTGGTAAGTCGCTCTGTTTCATAGTTTGATGTGAGGTAAGTATCCTCGCGTTTATTAAGACGATTCTAATATGGTCAAGGATCGAGGTTATGGCTTCATGTTGTTGTGTAGCCTGGGTGTTACGTGATCCACCGGTGCTAATTTCGAGGACGAAATTCTTTTAGTGGGGGATATTGTGATGACCAGGGATTATAGATGTTAATCCCGGAGTGTTAATGACCCCTAAAGTTGTTTTACGTGGCGATTTGGAGTTTAATCGTAGTGTTGGGCCTTTCGGGCTAGTCTATTTGAGTAGTTGGGATCGTTGGATCCCGAGGTTGAGATTGTATTCTCATTACGGTGTAAAACCTAAGAGTTGGGTTTTTAGTGTGTCTCGGGATCTGGGGTGCTTGTGTGGGCACCGGTAGGGGGTTTTGGAGTTAGAGAGAGAGTTTTTGAAAACAGATTATTTTTAATGAATCATGATGTATTTGTGGGGCTATTAGTATTTCGGGGTGTTTTGCTATAAATACCAGTTGAACCCGAGATTTTAATTAAAAAAGTCCATTTCAGCACCTTACCTTCTCTCTCTCCCCGCGTCCGCCCTTATCCCGTCGCCCCCAACCCCCGCGCACAAAAGCGGTGCGCCCGCCGCCGTCCGGCTGCCGTTCGGCGCGTCTGACCCACCGTTGGATTCGTCTCTCCGAGGCGCAACTTTCCACACCGGCAATTGAGAGTTTCGTCGCGAATCGCGCATGGGTTTTTCCAGAATGCGTCGAGGCCCAGATTTTTAGGGTTCTTCGATTTTCGTCCGATTTCCTTCCGATCTTCGTATGGGTAACCTTCCTTACCTCTTTTTCGTCCCTCTCATGTAATTCCCTGCTAAATTTGGTGGTATTGTGTTCGAATTTAAGGAATTGGGTTCGAATTATTCAAGGTGTTCTTGAGCAATTTTTCGATATGTCGCATTCGTTTTCCCTCCCTGCATGTGCCCTGCCCCAGGTATTTTAAATGATTTATTATCGTGTGTTGACAATATTTTGAGGGTTATGGATGTGCTTGAGCATGGGTTACATGTTCGTAAATAATTATGAATTATTTATCGTGTTAGCACATCGTTCCTCGGGGCATGGAACTCGAGCAAGGTTTGGCTCGGACTTCGAGGATTTAAGGTACGTTTAGCGTACGAGCATGTCTTTAATTTATATCTTTGCAAGTGTGATGTATGATATATATATATATAGGTGACAACCTATAGGACAAGGGAAATGAAACTTTATTGTTATTTGTTTAACGTGAGGAAATACATGTTGCCGCTATGAAGCGAGCAAAGGATGAAATGTGGCATTTGACTAGATATCCAAGATATCTATATTCCATTCCCTATTATTATGAATAGGAACAGAGACGTAAGTTAATCAAGGAGTTGATTAATTGGTAATGGAAGTTAAGGAAATCTCTACATGATATCTAGAATTACGATAATTCTTTGATAAAGAAAATGTAATGAGATATTGTTAATTTGAAACTGGCTAGGGTTAACCAATGTGATGATTAACTGCATATTCAGGATTTGATGATTTATCTGTTTTGAGAACAGGGATATTACAGGGGTACGCTAGGATGAGGATGATACCATCCAGGAAGTGTCACATATGTTCCACAATATTTACATTTTTGTAAATTATGTATTATGTCATTATGATTATGAAATTGTGGAATTGGTATGCTCACCCCGTTGGGGGCTGTCTCTGTTGGGGCAGGTAAACAGGTACATCGATGGCTGTCGAGCTGAGCTCGAGCTGTTGATTTGATGTACTCCCAGGATCGTGGTACCAGGGCTTGATGGAGCACGGTATCGTATAGAGTACTTATATACACCTGAGGGTTATATACATATTTATGATGCTCGCATGTGAGCACGATTATACTTGTATATGGGTTGTATATAAAGCCATGAGCCTTTCTCTCTTTCATTCTATGTTGCATGCAATTAGAGATAAAATTGCTAAATGATATGAGAGTAATTGGTGTATTTTGTGGGTGCTAAAGTCCACTCTTGTTGTCCTATTGTGTGGTGCTTTCCCTGGCTGGGAATTTACTTAGTATTTCTGTATTTTATTAACTCCCTAATACACTTCCTCTACCCATGTTCACCCCGTTCTCGAACCACTGCTCTGATACCACTAATGTGGGGTCCTCTTTACTTAATCCATTATGTATCCATTAAACATACAATGTGAGTCTGAATTAAGTAATGTACCATGCACAGATGAAGAGTTCATACTAGTTAAGTTGTTTACAAGGTTATCAAAAACCCTAACAAACTATACATAACATGTACATAAACAACCTAATCCAAAAGAACTCCTAGGCAGTGGTTCCCCTCGCAGCGGAAATAATGACTCACGTTCCCCACGTCTATGAGTCCCTACAGAAACATTCACACAATGAGTATAGATAACAAATATCTCAGTGCAATATCAAACCACAATATCAATATCAATGATAAAGCACAAATAAATCATCAATACGTGAATGTTCTGTATCATGCATCCACAAATGCACTATGTCATGACATGTCTCAAAATTCCCCTATTATCACGAGCCCCATATGATATGCCTATTCAGCTCAATATGTCAGTGGAACCACATCACATCTTCATATTAGCAGCACATATCATAGTACCATGCTCATCTGTGACAATAGCCAGAGCATATACCCACACCAAGTGTATATCTCACAAGCCAAAGCATATGTAGTATATCTATCGTGGTAACGATCCTAGCCAAAGCATATACCACACCAGGCATATCTCTCGAGGCAATGATCTCACCAAAGCATATACACATATCTATCAAGGCATCTATCCCAATCATATGAAATCCATGTATGAACAGCATATGAACTACCAATCATATGACACAAGATAACATAAATCATATGATATCAAAACCATAACATCATCATCGCATCATATCTATACTCCGTACGTCAACACGTACCTGTATTGCGACACAAAAGCGATAAATCAGGCGTTGATAGCTAATTGCCTCTTTGCCCTGTCCCCTGAGATGATGCTACAACAATGCCAACAATATAACATGTTATCATAGGCATTAAAATCAAATTCTACAAAATATAAAATTTTTCAAGATTTGAACTCTGGCGATCGATCGCACATTTCACCGATCGATCGCCAAACTGTTCTGCCTCCCTCGCGATCGATCGCCAAACCTCGCGATCGATCGCCAAAGTGCTCTGTTTGCTCGCGATCGATCGCCACATTTTCGCCGATCGATCGCCACATGATTTAACCGCCTTAAAATTTACTCTGTCTCGGCGATCGATCGCCACAAAGCTCGCGATCGATCGCCGATGTCCAGAAAGTTCAGAACATGGCGATTTTGAGCTTATCCTCCTAGCTCTTCTCCTACAACTCGAATTTTAACATGTAAACATGTTTCATGCACTATCTAGGAACATCTTCACATGATTCTAACATCATAGATTCCAATTCCTAGCATATAAACATGTTATGATTGTACACATGAATACTTGATATGCTATGTCTCATACATCAACACCAATGATAAAATCAAGTATACAACTATGAATTTCTTACCAAGATGGTACAATTCCACTTCACACACCCTCCTAGCTCAAGTTACAATTGAAACCCAAGCTCAAACCAACAAAACCTTGAAAGAAATGGAGAGGAGCTTGTGTAGAGATTTTTAGGTGAAAAGTGGTGTAGTATGTGATTTCACCTCTAAGCCACTTGATATAGAACCTTAAGTCCCTAATTTACTTGATATCATGTCATTTGGAGATAATTACATGTTAAGTGTCATGTACATGAAGATGACATCCAAATGTAAATGCAACTCCAAGTCAAATTCAATTCACATGCATATTCAAATGCCCACTTGCAACTCAAATTCACATGCTTATGTAATTCCCTTCAAACTCATGTCAAATGCAACTCACATGTACATTTTAATGCACCTTCAAATGCATATACATTTCATAGTTCTTGATATATTATGGTTCAACTCATTGTACACCATTACCATATCTCTTTTCATACATATAGTAAGTCATTCTTGGTTCCACATCAACCCCCATTATCATACCGCCACGTGATATAATTACACCATAATCATATCATAAGTATAGAACATAAATCGAGGCATTACAATTCTCCCCCACTTATTGAATTTCGTCCTCGAAATTGTATATACAAAACATGCATATCATGATACACAACTCAATCATCCTATTATAAAAGATAGGAAACAAAATCATGTATGCAATAAGACAATATGTATGTACCAACAGTATCATAAAACTGTAAAAGCATACCAGAAAACAAATCCGGATACCGTTGCATCATATGCTGCTCCGTCTCCCACGTTGCCTCTTCGACACCCCGTCTGTCCCACTGTACCTTAACCATAGGAATCACCTTATTACGCAACCTGCGTTCAGCTCGATCCAAGATCATAACCGGTCGTTCCTCATACGACACATCTGTATCCAACTGTACATCAGGTAGCTGTAAAACATGACTCGGATCTGGTTCATATTTCCTCAACAGTGAAACATGAAAAACATCATGAATACTACTCAATGCCGGTGGTAGTGCCAATCGATATGCCAACGTACCAATACGTTGCAATACCTCATACGGACCAACATACCGTGGAGACAATTTTCCACGCTTACCAAACCGTACTACACCTTTAAAAGGTGAAATTTTAAAAAACACACGGTCACCAACTTGAAATTCAAGTGGTCTACGTCGCTTATTGGCATACGCAGCCTGTCTATCCTGAGCAGCTTTAAGTTTCAATCGAATTACTTTCACTTTCTCTTCCATGTCATGAATCATATCCGGTCCATGTAAGGAAGACTGATCCACATCATCCCAATACAATGGCGATCTACATCGTCGCCCATACAAAGCCTCAAATGGTGCCATCTGTGTACTAGACTGATAACTGTTGTTATATGAAAATTCTACTAATGGCAACGAATCTTGCCAAGAGGTATCAAACTCTAATACACAGGCACGCAACATATCCTCAAGCGTCTGTATCGTACGCTCTGTTTGTCCATCTGTCTGCGGATGATATGTTGTACTCAACCGCACTTCAGTTCCCAACGCTGTCTGTAACCCTTCCCAGAAATGAGAAGTAAATCTCGGATCCCTATCCTATACAATGGAAACTGGAATACCATGTAGTCTTACTACATGTTGAATATATAACTGTGCTATTCTCAGATATGTATATGTCATACAATATGGCACAAAATGAGATACTTTGGTGAGTCTGTCAACAATCACCCAAATGGCATCGCAACCAGAAGACGTCCGTGGTAAATGAGTCACAAAATCCATCGTGATATGTTCCCATTTCCACTGAGGAATTTCCAAACTATGTAATTCATCTCATGGTATCTGTCTTTCCGCTTTCACTTGTTGACAGATCAAACACCTTTTCACAAAGCTCAACACATCCTGTTTCATACGTTTCCACCAAAATTGTGTACGTAAATCATGATACATCTTCTTCCCTCCAGGATGTATACTATATCTACTACAATGAGCACGTTGTAGTAGTTCTTGGCGTAGTCCTAATGAAGCAGGTACTACCCAACAATTTCTGTATTTCAACGTTCCATCACTTGTAAGTACAAAGTGAGATAATTGTCCTTGACTTATCCTTTCCTTCCATTGTTGTACTTCATCATCAGTCATTTGTGCCGTTCTGATTTTCTCAAAAATGTCGGGTTCAACCAACAATGTTGATACCCTTATTGGCACTAGTTCCATATCAAAATCATAACCCAAAGTACAACAAGAAGTCATCAATGTGGATAAATGAATTACCTCATCAGCCGTATGATGTACCTTTCGACTCAAGGCATCTGCTGTAAGATTAGCTCTTCCTGGATGATATTCAATCTCACAATCATAATCTTTCAACAGATCCATCAATCTCCTTTGTCTCATATTCAACTCCGCTTGAGTGAATAGAAATTTTAAACTCTTATGATCTGTGTATATGGTAAACGACGTACCATATAAATAATGTCGCCATATCTTCAATGCAAAGACAATGGCAGCCAATTCCAGATCATGTACTGGATATCTCAGTTCATGTGGCTTCAACTGTCGTGATGCATAAGCCACTACATGTTTGTCCTGCATCAATACACAACCCAAACCAAGTAAAGATGCATCAGTATAAACTGCAAAGCTATCATGCTCAGATGGAATGATCAAGACTGGAGCTGTAGTCAATCGATGTTTTAATTCTTGAAAACTACGCTCACACGCCTCTGACCATTGAAATGATACTCCCTTCTGTGTCAAATGTGTCAATGGTTTGGCAATCGCTGAAAATCCTTCAACGAATCGTCTATAATATCCAGCCAAACCTAAGAAACTACGAATCTCTGGCACAGAAGTAGGTGCTGACCAATTCAACACTGCTTCCACTTTCTTTGGATCGACTGATATACCTTCTTCTGAAATAACATGTCCCAAAAAGCCGACACTAGTCAACCAAAACTCACACTTACTGAGTTTGGCATACAACTGATGTGTCCTTAACACTTGCAATACCATATGCAAATGTTGAACATGTTCGGCATCACTCCGTGAATAGATCAGTATATCATCGATAAAGACAATGACAAATCGATCAAGGTATTCCTGAAAAACCCGATTCATTAACTCATAAAGACAGCAGGAGCATTTGTCACTCCAAAAGGCATTACCAGAAACTCATAATGTCCATAACGAGTTCTGAATGATGTCTTCTGTATATCTCCTTCCCTCACACGTATTTGATGATACCCTGACCTCAAGTCAATCTTAGAATATATCCTTGATCCCTGCAACTGATCAAACAAATCATCAATACGAGGAAGAGGATATTTATTCTTTATTGTTACCTTGTTCAATTGTCGATAGTCAATACACAGTCTCATTGTCCCATCCTTCTTCTTCACAAATAAAACCGGAGCACCCCAAGGCGATACACTAGGACGTATGTACCCCTTGTCCAATAAATCTTGCAATTGAGTTTTCAACTCTTTCAATTCAGTTGGTGCCATCCGATAAGGAGCCCGTGAAATTGCAGAAGTACCAGGTATCAAATCAATACCAAATTCCACTTCTCGACTCGGTGGGAATCCAGGTATCTCATCTGGAAACACATCCGCATATTCTGCAATCACTGGTATCTCCTCCACTTTCCTTTCTCTTTTCTGTTCATTTACATCAAGGGCATAAATCAAATAACCCGCATGTCCACGCTCTAACAAACGCGACATTCGGATTGCTGATATCAAAGGAATCCTTGCCCTCGATCCTTGGCCATAGAATAACCATTGATTGCCAGTATCAGACTGAAATCTCACTATCTTCTGATTACAATCCACAACAGATTGATATCTACTCAACACATCAATTCCAAGGATGCAATCAAAATCGGACATAGCTAACACAATTAAATCAGCTTGTAGTCCATACTCAGGCTCAAACTGAATAGTACAATCAGACACACTCTGACAAGTCATTACAGTAGTTCCCATGGGTGTCGAGACATAAAGAGGCATCAACAGTGGAGACGAGCATATATGATACTGATCAACAAAAGCTTGTGCAATAAAAGAATGTGATGCACCAGTATCAATCAACAGAAAAGCAGGATAAGTAAATACAGTACACTTACCCGCTATCACAGTATCAGGAGCTGCCTCTGCTTCCTCCCTATTCAGTGCATACACCTGAGCCTGAGGTGTTCCTGCCCTCTGTCCTCCACCAGACTGTGGTACACCCTGTGGTCTCTGCTGCACTGTATTCTCTGACACTGGTCCTCTCCTCTGTTGTCCACCCACTTGAGGACAATCACGGATCACGTGTCCTGGTTTCCCACAACGAAAACAAACTACCGTATCAAACTGTGGACAATTTCTTTGATAATGTGGCCCTCCACATTTAAAACAATGTAGTCCTCGTCCACTACTACTACTACTTCCTTGGGACTGTCCTTTAGATTTGCGATCACCCCCTTTTTGTGATCCAAAACGTTTCCCACTAAACCAAGATGAAGATGCACCACCTCGTGGTGATTTAAATGATTCCCCTCTAGGTCTCATACTGTCAGATGTAGGTGGTTGGGCTTGTCCAACATCTGTATATACCCCTACACCAATCTCAGCCATCTCAGCCCTAGTCAATGCTGTAAGTAATCCTTATGTCATACAACGCAGCGGAATAAAAAATTTATGGATTACTAACACCGGATCTATACATAGGTTATCATATCGGATTAAGTAATAACAAGTGTCTCACCCTTGTAGCGTGTTTGAAGCAGATTCCACGGAGCAGCACGTCCAACGAACTCCGAGTCACAAACGAAAGTTTTCACCTTCGTCTCTACGGTATCCACACGATCAAATCGAAAGGGGATTTAAGAACAAGTTACTAGACAAGTTCTTAAACCAAAATCGAGCTCTCGGTTCAAAACCGATTAACGACGGCCAACCAAAACCCTAGCACAACCGACGGCGGCCCGTGAGGAGTGAAGGAAGAGGCGGCCGAGAGGAGCTTGAAGTGGAGGCTAGGGTTTTATATCAAACAATGATATGAAAGTATGATTAACAATTAATCAAAACCTCTTATTTATAGTATAAGGCTTTTAATTAATGTTCAACACTTTCTTAAAGTCTTATGGGCCCAAACCCATGATTTAATTAAAACCTTTTAATCACTTAATTAAGACTCTTCTTAATTAATTAATTCATCCAATGAATTTAATTTCCCTTATCGATTTAATCTTTTGTGCGACCCGATAGGATCTCGTAATGTTGGCAGTGACATAAAATCTCATTTTATGTCGCAAGCATTGAGCGGTATCTAGCAACATATCGATGCTACCCAAATTACAAGAATGTCAATGACTCGACATAACCTTTAGAACTTGTGATAATATTAATCATGTAACTTAATCCCTTTGTCCTTTGTGTTTAGATTGAACACGAGTCATGGAATAGTCATACTCGTATATCCAATCTTTATTTCTTGATCCCCAAGTAGAACTAGAATAAACGAATAAGCTCGATATCTCATATCGACTCATTCGAGCATGGCCATGCATTTTAGTTCTCACTTGATCAAGGGCCAAACACATCTCCTGTTATATAGGAGGGACAAATCCTATCTCGATCAGTCAACATCCCTCTACATAATTCATAGTGTATCCAATAGTCGCCTTTATAGATTACCCTGTTACGGGTAACGTTTGACGATATCAAGATACATAACTCCTTATGTTGGGATCTCTGATGATCACAAGTCGTAAGGATTACATACATTATTATCACTATGAGAATTGCATATGACGATCATATAACTATCCATGTTGCATTCTCATGGTGGGCCTGTTCAGTACATCGTTCTCTAACATGTACCCATATGTTGATTTGATATCTCATATCAATGAACAATTCATCGATCAACACATACTAGTCTCTACGTATTATCATTATCCCTTTCATGATAATACTTGACTAGGAACATCGTTAAGAATAATACAATATTATTCTAAGGACATTAACATATATATTAATTCACAATGCACAGTTAAAAGAATAATATATAATAATGAATTGCCATTCATAAAACCATAAACATTGTATGTCTTAAACAATCATCTAATGACTTGTCTTAGGGCATATCCCAACAAATCTCCCACTTGCACTAAGACCACTCAGACATATACCTAATGCCTAGAGATCTAGTATGACGATCATGCTTCTGCTGTGACAGCGGCTTCGTTCAATGGGTCAGATACATTATCATCTGTTGGTACTTTGCATATTTTAACATCTCCCCTTTCAACGATTTCTCGAATGAAATGGAAACGCCTAAGTATGTGCTTGGATCTTTGGTGAGATCTTGGTTCCTTAGCCAATGCGATCGCTCCATTGTTGTCACAATAGAGTTCTATCGGATCTTTAATGCTAGGCACCACTCCAAGTTCAGAAATGAACTTCCTCATCCAAACAGCTTCCTTTGCTGCATCCGAGGCAGCAATATACTCAGCTTCCGTTGTAGAATCGGCTACTGTTTCTTGCTTTGAACTCTTCCAGCTCACAGCACCTCCATTCAGGCAATACACATATCCAGATTGCGATCGAAAATCATCTTTGTCGGTTTGGAAGCTTGCATCAGTGTAACCCATTACATTGAGCTCTTCCTCACCTCCATAAATCAAGAATGTATCCTTAGTCCTTCTCAAGTACTTTAGGATATTCTTGACAGCAATCCAGTGACCTTCACCTGGATCAACTTGATATCTGCTCGTCATGCTCAAAGCATACGATACATCGGGACGAGTACATATCATGGCATACATGATAGATCCAATAGCTGACGCATATGTAATCTTACTCATGCGTTGTCTCTCATCTGGTGTTGAAGGACACTGTTCCTTCGAGAGATAAATACCATGTGTCATAGGCACGAATCCTTTCTTGGATTCTTGCATGCTAAACCTTTTAAGCACCTTGTCTATGTATGTACTTTGACTTAGACCAAGAAGCCTTCTCGATCTATCTCTATAGATCTTGATTCCTAATACATAGGTGGCTTCTCCTAAGTCTTTCATCGAAAAGCAGTTCCCTAGCCAAATTTTACAGATTGCAAGGCAGGGATATCATTTCCAATAAGAAGTATGTCATCTACATACAACACTAGGAAAATGATTATGCTCCCACTGACCTTCTTGTAGACACAAGGTTCATCTTCATTTTTGATAAAACCAAACTCTTTGATTGCATCATCAAAACGAAGATTCCAACTCCGAGAAGCTTGCTTCAATCCATAAATGGATCGTTGTAGCTTGCATATCTTTCCAGCATCCTTTGGATCGACAAAACCCTCGGGCTGTGTCATGTACACATCCTCGAGCAGATTTCCATTAAGGAAAGCTGTTTTGACATCCATCTGCCAGATTTCATAATCATGAAATGCAGCTATTGCAAGTAAGATCCTATGGATTTAACCATGGCCACTGGTGAAAAGGTTTCATCATAGTCAATACCATGAATTTGTTTGAATCCTTTTGCAACCAGCCGACCTTTATAGGTTTGTACGTTACCATCCATATCGGTCTTTTTCTTGAAAATCCATTTGCACCCTATGGGTCGTACCCCTTCAGGTGGATCAACCAAAGTCCATACTTGGTTTGCATACATGGATTCCATCTCAGATTTCATGGCCTCTTGCCATTTCTCATAATCATTGCCCATAATAGCTTGTTGATAAGATGACGGCTCATCCTCATCAATAAGTAGTAAGTCACCTTGTTGAGTCACAAGAAATCCATATCTCTGTGGCTCCCGGTGTACTCTTACAGACCTACGCTGGGCTTGTGTCTCTTGAGCAGGTGCTTCTTCCACAACAGCTTGTGGTGCCTGCTCTGTTTCCATCTCAATCTCAGGTTCAGTGTTTTCTTGTGGTTGAACTTCACTAAGTTCTATTTTTCTCCCACTGGTTTTTCTAGGAAATAAATTCTCTTTCAAGAAATACACCAGTCCGAGCAACAACTACTTTGTTCTCGGTGGGATAATAGAAATAGTACCCTTTCGTTTCCTTAGGATACCCCACAAATAAACACTTATCAGATTTGGGTCCAAGTTTGTTAGTGGCGTGACGTCTAACGAAAGCCTCACAACCCCAAATCTTCATAAAAGACATACTAGGACGCTTCCCAGTCCATATCTCATATGGTGTCTTTTCCACTGATTTAGATGGAACACGGTTCAGTAAGAAAATCGCTGTTTCTAGAGCGTGTCCCCAAAACGATATCGGAAGATCTGCATGACTCATCATTGATCTAACCATGTCTAACAAGGTTCGATTTCTCCTCTCGGATACACCATTCCATTGTGGAGTATACGGAGGAGTGAGTTGTGGGACTATCCCACACTCCTTTAGATAGTCATGAAACTCTTGGCTTAAGTATTCTCCTCCTAGATCTGATCGAAGGATTTTGATACTCTTGCCAAGTTGGTTTTGTACTTCATTCTTGAAATCTTTTAACTTTTCAAAGGTTTCATGCTTATGTTTCATTAGGTACACATACCCATATCTTCTGAGGTCATCAGTAAATGTAACGAAGTATTGAAAACCACCTCTAGCTTGTGTACTTATTGGTCCACATACATCACTATGTATTAGTCCCAATAAAACATTTGCCCTTTCAACATGTCCCTTGAAAGGGGCTTTAGTCATCTTGCCCATTAAACAAGATTCGCATGTTTCATATGATTCAAAATCAAATGAATCTAATACTCCATCCTTATGAAGTTTAGATATGCGGTTCTCGTTTATGTGGCCCAAGCGACAGTGCCAGAGATAAATAAATAGAACAACAATTGTCCTTTATTATAAATGAAAAATCATACTTGTCCAAACAAGAAATAGATATTATGTTTTTAGTACTAGAAGGCACAAAATAACAATCTTTCAAAATCAGTGATAAACCAGAAGGTAAAGCTAAATGATAATCTCCTATAGACTCTTGCTCCATTTCCAACTCGGAGATCAACTTCACCTTTCGCCAACGTCCTACTCATTTTTAGATCCTGCACATTTACACAAATGTGAGATCCACATCCAGTATCTAATACCCATGATGAAGAAGTAGATAAATTGACTTCTATAACAAAAATACCTGAAGCGGAAGTCACACTTCCTTTCTTTAGATCCTCCAGATATACTTTGCAGTTTCCTTTTCCAATGGCCGGTCTCACCGCAATGGAAACAGTTCCCTTCCTTTGCTATCCCTCCCTTTGGCTTTAGTGCAGAAGACTTTGGCTTAGATTTAGCAAAGACCTTCTTTGCTTTCTTGTTGCCTTTAGCTTTGGCCCTTCCTTTGCCCTTATTCACAATAAGGACATTTGTGGCCTTAGTCTTCTTAGTATTTGCTTCATATGTTCTCAACATACCAAGCAATTGTGGTAGAGTCTTTTCCATGTCAGTCATATTGTAATTTACTACAAATTGACTGAAGCTCTCAGGCAACGATTGCAAGATCACATCGGTGGCCAACTCTTGGTCCAATGGAAAACCCAGCTTGTCCAGATTCTCAATGTACCCAATCATCTTGAGCACATGAGTTCCAACTAGGCTTCCCTCTACCATCCTGCACTGGAATAACGCTTTAGAGACGTCATACCTCTCTTGTCTAGCTTGCTGTTGGTACAACTGCTTTAAGTGTTCGATCATATCGAACGCCTCCATTTCCTCATGTTGCTTCTGAAGCTCAGAGTTCATGGTGGCAAGCATGAGGCACCCAACATCAAGTGCGTCACTCTGATGCTTCTTGTAAGCATCTTTTTCAGCTCTTGTAGCTGTTAGGGGAGGTTCCTCAGCGGGCAAGGGTTCCTCTAGGACATATTGTTTCTTTTCTTGTTTGAGGACTATCCTCAAGTTCCTATGCCAGTCTAGGAAATTCGTCCCATTTAATTTGTCCTTCTCAAGGACCGATCGCAGTGGTAAAGTGCTAGTAACGTTGTTAGTTGCCATGGATATCTACAATATAAATATGCAAAATAAGTTTATGATTTAAATCATTTAACATGGTCTTATATTAAATGATACTCCCACTATTTTGTTTGAAAAATATCAACTCTCGAAACCTTTAGTGGGCCAAGATCCATATTTCTCCTAATCTTGAGTTAGCTTTGGCTAATCGCCCAAGACTCGGTTATTTAGGTAGACAACACTTTGTCAATTACATCACATATAATTCTTGGATAGTTGGACGAACAACACTTTGTTCAATTCATCAAATGAATTAAAATCCAACCCATGCCTCTAGGTTCCCAATCCTATTGAGATAACCTAGTTAAGTCGTACCCAATTAAAGTATAACGGTATCACTTTTATCCTTTCGCGCCTTACTAAGATTGCCACGGTGCTTTGCTTTGGCAAACCCACACATGTACAATCGAAGTTCTTGACGAGTACTTTTATTTGGAAGGCATCTAAAACTTAATATTTTAAAGGGATTTATTGATCTCATGATTAATTTGATAATTTAAAATATGTCCACTACATATAATTGTATACATATCTACATATATGTGTAATACTATTATCAAACTAAAACATAAGATAAATCATGCATCAACATACATAATTAAAACGTGACATGGTTATAGCCCCACTAATGATTTTCTCAAGCCAATGAGAAAATCCTATGAGTCAACCTAAGGTAACTTCACAAGCACCTTCCTTTGGCTCCAATTTGTGAATGGCCTCCTCATCCCGGCACGATGCTCCATCTTCATTGATCACCATCAATAAAAATAAACTACACTATTTACAAGATATAGAAGTCCTCGATTCACATTCGAGGGGAACATAGGGGAGGGATTACATTTAGAATGAAATAGAGAAAGGCACGACACGCAGGTCGTATTATAAATTACAAACATCCACAAATCCTATCTAATAGGTCAAAGGGCTATAACCACGCACCATGCTCAAACAACACATAAAGCATGCATTAACATTTAATTAATTAAATTCTAAACATTTTAAATTTAATTCTAATTAAAACTGTAATATAATTTTTGAAAAATTATCGTACGCTCGGGACATCACATGCCACGAACGAAAGCGACTAAGACACGAACCACCATGGTTCGAACCATGAAGCACTCGGCTGGACCATTGATGGGCCTAGGGTTCGAAACCCTAGCCCATGGCCGAGCCTTGGCTCGTGCGGCGGCGGCGCTAGGGTTCCAAACCCTAGCCGCCTCGCACCCTTATGGTTTTTATCGAGCCATCTTGTTTCAAACGCTGGAATTTGTTAGCCACGAGTCACGGTCATGCCATGCACGGGGTTCGCTCAACCATCTCGAGCTAAGGGTTCGAAAAACCTTGCTCTCATGTGGTAAAGTTACTAATCCATGCATGCGTGAACCATTATCGAGTCAAGGAGTTCAAACTCATCCAAGCATCAAAACTTTAGAAAATAAGGCGATGATGGCTGAGCCATGCACGGCTATTAGGGTTCGAAACCCTAGCCGTCATGAGCTAGCCGTCACGTCCAATGGGTTCCAAACCCTAATTAATTTTCGACACTTCCATGCACAATTATTAGCCACAACGACTAAGCCATCTCGAGCCAAGGGTTCGAAAACCCTAGCCCTCATGTGGCTAGCCGTCGTGTCATTTGTGATGGTGATGGCCGAAAATTGATGCTCAATAAATATTATTATTCGCCAATTATATCAAATACAATTATTACGATGATTTTCATAAACTAAAATTAATTTCATATCATATATGAATTTAAACAGTTTTAATAGCATGCAATATTAATTCTAATATGATTAACACAATTTAATCACATAAATCCGATATGAGCCTTGTACACGGCTCTGATACCACTGTAAGCAATCCATGAGCATACAACGCAGCGGAATAAAAATTTTTATGGATTACTAACACCGGATCTATACATATGTTATCATATCGGATTAAGGTATACGAAGGTCTCACCCTTGTAGCGTGTTTGAAGCAGATTCCACGGAGCAGCACGTCCAACGAACTCCGAGTCACAAACGAAAGTTTTCACCTTCGTCTCTACGGTATCCACACGATCAAATCGAAAGGGATGTTCAAGAACAAGTTGCTAGACTTATTCTTGAACCAATACACGAAGCAAACTCGATTCACAATCGAATGATGGCTCGAAAACCACCAAGAACTACACGACTTGAAGGAGGCCGAGAGTTCAAGTGATTCGGCCGAGAGCTTTTTACTTGTGTGGAGGCTAGGGTTTGATATCAAAAACAATGATATGAAAGTATGATTAACAATTAATCAAAACCTCTTATTTATATTATAAGGCTTTTAATTAAGGTTCAAGACTTTCTTAAAGTCTTATGGGCCCAAACCCATGATTTAATTAAAACCCTTTAATCACTTAATTAAGACTCTTCTTAATTAATTAATTCATCCAATGAATTTAATTTCCCTTATCGATTTAATCTTTTGTGCGACCCGATAGGATCTCGTAATGTTGGCAGTGATATAAAATCTCATTTTATGTCGCAAGCATTGAGCGGTATCTAGCAACACATCGATTCTACCCAAAGTACGAGAATGTCAATGACTCGACATAACCTTTAGAACTTGTGATAATATTAATCATGTAACTTAATCCCTTTGTCCTTTGTGTTTAGATTGAACACGAGTCATGGAATAGTCATACTCGTATATCCAATCTTTATTTCTTGATCCCCAAGTAGAACTAGAATAAACGAATAAGCTCGATATCTCATATCGACTCATTCGAGCATGGCCATGCATTTTAGTTCTCACTTGATCAAGGGCCAAACACATCTCCTGTTATATAGGAGGGACAAATCCTATCTCGATCAGTCAACATCCCTCTACATAATTCGTAGTGTATCCAATAGTCGCCTTTATAGTATACCCTGTTACGGGTAACGTTTGACGATATCAAGATACATAACTCTCTATGTTGGGATCTCTGATGATCACAAGTCGTAAGGATTACATACATTATTATCACTATGAGAATTGCATATGACGATCATATAACTATCCATGTTGCAATCACATGGTGGGTCTGTCCAGTACATCGTTCTCCAACATGTACCCATGCATTGATTTGATATCTCATATCAATGAACAATTCATCAATCAATACATACTAGTCTCTACGTATTATCATTATCCCTATTCATGATAATACTTGACTAGGGACATCTTTAAGAATAATACAATATTATTCTAAGGACATTAACATATATATAAATTCACAATGCACAGTTAAAAGAATAATATATAATAATGAATTGCCATTCATAAAACCATAAACATTGCATGTCTTAAACAATCATCTAATGACTTGTCTTAGGGCATATCCCAACATAACCATCATATGCATATACAATCATCATGCATAATTCAACATGTATTTGCATCCACAATGCATAATCACATATATACTCGCATCCACAATGCATAAACAATGAGTATATTAGATACATGTACCGTTGGGTGCCCGTACGTCCTCTACGTACCTTTCCAAAAAGTAGGATGTGGTAGGACTTCAATTCCTTGGCTGTGTCGCCACCTGGGATGGTTCTACACATTCACACAATTCAATATTAGAACTCAATAATAGTCTGATACCAAAAATCCTACAATAAAAACCAAAAATATCATATTTTGTGACTCGCGATCGATCTCGGCAAAGGGCCGATCGATCGCGAGATCACACTGCCCGAACATAAATTTTTGTTCCTTCGGCAATCGATCGCCACATTTGGCGCGATTGATCGCCACCCTCGCCGATCGATCGCCCAAATGTGGCGATCGATCGCCAAACGCTTCTGGAGCGTACTGCCTCTTCGCGATCGATCGCCAAAAACGGGCGATCGATCGCCGAGCCCTGTATCGCGAAAAATCACCATTAATGCTCCAAAACTCCATTCCAACCCATACCAACTTCCCTACCAACAAACCAATAACATTAAACACATAATAACCTTCCATAAACACTTTAAGCACCTCAAAAATCCAACATTCAACCAAAACCACAACAACCCAAAACAAACCCATTTTAAACCATTTCAAATCCAATCCAAACTCAAATAAAACACTACAAAATCAACAATGAGGTATCCATACCTCTTGGGGACTTCAAATCTCCCAATAAACTCCACAAATCAAGATTTTTGGAAGGATTCTCTTCACCCCTAAGCTCAAAAACGAAAATGAGGAGGGTAGGGTTTGTGGGAAGTGATTTTGGGGGATTTGGTAAAGTGTTTTGGTAAAGGTGGGGGTAGGGGTTTTAAAACAAGTCCAATTGTATCCCCACAACTAATTATGATGTATTAAATGTCCCAACATGATATTTAAAAGGCATTTCACCAAAATGCACCAAATCACAATTAAACTCATGCTTTTCAATTAATTGCTAACCATGGCAAATAAATCATGCTAATAACAATTTTCCCGACATGCACAACATGCACCCTGAAATGCTCTCCCGGGTCACTCTATCATGTGACTAAGCATTTCCATAAGATAAATAAATCCAACACATAATTAATTACCACCATAATTAATCATATAAACACAATTAGTGCCCACATTGTAATTAATCCTTTCGGGGATATCACAATACTCCCCTACTTATAATATTTCGTCCTCGAAATCACATGCACTTACCCCCAAAAGAAACTAAACATAATCACATACCAGAGAATAGTTCTGGGTAGTGCTGCACCATATGCCGCTCCGTCTCCCACGTAGCCTCCTCGACACCCCTGCGATCCCACTGAACCTTGATCATAGGTATCACTTTGTTCCGAAGTCTACGGTCTGCTCAATCCAGAATTCTAACAGGCCGTTCCACATAAGACACATCAGATTCTAACTGAACCTCGGAAGGCTGCAACACATGAGATGGATCCGGCTCATACTTCCGCAGCATCGACACATGAAACACATCATGTATACCAGATAAAGAAGGTGGCAGAGCTAGTCGGTAAGCCAAAGTGCCAATGCGCTGCAAAATCTCGTACGGTCCAACATACCTCGGAGACAGTTTCCCGCGCATCCCAAATCGCACAACGCCTCTGAAAGGCGAGATTTTCAAAAAGACCTTATCTCCCAACTAAAATTCCAACGGTCTCCGCCGTTTATTCGCATAAGCTGCCTGTCTGTCCTGGGCTCATTTTCTGCCTTATCATCTTTATCTTCTCTTCCATTTCTCGGATCAGTTCCGGTCCCCCGACCGATTTACGGTCCAAGTCATCCCAACACAAGGGTGATCTACACCGTCTGCCATATAGAGCCTCAAAAGGAGCCATCTGAATGCTCGCCTGGTAGCTGTTATTATAGGAGAATTCTACCAAGGCCACTGAATCTTGCCAAGAAACATCGAACTCCAATACACAAGCCCTCAGCATGTCCTCGAGCGTTTGGATAGTACGCTCGGTCTGGCCATCCGTCTGAGGATGATATGCAGTGCTCAATCTAACTTCAGTTCCCAAGGCTGACTGAAGACCTTCCCAAAAATGAAATGTGAATCGTGGATCTCGATCCGACACTATGGAAATGGGGATCCCATGCAATCTCACCACATCTCGAATATACAGTTGAGCCATCCTCATAAAGGTGAAAGTCATGCTATAGGGGACGAAATGAGCTACCTTAGTCAATCGATCCACAATCACCCAAATAGCCTCAAAACCTGAAGCACTCCTCGGCAGGTGAGTCACGAAGTCCATGGAAATGTGTTCCCACTTTCACTTCGGTATCTCTAAGCTTCTCAACTCGCCGCCAGGTCTCTGTCTCTCTGCCTTAACCTGCTGGCAGATCAAGCACCTCTTAACAAAAGCGACGACATCACTCTTCATCCTTTTCCACCAAAATTGACCACGCAGATCTTTATACATCTTCTTCCCGCCTGGGTGGATGCTAAGTCTGCTACTATGAGCTCGCTCCAAGATCCCTTTACGCAACTCCGGTGTACTCGGAACCACCCAACGGTTACCCAACCTCAAGGATCTGTCATCGGCCACTCTGAATTTCGTTGGCTGACCAAGATGTACTAAAGATAACCACCTCTGAACCTCATCATCTGACCTCTGAGCTCTCCTGATGTTCTCATAGATATCTGGCTCAGGTGATGCATCTATGTCGAAATCATAGCCTAGATAGCAATAGGAGGTCATCATAGCCGACAAATGGATGACGTCCTCAGCAGAACTCCTCACTTTCCGGCTCAAAGCGTCTGCTGTCAAGTTAGCTTTTGCGGGATGGTACTCAATCTCACAATCATAGTCCTTGAGTAAGTCCATCCACCTTCTCTGCCTCATGTTCAGCTCCGCCTGAGTGAATAAAAACTTGAGGCTCTTGTGATCCGTGTAAATGGTAAACGACGTACCATACAAATACTGCCTCCACATCTTCAGGGCGAAGATGATAGCCGCCAATTCCAAGTCATGGATTGGGTATCTGGTCTCATGCGGCTTCAACTGCCTCGATGCATAAGCTACCACATGTTTATCTTGCATCAGTACACACCCAAGGCTCTGAAGTGATGCATCGGTATACAAAACAAATCTGGAGTTTTCCGTAGGGATCACTAACACTGGCGCCGTCGTCAAACGGTGCTTCAACTCCTGGAAGCTCTCCTCACAAGCTTCTGACCAAAAGAAAGGTACTCCATTCTGGGTCAACTGTGTCAACGGCTTGGCAATCTTCGAAAAGCCCTCGACGAAGCGTCGATAATAACCGGCCAAACCAAGGAAGCTCCGTATTTCAGGTACAGAAGTGGGTCTAGCCCACTCCATCACAGCTTCAATCTTCCTGGGATCCACAGATATCCCGCTGCTAGATATGACATGCCCCAGAAATACCACACTGCTCAACAAAAACTCACACTTACTGAGCTTGGCATACAACTGGTGATCTCTGAGAATCTGGAGCACTGTCCTCAAGTGTTTCACGTGCTCTTCCTCGCTTCGGGAATAGATGAGAATATCGTCAATAAATACAATGACGAACTGATCAAGATACGGCTGAAACACTCTATTCATCAGACTCATAAAGACCGCTGGAGCATTCGTCACGCCGAACGGCATCACTAGGAACTCATAATGTCCATATCGAGTCTGGAATGCTGTCTTCTGCACATCTTCCTCTCTGACTTGAATCTGATGATACCCGGATCTCAAATCGATCTTGCTATATAATCTGGTACCTTGCAACTGATCAAACAAGTCATCGATCCTTGGGAGAGGATACTTGTTCTTTACTGTGGCCTTATTCAGTTGCCGGTAATCGATGCACAACCGCATCGAACCGTCTTTCTTCTTCACAAAGAGAACCGGTGCGCCCCATGGCGATACGCTCGGGCGTATATATCCCTTGTCAAGGAGGTCCTGCAACTGCTCCTTTAATTCTCTCAACTCTGCCGGTGCCATCCTATAAGGTGCACGAGAGATAGCGGATGTCCCCGGTAACAACTCGATTCCAAACTCAACTTCTCTAGCCGGTGGAAATCCTGGGATCTCCTCTGGGAAT
This sequence comes from Haberlea rhodopensis, assembly GCA_907163345.1. NCBI lineage: Eukaryota > Viridiplantae > Streptophyta > Magnoliopsida > Lamiales > Gesneriaceae > Haberlea > Haberlea rhodopensis. The sequence goes on from CAJQUN010000365.1 coordinate 424,435, forward strand.
ACATCAGCAAATTCTGCTACCACTGGCACATCCTCAACTCTCAGTTCTTTATTCTTACCAGACGTGTCCACGGCATAGATGAGATAGCCCGTGTGGCCACGTTCCAACAGCTGAGTCATCTTGATCGCTGAAATCAACGGAATCTTCGCACGAACCGTTGCCATAAAACGTCCACTGACTACCCAAATCAGGTCTGAACTTCACTGTTTTCTGCCGGTAATCTACCACTGCCCGATATCTGTTCAGAATATCAATACCCACAATGCAGTCGGAAGACTGACATGCCCAACACAATCAAGTCTGACTTCAACTCGTTGCCCTCAAAATAAATGAGGCAATCTGCCATAAACTGATCAGCAACGACATTTCTTCCAGTGGGTGTCGAGACCAAGAGAGGCGTGGGTAAGGAAGACGTGCGCATATGGTGTCTTTCCACAAAGCCCACAGATACAAAAGAGTGGGAGGCACCTGCATCTATCAAAATAAAAGCAGGGTACGTAAATAAATGACACGTACCGGTGATCACCTCCTCCGGGGCTTCCTGAGCCTGCTCTCTGGTCAGTGCATACACCTGTCCCTGGGACGGTCCCACTGTCTGACCTCCCGATGGTCGAGGCACAAACTGCTGCCTCTGGTGTACTGTCCTGTCATCAAATCTCGGCCTGTTGCCCTGAAACTCTGACTGTCCTCCCCGGTGGGGCAATACCGAGAGATGTGGCCCATCTTGCCACAACTATAACAGGCAGGGCACTTATTCGAAGAATGTGGCTCTCCACAATTGTCGCACCTTGGCTCCCCCGATCTATTTCCCTGAGTAGACCCTCGGTTGGCGGACCAATTGCTCTTCTTGTTCTCCTGCTTCTGACCAAAGAATTTCTTCCCACCGAACCATGAAGATGAAGAGGCACCACGAGGTTTAAATGGCTCTCCCCGGGGCCTCAAGCTGTCAATAGCTTGTCTCTGTTGTGGTACTTGTGGTGGCACAGCACTAGGGTAAGCTCCAACTCCAATTTCCGCTAGTTCTGCTCTCGTGAGAGCATCATCAAAAGAAGTGGGGTTATTAGTAATAACCCGGTCAAAGAGCTCCGATCGCAACCCCTTCATAAAATTCCTCATCTTGGCGTGTCCATTGGTGGCAATGTGGGGAACATACCTCAGCAACGAAGAGTACTGCATGGCATAGTCTGACACTGTCATGTTCCCTTGTTTTAAACTTGCAAACTCATCCTCCTTCGTCTGTCTCGCCGCTGCAGAGAAGTACCGGTTCAGAAACCGGGTTCTGAAGAGTGTCCAATCAATCACTGCACCCTGTGCTCTCAGTTCCATTACCGTGCTCCTCCACCACATTAAAGGTTTCTTTGCCAACTGGAACTCCGCCAGCCTCAGCCAAGCTGTAACAGCACAAGGAGCCGATACCAATATCTGCTCAAGTCTTTCTAGCCACTCCTCAGCCTCCTCTCCTGATTCTGTTCCCTCAAACCGGGGCGGGTGGTAAGACAGAAACTGAGTCAAGCTAATCTCACCAGGTAGCAATAACTAAGCCACTGGTTCCATGCCTATAGCTGGTGGAGGTAGAGGGTTTGCCTGACCAATACTAGCGTTCACGCTCCCAACATCACCGACCTCTTCGTTAAGGTTCCCCGCATTCATAGCAGCCATGCAGTAACACAAAGGTTAACAACAATTCCAAAGCAAATATATATGTTATGCCGTTAGATAACAGGAATGATAATAAGCATGTTAGTATAACAGAATATACATCAATATGCACCACATGCATAAACATGCTTCAAATGTAAGCACCTAGCCAATCATGCTAGGCTACCCTTCTCTCGTTCCTGGGTTCTCTAACCACTGCTCTGATACCACTAACGTAAGGACCCTAGTTCCTTAAGTGCGGATTAAGGGTATAATTAGAGCTAATATAAATAATCAGAGTGTAAATGATCGTGTTGAAACTATGAGCCTTAAGAGTTACATGCCAATTTAAGGACTACCAATGGATTAATTACATTCCCAATCAAAAAGAATGAATGTTATCAACTATAGTTTTGCGCTACTCCTAGAGTAGACACTATAGAAAGTAATCCTGTCCTTCCTTTCCCAAAAGTGTTCTTCTCAAGCTCACCGCCTCAACCCGTCTTAGCCCTTCTATCATGCCAACAGTGTACCTACAATGACAACCCCCAAACATGAGCAATAATATCATTCATAATCAACACAATATGAATATAAAGAGTAAATGCATAATCATAATAAAACACTTCCTGTTTTTCCCATGCATTTTAAACGCTTCCCGTTTGGTTGTCCCTGTACCATAACTCATGAGTATAATCAATAAATTATTTAATGGTCTAGACATGTCATGACATAATACCATCTCATCAATACCAAATACCAAATACCAATCACCAATCCCTAGTCTGTCCATCACAATGTATTTTAATGCCCCTCGCTTATTTACATATAGGCGGCATAGAATAACCTCGCTTCAATGGACATGCGGCGCTCCCACCCCTCGCTTCACATTGAGCGGCAAATATTCTTTCCTCGCCCTATATGATAACCACGCTCAAATGTGACATGCGGCGCTCCCACCCCTCGCTTCACATTTAGCGGAAACAAACCAAATAGCGGCAAGCATTAAAATCATCAAGGGATGACCACGACTCATGGGATGTGCACCAATAACCATCATATGCATATACAATCATCATGCATAATTCAACATGTATTTGCATCCACAATGCATAATCACATATATACTCGCATCCACAATGCATAAACAATGAGTATATTAGATACATGTACCGTTGGGTGCCCGTACGTCCTCTACGTACCTTTCCAAAAAGTAGGATGTGGTAGGACTTCAATTCCTTGGCTGTGTCGCCACCTGGGATGGTTCTACACATTCAAACAATTCAATATTAGAACCCAATAATAGTCCGATACCAAAAATCCTACAATAAAAACCAAAAACATCATATTTTGTGACTCGCGATCGATCTCGGCAAAGGGTCGATAGATCGCGAGATCACACTGCCCGAACATAAATTTTTGTTCCTTCGGCAATCGATCGCCACATTTGGCGCGATCGATCGCCACCCTCGCCGATCGATCGCCCAAATGTGGCGATCGATCGCCAAACGCTTCTGGAGCGTACTGCCTCTTCGCGATCGATCGCCAAAAACGGGCGATCGATCGCCGAGCCTTGTATCGCGAAAAATCACCATTAATGCTCCAAAACTCCATTCCAACCCATACCAACTTCCCTACCAACAAACCAATAACATTAAACACATAATAACCTTCCATAAACACTTTAAGCACCTCAAAAATCCAACATTCAACCAAAACCACAACAACCCAAAACAAACCCATTTTAAACCATTTCAAATCCAATCCAAACTCAAATAAAACACTACAAAATCAACAATGAGGTATCCATACCTCTTGGGGACTTCAAATCTCCCAATAAACTCCACAAATCAAGATTTTTGGAAGGATTCTCTTCACCCCTAAGCTCAAAAACGAAAATGAGGAGGGTAGGGTTTGTGGGAAGTGATTTTGGGGGATTTGGTAAAGTGTTTTGGTAAAGGTGGGGGTAGGGGTTTTAAAACAAGTCCAATTGTATCCCCACAACTAATTATGATGTATTAAATGTCCCAACATGATATTTAAAAGGCATTTCACCAAAATGCACCAAATCACAATTAAACTCATGCTTTTCAATTAATTGCTAACCATGGCAAATAAATCATGCTAATAACAATTTTCCCGACATGCACAACATGCACCCTGAAATGCTCTCCCGGGTCACTCTATCATGTGACTAAGCATTTCCATGAGATAAATAAATCCAACACATAATTAATTACCACCATAATTAATCATATAAACACAATTAGTGCCCAAATTGTAATTAATCCTTTCGGGGATATCACAATACTCCCCTACTTATAATATTTCGTCCTCGAAATCACATGCACTTACCCCCAAAAGAAACTAAACATAATCACATACCAGAGAATAGTTCTGGGTAGTGCTGCACCATATGCCGCTCCGTCTCCCACGTAGCCTCCTCGACACCCCTGCGATCCCACTGAACCTTGATCATAGGTATCACTTTGTTCCGAAGTCTACGGTCTGCTCGATCCAGAATTCTAACAGGCCGTTCCACATAAGACACATCAGATTCTAACTGAACCTCGGAAGGCTGCAACACATGAGATGGATACGGCTCATACTTCCGCAGCATCGACACATGAAACACATCATGTATACCAGATAAAGAAGGCGGCAGAGCTAGTCGGTAAGCCAAAGTGCCAATGCGCTGCAAAATCTCGTACGGTCCAACATACCTCGGAGATAGTTTCCCGCGCATCCCAAATCGCACAACGCCTCTGAAAGGCGAGATTTTCAAAAAGACCTTATCTCCCAACTGAAATTCCAACGGTCTCCGCCGTTTATTCGCATAAGCTGCCTGTCTGTCCTGGGCTGCTTTCATTTTCTGCCTTATCATCTTTATCTTCTCTTCCATTTCTCGGATCAGTTCCGGTCCCCCGACCGATTTACGGTCCAAGTCATCCCAACACAAGGGTGATCTACACCGTCTGCCATATAGAGCTTCAAAAGGAGCCATCTGAATGCTCGACTGGTAGCTGTTATTATAGGAGAATTCTACCAAGGCCACTGAATCTTGCCAAGAAACATCGAACTCCAATACACAAGCCCTCAGCATGTCCTCGAGCGTTTGGATAGTACGCTCGGTCTGGCCATCCGTCTGAGGATGATATGCAGTGCTCAATCTAACTTCAGTTCCCAAGGCTGACTGAAGACCTTCCCAAAAATGAGATGTGAATCGTGGATCTCGATCCGACACTATGGAAATGGGGATCCCATGCAATCTCACCACATCTCGAATATACAGTTGAGCCATCCTCAAAAAGGTGAAAGTCATGCTATAGGGGACGAAATGAGCTTTAGTCAATCGATCCACAATCACCCAAATAGCATCAAAACCTGAAGCACTCCTCGGCAGGTGAGTCACGAAGTCCATGGAAATGTGTTCCCACTTTCACTTCGGTATCTCTAAGCTTCTCAACTCGCCGCCAGGTCTCTGTCTCTCTGCCTTAACCTGCTGGCAGATCAAGCACCTCTTAACAAAAGCGACGACATCACTCTTCATCCTTTTCCACCAAAATTGACCACGCAGATCTTTATACATCTTCTTCCCTCCTGGGTGGATGCTAAGTCTGCTACTATGAGCTCGCTCCAAGATCCCTTTACGCAACTCCGGTGTACTCGGAACCACCCAACGGTTACCCAATCTCAAGGATCCGTCATCGGCCACTCTGAATTTCGTTGGCTGACCAAGATGTACTAAAGATAACCACCTCTGAACCTCATCATCTGACCTCTGAGCTCTCCTGATGTTCTCATAGATATCTGGCTCAGCTAGCAAGGTCGATATCACAACTGCGCTTCCTTGCAAGATCTGAACGCAATCCGCGACGAAACTTCAGGTTCTTGGTATGGAAAGTTGCGCCTGGAAGAGACGAAGACGATGGTGGTTCGGACGCGCCGAAAGGAGGTCCGACGGCGGCGTGCGCGCGACTTTAGCGGCGAGTGGTCGGACAGGCACAATGATCCAGTAGAGAAGAAAAGAGAGGATCGGGTTTTAGTAAGTGAGTTTACACGTTTTACTATGTGTTCCGAAAATGCCCAACATAACATATTTATATTTGTATCCAGGCCCGGTTTTGTACATCGAAGTGTCGCCGGTGTACTGATATATTATTTATAAACAACGATTGGGATTTATACACACTCCAAAAACCCAAAACTTAAATTCTTCATTTTAATTAACTTATATCTAAAATATTATCGGAGTATATTTTACAATCTCAAAATATTTTATGATCCGATTAACTTGTCAGTTGACCTTCACTTGGTCAATTCCACTTCTAATTAATTAATTCTAAAATTAATTATCAATAAAATCCAAATCATATTTAGTCCAACAAATGATTATTAATAAATCTGGACATCACATTAGCAATCCCAACGAGTATACCCAAAGGTATCACTACTCGAAAATATTTACTGCTATTACATGATGCGGTACGCTCACCGGTACAATGCATCCAATAATCCATCGAGCAACTTGCTCGGCGTAACAGTCTCGTCAACTAGTGACCCAGACACTACCATGTGCTCATCAACGGCACTCAAACCATATGATTAAATACGTACACCCAGACGTATTATTCATCAAAACGACGCTACACGTCTACATAGAACATCCACTATGTCATCGTCATCCCGTGACGGTATATGTCAACATATAACATCCAAATAACATCGTCAACCTTGACGGTATTTGCCGATACACGACATCCATAATCTCATCGTCAAACACGTGACGGCACATGTCGATACACGACATCTATAATCTCATCGTCAAACACATGACGGTATATAACAACACATGGTATTCATAATAATGCTAACAAAGCAGTAATATACCATACCTCATCGCTATCAAGATAGCGTTATACCTGTATCCATCGTCCACCAGCGGTACACAAGCAGCACCCATCGTTCGTAGGCGGCATAAGCCAGTGCTACGCAGATAGCGGTATAACCCATCGCTATAGAATCAGCGGCATGATCCCTCGTCATAGAGTCAGCGGCATAAAACATCGCTATAGATATCCGGCGGTATGAACCATCGCCATAGATGTAGCGGAATGACTCGTCGCTATGTAATACCCGGTGGCATGAACCATCGCCAATAGAATAGCGGAATAAACCATCGCTATGAATACCCGGCGGCAAGAACCATCGCTAATAGAATAGCGGAATGAACCATCGCTATATAGATACCCGTCGGCATGAACCATCGCCGAAAGAATACCCGACGGCATAACCATCGCCAAAAGGATACCCGGCGGCATGAACCATCGCCAATAGAATACCCGGCGGCATGAACCATCGCCAAAAGAATAGCGTCATGATATTCCTCACTAAGAAGCGGCAAATATCCCTCTTCGCTACTTCGCTTCGACATACCAACGACATAATATCCCTCGCTTAAGCGACAAATATCCTCCGTCGCTATCATATGACAGCGGAAAGCTCATCGCTACACCATATTAGCGGTATAATATCCATCACTTAAGCGGCAAATATTCTTCATCGCGATGGTATGACAGCGGCGCCACTACTCCTCATTTTATCATGACAGTGGAAATACCCCTCGAGTTACATGACAGCGGAAATACCCCTCGCTTCGACAATACCAGCGGAAAATAATTTCCCTCGCTATGATATGACAGCGGCCGTGTTCTTCGCTTCATATCAGCGGCAAATATTCTCTCATCGCTACGGTATGACAGCGGCAAGTATTCACATTGCTATGAAGCGGCAAGTATTCACATCGCTACGCCATGTATGCAACCGCAATGCATAACCTATATCTCAATAAATATCGCCATGAGTGTATTTTAATGCACCTCGCTTCAAATGTGACATGCAGAATTTTACCATCGCTTCAACATTTAGCGGCAAAGCATTAAAATCATCACTCCGATATATATATGCAACCGTAATGCATAATCCGTGTCTCATATGACCCTGCAACCACCATGGTTACCAACAACATATTCCAATTATGAACACATATCATAAACACACATAAGCAACATAGTTATGCCACACAACACTGACTATCATTATGCATAAGTATGTGCTACCCATTCCTATCAACATGTTCCAGGCCCTCAACAGCCCCAAAGAGCTAACCACTGCTCTGATACCACTAATGTAAGGACCCCTGTGCCCTTAACCCATTATTAGTGTATTAATCCATGCCATTAGTGCTGTGATGACCAGGGATTATAGGTGTTAATCTCGTAGTGTTAATAATCCCTAAAGTGGTTTTACGTGGCGATTTGGAATTTAATCGAGGTGTTGGGCCTTCTGGGCTCGTTTAATTGGGTAGTTGGGATCGTTGGATCTAGAGGTTGAGATTGTATTCACATTACGGTTGTAAAACCTAAGAGTTGGGTTTTTGTTGTGTCTCGGGATCTCGGGTGCTGTGTGAGCACCGGTAGGGGATTTTGGAGTTAGAGAGAGAGTTTTTGAAAACAGATGATTTTTAAGGAATCATGATGTATTTGTGGGGCTATTAATTTTTCGGGGTATTTTTGCTATAAATACCAATTGAACCCAAAATTTTAGAAATCATTTCATTTCAGCCCCTATTTTTCCTCTCTCTTCCCGCGCGCCCCTTTTTCCCGTCTGCTACAGCTGCCGCCGCTTCAGGCGCTTCGTCCGCCGCCGTCCGGCCGCCATTCGGCGCATGCGACCTATCACCGGCTTCGTCTCGTCGAGGCGCAGCTTTCCCCTCCGTCAATTCGAAGTTTCATCGCGATTTGAAGTCGAATTTTGGCTGGAAGCGCCGATCCCCAATTTCTAGGGTTCATCGGATTTCGTCCGATTTCTTCCGATTTTCGATTGGGTAACCTCCCTTACCCCTTTTTCGTCATTTTCGTGTATTTCCCTGCCATTATTGTGTTCGAATTTGATGAATTATTGGGTTCGGATTTAAGGGCTTGTTTGGGGTTCGAATTTAAGAGGTTGAGTTCGCAAATTGGGGGTTTTTGGCAAGGGGTGTTGATTCTTGCTTGGATAGCTTAATTCTCATTTTAGATGAATTATGGTATTATTTGGGTTCGAAATTTGTGAGATTCGGGTTCGATTTTTGTAGGGTGTTCTTGAACAAATTTCGATATTGTCTCATTTATTTCCCTCCCTGTATGTACCCTGCCCCGGGTCTTTTAAAAGGTTAATTGTCGTGTGTTGACAATATTTTGAGGGATATGGGTGTGCTTGAGCATGGGTTGCATGTTCGTAAATAATTGTGAATTATTTATCGTGTTAGCACATCATTCCTCGGGGCATGGAACTCGAGCAAGGTTTGGCTCGGACTTCGGAGATTTAAGGTACGTGCGACGTACGAGCATTTCTATATATTAGGGCATTTGTGAATGCATAATGAAAATTGATTTCATTGAATAATCGCGCATGAGGATTATATATATATGTTGATATAGCCAATGAATGACCAAATCTTGATATCGCCGCTTGTAGCGTGCGTAACACTAGAGTAGGATGACTCTTACATGATATATGGGGGTACTGGGTTTATATGACCATTGTAGGGCATTTGAGATGCCTGAGAATGATCGCGGGATCATGTATTCATTATAAGACATTTGAGATGTCTAGGTATAATGAAGAATTGGTAAAATAAATGCTAGGCATTTGAGCTATTTGTGATTAATAGCGAGGCTATGAAATCAGTATTAGATATTGAGATATCTACATTTGCATGAATGATGAACTTGGAATCATAATTATTGATATTCGAGAACTAGGCATGCAATGAGTTAAATCAATGTGTTGATTTACTGATTTATGAGATTTGATGAGTTTGATGATTGTGAGAACAGGGACAGTACACGGAATCCCGGATGAGGATGTTGCCATCCAGGGAGTATCATTTTAAATTCATTAATATTTACTTGTGTTGTAAATTATGAATTTCATTATTGTGATTATGAGATTTTGTGTATTGGTATGCTCACCCCGTTGGGGGCTGTCTCTGTTGGGGCAGGTGAACAGGTGCATCGATGGCTGTGGAGCTGAGCTCGAGCTGTTGATTGGATGTACTCACAGGATCGTGGTACCAGGGCTTGATGGAGCACGGTATCGTATAGAGTACTTATATACACCCGAGGTTTATATACACATTTATGATGCTCGCATGTGAGCACGGACATTCTTGTATATGGGTTGTATATAAAGGCATGAGCCTTCCTCTCTTTCATTTTGTGTTGCATGCAATTGTGTAGAATTGCTAATGATATGAGAGTCGTTAGTGTATTATATGGGTGTTGAGACCCATTTATGTCGTCATATGTGTGGTGTCTTCCCTGGCTGGGAATTTACTTGGTATTACTGCTTTCTGATGAGTATTATGTTTTCCCTGGCCGGGAATTATGTTCTGTGTTGTGCTTTTATTTCGGGATAGCTCTATTTATGGGGAGACTCTGCCCAAATTTTTATAAAAGTCCACAACGTGAAAAGTGGCAAAAAGGGTTGGTATTGGGCGAACTTTGTGAGTCTATTTCGTTGTTAGGCAGATGACCTTTTAACATTGAGTGTTAAAGGAATTTTTTTTATAAATGCCATGCAATGATAGAGTATCATCTGAGCTTCCCGATTGGCTTTTTGTTGAAAGCATGTGCCACACATAGTGGTTAATACACTAATTAAGGGTTAAGGGCTTGGGGTCCTTACATTAGTGGTATCAGAGCAGTGGTTGCTCATTGGGGCTGTTAAGGGCCTAAGAAGTTATTGATAGCACATACTTATGCATGATGGCATTAATGTTGTATGACACAACTAGTTGTTTATGTGCTTTTTCTGATATGAAAAGTGGTGTTGCTAATCAGTGTGATTGCAGGAATCGTGTGCGACGCGATATGATGACATTAGTGGTAATGTCTGGCACTCCGTATGTTACGTGCCAAGGAATCTGATTATTGTGAGAGAATCAGGTAAAGGGATATTTCCGAGGTAACATGTCTTGGTATACGTATTGACTTGCAAGTGGTTGCAAATATGCATTGGATGTGTGATGCATAGCGTATATGGCTATTGTTGCTAACCATGATGGTTGCAGGTTACAGGAAATATGGAGTATAAAAAGGAATGATGATTAAACATTCCAGGAGTCTTACTTATCACAGTGAGAATTTTTATACTTATGTTTATACCGCTAAATGTGGAGCGGGAGGGGGGAGGCTCGCTTGCACATTGAGGCGGGGTATACCATACGAAGCGAGGATGAGATACCGCTTGTATGAAGAAGCGAGGATGAGATGCCGCTTGCTAGGATGATGATTCATTCCTTTGTGATGACACGGATCGATTATATTCATTCCATTGTGATGACACGGATGATAGCGGTGATGTGTCCCGCTGTGTCGATTATATTCATTCCATTGTGATGACACGGATGATAGCGGTGATGTGTCCCGCTGTGTCGATTATATTCATTCCATTGTGATGACACGGATGATAGCGGTGATGTGTCCCGCTGTGTCGATTTATATTCATTCCATTGTGATGACACGGATGATAGCGGTGATGTGTCCCGCTGTGTCGATTTATATTCATTCCATTGTGATGACACGGATGATAGCGGTGATGTGTCCCGCTGTGTCGATTTATATTCATTCCATTGTGATGACACGGATGATAGCGGTGATGTGTCCCGCTGTGTCGATTTATATTCATTCCTTTGTGATGACACGGATGATAGCGGTGATGTGTCCCGCTGTGTCGATTTGTATTTATAGCGACGGTTCATTCCGCTATATTGATTGGCGAGGGTTCATTCCGCCAGGTGTATTTATAGCGACGGTTCATTCCGCTATATTGATTTGCGATGGTTTATACCGCCGGACACGGATGATAGCGGTGATGTGTTCCGCTGTGTCGATGATGATGATTCACCTCTTTGTGATTATTGGCAATGATTCGTGCCGCCGTATATATTGATAGCGATGCCTCTTTCCGCTATTATGTGGATGATGATTCATGCTCAGGTGTATAGCAAGGTTTCATGCCACTTATTATATGACGAGGTGTCATGCCGTCGATTATATAGCGAGGGATTGTGCCGCTATGTACTCAGCACAGGATTTTGCCGCCTTCGAGCGATGGGTGCTGATTTTGTACTATTATTGAGCGACGGAGACAGGTATGTCGCTATATTGTTAGCGATGAGGTATGAGATATTGCTATTCTATTAGCTTTATTGTATCTGGCATGCGTTGATATACATGTTTTATTATGCCTATTTTACTAGCATGATGGTGGATGACATGTATCGTCACTAGTTGACAATGCCTTAGATGCCATGAGTTGGCATGTATCGTCACGGGATGACGATGACGATGACGATGGTGTAGGAGATGTCTTATTAGACATGCATCATCGTTACGATGATCGATGCGTTGAGTATACGTATTCAGTGGTATGCCTTGGGTGCCAGGACCGAGCACAAGGTGGTGTGTGCGGCACCGATTGACGTGACTCTTATACCGAGCGGGTTGCTCGAGGAATGGATGGTTGCGCTGTATATGTGATTGTACCGCAGCTTACGTTTGGGGTGATCATATTACGAGTGGTGATACCCTTGAGGTATGCTCGTTGGAATGGCTTTTCGCCATGTGATTTGACGACAGGAGTAATCATGGAGGAAATTACTCGCTTTCTGTCGATGTGACATGTGGTGGACATGGTCACACCACCCTTGAGGGTGTTGGATGGGTCCTAAGGGAGTAGGATCAGGTTTTGTTACGTACATAGGGACATTGGAGTGTCCAGGGTGTATCGGCATTAGAGGAACGTTGGGTGCAGACCCACTACTCTATTGATTTTCTTCCCACGGTATGGTGTGCCGTACGGAAACGTCCGTCTTGTTGGTAGGTTTGAGGTAAACCTAAAGAGGCAGAGACTAGGTTGTCTGCCGCGTGTGTGTAGCACCATGATGGGCTTGCTAGAACCGTCATACTGCTCGTTGGAACCAAGTTTGACAAATCGTAAGGTGATACGATGGGGTTTGTGGTGGACTCTAGTAGTCACCATGTCATTTGAGGTTGAGGCTGAGGTTGTGCATGCCTCACTGAAACGTGTATACGTTTATGTTTAATCTTGGTGAGACTTGTCTGGGACAGCTCATGATGTTGGAGTACCAACAAGAGAGTCATCAGGTCGTTATTGACTCAATCTAAGGGAAACAGTGTATTTGGGATACAATGGGTGTTATTGTATCCAGTTTTCCGAACGGTGGTTCGAGACTAGTGGATCTCGAGTTCGATGGCACTTCCCTTGTGAGGAAGGAGGTAGTATTATACCTATTTGGGAATCTTGAAAGATTCGGTAAGTTGGTGCATGTGGTGTTGATTTTGAGAATCACGCCGTGTTATTAATCGTCGATTTTCATTCTCCAGTGGATGGGAATGACTTAGAATTGACGGTTGTGTTTGGGGCTTAGGTGTATGTTGCAGATACCCGAGCATAGTGCATTGAGTATGCATGAGGTGTTCGTGCTTAGGCAGGTATACCGATGAGTATACGGATGCCAGTTATTGATTTCCTTTTGTCTAGCATAGAGTTATGCTATTTTTTTTAGGATGGTTAAATCTCTGATGAGAGATATGGAAAACCTTGAGATTGGAAATCTACATGGCACGATGATTATGAGGAATAATCGTGAAGTTAGTTGACTTCCCTTGAGGAGGAATTATCTTGTGTGGGTTAAGGTATTTCCTTGTTGGTATTTTCTTTCGAGTTTTCGATAGCCTTCCCAAGTTTGGATTGTTAAATCCTAGGATTATCAAGGGATGGCAGGAATCTTTTTTGGATTTGTTGGGTGTCGCGGACGACCCAAGTGATGAGGATGCAATGGGTTTATTGCATGTCCTTTCAGAAATTGAAACTCTGTGGAGTCTCGATTGTTTATTTTTGACCAGGATGTGGCTCTTGGGATATCCGGAGGTGAACATCTTGTGAGATGTCTGTTGTGTGGATCGGTGGCCGTGAGTTGCCCGATTCGAGTTGCAGAGGATGCAACTGCTCCTTGGATGGAGGTGGTCTGTTTAGTGGGGACCAGGTCTGGTATGGATATACCGTGAAATGCTAGTGTTTTCCTCGTAACGATGTATGTTAGACATCGTGAGTCTTGATAGAGATGTCATGGAATGATATCTACGATAGAATCAGGAGCGATTAGAATCCTTACAGTTTCAGTTGACTAACTGCTTTTGGATTATTAGCGTTGAGCTGTGCTGACGCTCTTTGACGTTATGATGGATTTGGAAGTCTATTCCACTCCAGAGTTTGACACGAGGTCGACGTTTTTCACGGTTGAGGTGTCATTCAGGTTGCGTTCTTACTAGTCGTGTTAGAACTAAGGTGACTGTCCGATCTACAGTCGTAAGTATCGGTTGTGTTGCAGTCATGAGGGACTGACTTTTGGGATGACCCGCATCGCGGTACGTTTTACCTCTTGGGTGATATGTTGGTATTGGTAAGTCGCCTTGTTTCAGAGTTGGTGCGAGGTAGGTACCCTTGCGTTTATTTATACGATTCTGATATGGTCAAGAATCGAGGTTCTGGCTTCATGTTGTTGTGTAGCCTGGGTGTTATGTGATACACCAGTGCTAATTTCGAGGACGAAATTCTTTTAGTGGGGGATATTGTGATGACCAGGGATTATAGGTGTTAATCTCGTAGTGTTAATAATCCCTAAAGTGGTTTTACGTGGCGATTTGGAATTTAATCGAGGTGTTGGGCCTTCTAGGCTCGTTTAATTGGGTAGTTGGGATCGTTGGATCTAGAGGTTGAGATTGTATTCACATTACGGTGTAAAACCTAAGAGTTGGGTTTTTGTTGTGTCTCGGGATCTCGGGTGCTGTGTGAGCACCGGTAGGGGATTTTGGAGTTAGAGAGAGAGTTTTTGAAAACAGATGATTTTTAAGGAATCATGATGTATTTGTGGGGCTATTAATTTTTCGGGGTATTTTTGCTATAAATACCAATTGAACCCAAAATTTTAGAAATCATTTCATTTCAGCCTTTTTCCTCTCTCTTCCCGCGCGCCCCTTTTTCCCGTCTGCTACAGCTGCCGCCGCTTCAGGCGCTTCGTCCGCCGCCGTCCGGCCGCCATTCGGCGCATGCGACCTATCACCGGCTTCGTCTCGTCGAGGCGCAGCTTTCCCCTCCGTCAATTCGAAGTTTCATCGCGATTTGAAGTCGAATTTTGGCTGGAAGCGCCGATCCCCAATTTCTAGGGTTCATCGGATTTCGTCCGATTTCTTTTCGATTGGGTAACCTCCCTTACCCCTTTTTCGTCATTTTCGTGTATTTCCCTGCCATTATTGTGTTCGAATTTGATGAATTATTGGGTTCGGATTTAAGGGCTTGTTTGGGGTTCGAATTTAAGAGGTTGAGTTCGAAAATTGGGGGTTTTTGGCAAGGGGTGTTGATTCTTGCTTGGATAGCTTAATTCTCATTTTAGATGAATTATGGTATTATTTGGGTTCGAAATTTGTGAGATTCGGGTTCGATTTTTGTAGGGTGTTCTTGAACAAATTTCGATATTGTCTCATTTATTTCCCTCCCTGTATGTACCCTGCCCCGGGTCTTTTAAAAGGTTAATTGTCGTGTGTTGACAATATTTTGAGGGATATGGGTGTGCTTGAGCATGGGTTGCATGTTCGTAAATAATTGTGAATTATTTATCGTGTTAGCACATCATTCCTCGGGGCATGGAACTCGAGCAAGGTTTGGCTCGGACTTCGGAGATTTAAGGTACGTGCGACGTACGAGCATTTCTATATATTAGGGCATTTGTGAATGCATAATGAAAATTGATTTCATTGAATAATCGCGCATGAGGATTATATATATATGTTGATATAGCCAATGAATGACCAAATCTTGATATCGCCGCTTGTAGCGTGCGTAACACTAGAGTAGGATGACTCTTACATGATATATGGGGTACTGGGTTTATATGACCATTGTAGGGCATTTGAGATGCCTGAGAATGATCGCGGGATCATGTATTCATTATAAGACATTTGAGATGTCTAGGTATAATGAAGAATTGGTAAAATAAATGCTAGGCATTTGAGCTATTTGTGATTAATAGCGAGGCTATGAAATCAGTATTAGATATTGAGATATCTACATTTGCATGAATGATGAACTTGGAATCATAATTATTGATATTCGAGAACTAGGCATGCAATGAGTTAAATCAATGTGTTGATTTACTGATTTATGAGATTTGATGAGTTTGATGATTGTGAGAACAGGGACAGTACACGGAATCCCGGATGAGGATGTTGCCATCCAGGGAGTATCATTTTAAATTCATTAATATTTACTTGTGTTGTAAATTATGAATTTCATTATTGTGATTATGAGATTTTGTGTATTGGTATGCTCACCCCGTTGGGGGCTGTCTCTGTTGGGGCAGGTGAACAGGTGCATCGATGGCTGTGGAGCTGAGCTCGAGCTGTTGATTGGATGTACTCACAGGATCGTGGTACCAGGGCTTGATGGAGCACGGTATCGTATAGAGTACTTATATACACCCGAGGTTTATATACACATTTATGATGCTCGCATGTGAGCACGGACATTCTTGTATATGGGTTGTATATAAAGGCATGAGCCTTCCTCTCTTTCATTTTGTGTTGCATGCAATTGTGTAGAATTGCTAATGATATGAGAGTCGTTAGTGTATTATATGGGTGTTGAGACCCATTTATGTCGTCATATGTGTGGTGTCTTCCCTGGCTGGGAATTTACTTGGTATTACTGCTTTCTGATGAGTATTATGTTTTCCCTGGCCGGGAATTATGTTCTGTGTTGTGCTTTTATTTCGGGATAGCTCTATTTATGGGGAGACTCTGCCCAAATTTTTATAAAAGTCCACAACGTGAAAAGTGGCAAAAAGGGTTGGTATTGGGCGAACTTTGTGAGTCTATTTCGTTGTTAGGCAGATGACCTTTTAACATTGAGTGTTAAAGGAATTTTTTTTATAAATGCCATGCAATGATAGAGTATCATCTGAGCTTCCCGATTGGCTTTTTGTTGAAAGCATGTGCCACACATAGTGGTTAATACACTAATTAAGGGTTAAGGGCTTGGGGTCCTTACAAGTGCATACAACCATATTATCATGGGAAGGAAACCATATACAAGTATAACATCTATAAAATTTCTTGCATTAGACCTCATAGTACCCAACTTCCCCAATCAAAACCACTTTCATAGTATGCACCTAATAATACACTAACATACTCTCAGTTCATTTAGCAATTCCGTATTTAATTGCATGCAAACCATAAATGAAGAGAGGAAAACCATGTCCATTTATACATTTCATATACACTTAAAAACGTACTCACATGAGAGCACTCAATGAATAAACGTGTATCTAATGTATAAAATACTCTACCAGATACCGTTACTGGTACTTAATTCCTGGAAGCACCTCCCAAGCACATCTCGATCTTAACTCTGGATCTATGTACTTATTCAACCAGCTCTGGTACCTCGATCCTGAAAGTACCTCAGATCAACAGCCCAAGCTCAACTCCAAAACTGTTGCTACACCTGTATCACCTGCCCCAACAGAGACAGCCCCCACACTGGGTGAGCATACCAATACCACAAATCCAATAATCATAATATTGCAGTTCATAATTTACAGAATGTAAATGCCATGAATTTAAATGATACTCCCTGGATGGTATCATCCTCATACGGGATCCCCTGTATTGTCCCTGTTCTCAAAATAACCAAACCATAAAATTCTCAAAAGCCAATTGCTCATTTCATTGATCAACTAAAACCATTCCTGTTACACCAGTTCCATAATCAAATAGGATTAAATCACCAAATAGGGTACCATAGAGATCACATGTATCTAGCCAATGATTCCATAATTCTATATCATAGCTCGCTCTACAATAGCGGTATTTTAACCCCACGCACGCTCAACAATAGCGGCGTTATAACCGATGGTCGCTCAACGGAGACAACATCCCATTCATTGCTCGCTCAAAAGCGGCACCACATGATTTCCAAAGTATTCCCATTTATCACGATTATCATAAACCATGCATTTCAATACCCGTTTATTGTAAATACCACATACCATGCATTTCAATGCTCATTTATTACAAATACCCTACATCATGCATTTCACAATTGCAATATTGTAACAGGCTATGCTCGTACGTTATACGTACCTTATAATTCCGTAGTCCGAGTCCAACCTTGCCCTAGTCCCGTGATCCAATGAATTAAGTGCTAACATGTAAATAACTCCCAATTAAACATAGGCATGCAATCACGTGCGCAAGTACGTTCACAACTTCCAAACCTATCATCCATCCATGACGATTACCAAAATAAAAGCCCCCCGGCTAAGCATGCATAATACCCAAAATATTCCTTTTTATAAGTTTAAAAGATAGCCAAGAACTAAACCGAGAATTCCATTATATTAAATTTTGGCTCCAACCAATCCATTTAAAAGTATAGCATTCCCATTGGAATGTAGACATTGCCCCGGAAACGGGTTACTTAAACCTCGAATCCAAAATCCTGACATTTTTCCAAAAAAATTAATTCATACGGGCGGCGATCGATCGCCACTTTCAGTGCGATTGATCGCCCCTGTCCAGTGGGCAAAATCGCCTTCTCGCGATCGATCGCCTATCCTCACGATCGATCGCCAACCTGCTCGCAATCGATCGCCTAGACCATGCGATCGATCGCCTGTATTGTTCATCGTCACCAAAATAACAGATGCTCGTCGCGATCGATCGCCCCTCCTAGCGATCGATCCCCACCTGCGATTTTCCGAAAAATTCGAGCTTCCATGTTGTTTTTCACACCCAAACTCAAAACCAACACCCCATACACCTTCAACACCTCAAATACACCCTTAAAACTCAATAAAAACTCCAACAACAAACTTTAAGATTTTTACCCAAAATCAACAAACCCAAATCTAACATTAATATTCAACCAAAATCAACAACACTACTACCAAATCGAAGACAATGACGAGGGGAAGATTAATACCTGATTATCTTCGAGAAAACCGGCTCCCGAGCCAAGCTACCAACGATTTTCTTCCAAGGGGAGAAGAGGGGAAATGGGGGAAGGGTTTGAGCGTGGAGAGGGGGGAGAGAGAAGGGTTCCGTGCCAAATGACGGAATACCGAGTCCACTTGGTATATATAGTACCAAAACTCGAAAATACCAATACTTCCACAAATACATCATGACTCATTAAAAATCATCTGTTTTCAATAATTACCTCCCCATCTCAAATTCCATTACCAGCCCCAGTACAAAGTACTCCGGACCCCAAATCCCACCAAAGACCAAATTCCAAGGTTATCACCACAACGAGAATACAATCTCATCCCTCGGATCCAATGACTCCGAATACCGGATTTAAAATCTCCTGGAGTCCCAAAACCACAATTAATTCATAATTGCCACAAATAAAATCCATTAAGGACTATTACCACACCGGGATTAACACACTTAATCCCCGGGCATCACAATTATCCCCCACTTATAAAATTTCATCCCCGAAATTTGCACGGCGTACTCCACGTCTTGCTGAGATTGCTAAATCCAAACGGATTCACATCGTCGAATCATGAACATGTCATGAACGACACACCAGCCGCGAGGACACCGGCCTCGCACCAAAATCTGGAATGGAGTGAACCTCCCAAACCATCACAAACTCAAGGAAAGACATCGGCATTTCCCCGTGCTAACCGTCTCAAAGCACTGCGAACTAAACGAATCATTCGTGATTCCAAAATAGATATCGCATCAATGATATCTCTACGATATAGCCAACGATGTTAAACATACATCGTTACCAAATTCCAATTATACCTCCATCAAAGGAGCAGTTGCACCATTTTGCAACACGGTTCGGGCAACTCACCGTTACCGATCAACACAAAGCACATCTCTAAAGATATCCACGTCCGTGTGTTCCAAGAAATCACATCTTGATCCAAACACACAACCGAGACTCCACAAGGTCTCAAGTTCTCGAAAGAATATGCAAGAACAATCAATTGCATTCCCGCCACACGTGACAACCACGATACTTAACCAATCCAAAAATCGGCCATCCCCCGTTTACCCTAGGGTTCAAAAATCCTAACACATGGACGTTATCAAATTTCTCAGAAATAGATTACCATGGCCTAAAGTACAACAATCCCTCCTCAGGGGAAGTCAACCAACCCTCACGATTGTTCATCAGAACACATCGTACCATCGAGATTACCAATCTCAAAGTGCCACTACTGACCCGATGCTTGACGAGTACCAAGAATGCTGGCATTCGTATACCCGCACCGGCATACATGCCTAAGCACCAACACAACATGCACACTCAAAGCAATAGACTCGGGTATCTCCAATCATACCCAAAGTCCCAAAACCAACTGTCAATCCCCAGCTATTCTCACCTCGCGGAGGATAATGATTGACAGACCAACGACCAATGGTGTGATTCCAACATCAACACCACACAAACCGACTCATTGAATCTCCCAAAGATTCCCAATCGGTAGGTATATCAATACCGCCTTCCTCACAAGGAAAATGTCATGAACTCATGACCCTCCAACCTCGAACCACCGTTCGGAAAACAGGATATATTTATACCAAAATAAATTCCGGAACCCAGAAATACACAACTGGTTAGAATAGTGCATCAAACCACTATTACCAACTCGAAACCAGTATACGCCATGTATACTCAAACTAACGATGCTCTGTACTAATGCCACAATACTCCACAATTTTAAGCATTACCTCGGAGACATCTCCTCGAACGTCTCACTGGAAGTACGAAGCCATCACCTAGTCCAACACTAGTAGGGCTTACCCCGGTTGATTCACAATCAACCCTCAACCAATACCAGCTGTCTCCATGACAGTACAATTCAAATCTCCCCAAGAGATAAAATCAATATAGTAGTGTTACCCCACTAACTATATCCCACAATTCCAATTTTTGTTTCCCCACTGCATGACATATGCAAGATGCTCAATCCTAGCCAAAAATGACTTGTCGACACTCATGTTGGTACTCCCAACAGAAATGAGTTATCCAAGTACAAGTCCCTTAACATTTGACGCATAAACATCCCGTGAGGTATTTCCTTCCTCAAGCCTCAAAGTGACTACAAGAGTCCACTAAACCCTCGTCGTATCATCATAGGATTCACCCAGCTCGAATCGACGGGCAGTATAATGGCTATCACAAGCACACTAAAGCACTGCAACAATACCTGGCTAGCGATTTGCTGCTCCCATAGGCTTATACCAACCTATCAACATGATACACGTCCCATCCCGGTATACCATACCATACAAACCATTAGAGTTGTGGGTCATTACCCAATATATCTAAAAAATACCAAGCATAATGGACATCCCGGTGTCCTTGCTCAACCACAAAGCAATCCTAATTCTGTAGGATTTATTCCACACCCTCAGGGTGGGTGTAACCATGACTACCACACATCACAACGACAAGCGAGTAGTTTCCGCAATGACTACTCTTACCACCAATCACTTGGCATTAGCCATCCCAACGAGTATACCCAAAGGTATCACTACTCGAAAATATTTACTTCTATTACATGATGCGGTACGCTCACCGGTACAATGCATCCAATAATCCATCGAGCAACTTGCTCGGCGTAACATTCTCGTCAACTAGTGACCCAGACACTACCATGTGCTCATCAACGGCACTCAACCATATGATTAAATACGTACACCCAGACGTATTATTCATCAAAACGATGCTACACTTCTACATAGAACATCCACTATGTCATCGTCATCCCGTGACGGTATATGTCAACATATAACATCCAAATAACATCGTCAACCTTGACGGTATTTGCCGATACACGGCATCCATAATCTCATCGTCAAACACGTGACGGCACATGTCGATACACGACATCTATAATCTCATCGTCAAACACATGACGGTATATAACAACACATGGTATTCACAATAATGCTAACAAAGCAGTAATATACCATATCTCATCGCTATCAAGATAGCGTTATACCTGTATCCATCGTCCACCAGCGGTACACAAGCAGCACCCATCGCTCGTAGGCGGCATAATCCAGTGCTACGTACATAGCGGTATAACCCATCGCTATAGAATCAGCGGCATGATCCCTCGTCATAGAGTCAGCGGCATAAAACATCGCTATAGATATCCGGCGGTATGAACCATCGCCATAGATGTAGCGGAATGACTCATCGCTATGTAATACCCTGCGGCATGAACCATCGCCAATAGAATAGCGGAATAAACCCTCGCTATGAATACTCGGCGGCAAGAACCATCGCTAATAGAATAGCGGAAATGAACCATCGCTATATAGATACCCGGCGGCATGAACCATCGCCAAAAGAATACCCGGCGGCATGAACCATCGCCAATAGAATACCCGGCGGCATGAACCATCGCCAAAAGAATAGCGTCATGATATCCCTTGTTAAGAAGCGGCAAATATCCCTCTTCGCTACTTCGCTTCGACATACCAGCGGCATAATGTCCTCGCTTAAGCGGCAAATATCCTCCGTCGCTATCATATGACAGCGGAAAGCTCATCGCTACGCCATATTAGTGGTATAATATCCCACGCTTAAGCGACAAAAATTCTTCATCGTGATGGTATGACAACGGCGCCACTACTCCTCATTTTACCATGACAGTGGAAATACCCCTCGAGTTACATGACAGCGGAAATACCCCTCGCTTCGACAATACCAGCAGAAAATAATATCCCTCATTATGATATGACAGCGGCCGTGTTCTTCGCTTCATATCAGCGGCAAATATTCTCTCATCGCTACGGTATGACAGCGGCAAGTATTCACATTGCTACGCCATGAAGCGGCAAGTATTCACATCGCTACGCCATGTATGCAACCGCAATGCATAACCTATATCTCAATAAATATAGCCATGAGTGTATTTTAATGCACCTCGCTTCAAATGTGACATGCAGAATTTTACCATCGCTTCAACATTTAGCGGCTAAGCATCAAAATCATCACTCCGATATATATATGCAACCGTAATGCATAATCCGTGTCTCATATGACCCTGAAACCACCATGGTTAGCAACAACATATTCCAATTATGAACACATATCATAAACACACATAAGCAACATAGTTGTGCCACACAACACTGACTATCATTATGCATAAGTATGTGCTACCCATTCCTATCAGCATGTTCCAGGCCCTCAACAGCCCCAAAGAGCTAACCACTGCTCGGATACCACTAATGTAAGGACCCCCGTGCCCTTAACCCATTATTAGTGTATTAATCCATTCCATTAGTGCATACAACCATATTATCATGGGAAGGAAACCATATACAAGTATAACATCTATAAAATTTCTTGCATTAGAACCTTATAGTACCCAACTTCCCCAATCAAAACCACTTTCATAGTATGCACCTAATAATACACTAACATACTCTCAGTTAATTTAGCAATTCCGTATTTAATTGCATGCAAACCATAAATGAAGAGAGGAAAACCATGTCCATTTATACATTTCATATACACGTAAAAACATACTCACATGAGAGCACTCAATGAATAAGCGTGTATCTAATGTATAAAATACTCTACCAGATATTGTTACTGGTACTTAATTCCTGGAAGCACCTCCCAAGCACATCTCGATCTTAACTCTGGATCTATGTACTTATTCAACCAGCTCTGGTACCTCGATCCTGAAAGTACCTCAGATCAACAACCCAAGCTCAACTCCAAAACTGTTGCTACACCTGTATCACCTGCCCCAATAGAGACAGCCCCCACACGGGGTGAGCATACCAATACCACAAATCCAATAATCATAATATTGCAGTTCATAATTTACAGAATGTAAATGCCATGAATTTAAATGATACTCCCTGGATGGTATCATCCTCATACGGGATCCCATGTATTGTCCCTGTTCTCAAAATAACCAAACCATTAAATTCTCAAAAGCCAGTTGATCATTTCATTGATCAACTAAAACCATTCCTGTTACACCAGTTCCATAATCAAATAGGATTAAATCACCAAATAGGGTACCATAGATATCACATGTATCTAGCCAATGATTCCATAATTCTATATCATAGCTCGCTCTACAATAGTGGTATTTAACCCCACGCACGCTCAACAATAGCGGCGTTATAACCGATGGTCGCTCAACGGCGACAACATCCCATTCATTGCTCGCTCAAAAGCGGCACCACATGATTTCCAAAGTATTCCCATTTATCACGATTATCATAAACCATGCATTTCAATACCCGTTTATTGTAAATACCACATACCATGCATTTCAATGCTCATTTATTACAAATACCATACATCATGCATTTCACAATTGCAATATTGTAAGATGATATGCACGTACGTTATACGTACTTTATAATTCCGTAGTCCGAGTCCAACCTTGCCCTAGTCCCGTGATCCAATGAATTAAGTGCTAACATGTAAATAACTCCCAATTGAACACAGGCATGCAATCACGTGCTCAAGCATGTTCACAACTTCCAAACCTATAGTCCATCCATGACGATTACCAAAATAAAAGCCCCCCGGCTCAGCATGCATAATACCCAAAATATTCTTTTTTATAAGTTTAAAAGATAGCCAAGAACTCAACCGAGAATTCCGTTATATTAAATTTTGGCTCCAACAAATCCATTTAAAAGTATAGCATTCCCATTGGAATGTAGACATTTCCCCGGACATTTAAAATCAGACATTTTTCCAAAAAAATAAATTCATACGGGCGGCGATCGATCGCCACTTTCAGTGCGATCGATCGCCCCTGTCCAGTGGGCAAAATCGCCTTCTCGCGATCAATCGCCTATCCTCGCGATCGATCGCCAACCTGCTCGCGATCGATCGCCAAGACCACCCGATCGATCGCCTGCACTGTTCATCGTCACCAAAATAACAGCTGCTCATCGCGATCGATCGCCACCTGCGATTTTCCAAAAACTTCGAGCTTCCATGGTGTTTTTCACACCCAAACTCAAAACCAACACCCCATACACCTTCAACACCTCAAATACACCCTTAAAACTCAATAAAAACTCCAACAACAAACTTTAAGATTTTTACCCAAAATCCACAAACCCAAATCTAACATTAATATTCAACCAAAATCAACAACACTACTACCAAATCGAAGACAATGACGAGGGAAAGATTAATACCTGGTTATCTTCGAGAAAATCGGCTCCCGAGCCAGGCTACCAACGATTTTCTTCCAAGGGGAGAAGAGGGGAAATGGGGGAAAGGGTTTGAGCGTGGAGAGAGGGGAGAGAGAGAAGGGTTCCGTGCCAAATGACGGAATACCGAGTCCACTTGGTATATATAGTACCAAAACTCGAAAATACCAATACTTCCACAAATACATCATGACTCATTAAAAATCATCTGTTTTCAATAATTACCTCCCCATCTCAAATTCCATTACCAGCCCCAGTACAAAGTACTCCGGACCCCAAATCCCACCAAAGACCAAATTCCAAGGTTATCACCACGACGAGAATACAATCTCATCCCTCGGATCCAATGACTCCGAATACTGGATTTAAAATCTCCGGGAGTCCCAAAACCGCAATTAATTCATAATTGCCACAAATAAAATCCATTAAGAACTATTACCACACCGGGATTAACACAATTAATGCCCGGGCATCACAAAGCCCGACAAAAAAGTGACGCTGAATGGAAAATTTTACATCGATGGGTGTGTGGTTTTAATAGACAAGTGGGTAGATGATAATGTGTTGAATGTCACTGATGAAACAGATGCACGATCTTTGTGGGCAAAACTTAGGTAGTTGCTAGCGTTTATCGTGTACGCCCAAATTAACTCTCTCAAGTTAATAACAATTATGAATGTAGTAGCGTGAGTAGGGATCGATCCCACAGGGAAGTGTATAATTTTTGTGCTATCTACTATCAAAATAGGGGGTTTTCAAATCTCTTTAACTATAACTAAATTAAACAAAAGCAAGCAAATCACTAGTTTTTCAAGATTAAAAAACAATTCTTGGTTTTCGGTCAACTTTACCTTCGGAAATTATTCACTTGATCATCAATTTTTTTCTAAAAAGGCAAGAAACTGCTACTGGCATCGATCAACCGCAACTCCTGGCATGAAGACACCCTCCCTTGGGGCAATTACTACACATATGAATTCATTCAATTATTCATCAATTGAAAACTTAATTCCTCACCTACCTTAATTGTAGTAAAAAAGAAAACAACATTCAATTCGACTCTTATAAAATCTTTAACCAAAACTACAGTCGTTAAGATTAAATCAATGATAGTTCCAAAACTAGTAAGTTTGATGAATCTATTCAATAAAAACTACAGCCGTTAGAATTATTCATCCAATCGTTTCTCCTAAGAATTTAATAACACCAACAGTAGGTAATTATCAATCTTAGTTGCTTCTTAATTATCATTAGATAGTGTATGTAATTACTAGTTGATCAATCTATCAATCAAACACAACAATCATAAGAATCATAATCTGAAAAACAAATTGAATTGAAAATTCAACAATCAAACCAAAATTTTCACAAGTATTTTTATTCCAAAGGCAAGTATCCCACAACCAAGAATCAAAGTGTTTTTCCTTGTATAACTAAATCTAAAACTAACAAAAAATGTATTAAAAAGATCAAACAATCAATAGAAAAGAAAGTTACTAAAGCGAAGTACGATTCCGTCTTGTTGATTCCGTCTTCGTTCTTCGAGCGTTCTTCACAAAAATTGAAAGAAACATTATTCTAAAAATTAAAACTATCTTCTAAGGTCTGAATAATGTCTTTAAGAGACTGATTTTCGAGTATATATGTTATGGAGGCTGATGGAGTAGGGTGAAATCCATATGGGAAGAAAAGAAATCAAGTCTTTACACTTTCCAAAACTCTGTTGGCGTAGTTATGCCTCAAAATGGCGTAAAGACGCCTGATGACGTGTCAAAATTATGGCTTCCTGCGTTCTGGTGTATTTTACGCGCCAAAGTGGCGTAAATATGCCTTTTTCAATTTTCAGTTGCCGTAGCATTGGCGTATTTATGCCTCATAATTGCGTAATTACGCATGTCTTCCATTTTTCTGGCGAGTTTCATATTTTGGCCGTAACTTTCTCGTAAGAACTCCAAATTCGATGAATCAATGTTCCAAGCAAAGATAACAGAAAGTTCTACAACTTTTCTATGGACCACATTTCCAAAACTTGACTCAAACATATGGAAATTTGAGGTTAAATGAGCAACATGTGTCTTGGATTCCGGTTTTTTTCATATTTTCTTCAACTTTACTCCTTTCATCATTTTAGCTTGATTTCTTCACCTTTCCTACATTTACACAAATATACGATTAGGTAGCATATGTATCAATTTATCCATCAAAATATACCAAATCGTAGACAATTAAGCATACTAGATGTGTCTATTTCTAGTCACATCAAATACCCCCAGACTTAAACTTTACTCGACCTCGAGTAAATCAGACAAAACTACAATCTTTTTGTTTGGCTCATAGCATCCTAACAAAATAACTTGTTCTCACTTTAATGCCTCAATAATTTTAAACATGCATTGTGGGGTCCTCGTTACTTAATTCATTATGTATCAAGTTAACATACATATGTGAGTCTGAATTAAGTAATAACATGCACTAATTAAGAGTTTCTTAATAGTTAAGTTGTTACAAGGTTTACAAACCCTATCCAACTATACATCAAATGTACAAGTAACAACCTATTCTAAGATAACCCCTATGCAGTGGTTCTCCTTGCAGCGGAAATCATGACTCACGCTCCCCACATCTATGAGTCCCTACAGAAACATTCACACAACGTGAGTATAGAGAACAAATATTTCAGTGCGATATCAAACCACAATATCAATATCAATGATAAAGCACAAATCAATCATCAAATGTGAATGTTCCGTATCATGCATCAACAAATCACCATGTCATGACATGTCTCAACAAATACCCTATTATCACGAGACTAAAATGATATGCCTATTCAGCTCAATATGTCAGTGGAACCACCTCACATCTTCATATTAGCAGCACATATCATAGTACCGTCGTCAAATGATAATAGCCAGAGCATATACCCAAAAACCGGCGTATATCTCTATATAGCATAATCGAGCATATACCCAAACCAGGCGTATATCTCTCTGTCACATACCCGAGCATATACCCAAACCAGGCGTATATCTCTATGTAACATAACCAAGCATATACCCAATACCAGGCGTATATCTCACATACATATGATATCCATGAATGTACAGGCATATGATACTACCAATCATATGATACTAACATAACACAATTCATATGATATCAATCTTATAACATCATCACACAAGATCTATACTCCGTACGTCGACACGTATCTGTAAAGCGACACAAACCAGATAAATCAGTCGTCACTGGTTAATTGCCTCTGTGCCCTGTCCCCTGTGATGATGTTACAACAATACCAACAATATCATGTTAAAAGAGGTTGAACTATTCATTTCCACAATAAAATAATATTGTTCAACATTTTAAGTCTACCGATCGATCGGTCACTCTAGCGATCGATCGGTCCAAACAAATAACCCTAGCGATCGGTCGGTCAGAAGCTAGCGATCGATCGCTCCAAAATCTGATTTTCTCAAAAATGCTACGGCTTTCACCGATCGATCGGTCGCTTCCAGCAATCGATCGGTACCTACACCGCCTTACTTCCCCTGTTTCTACCGATCGATCGGTACACATCTAGCGATCGATCGGTCGATGATAAAATTTTGAAACCATGGCGATTTTTAATGCTTATCTTCATGGTTCATCTCATACACTTTAATTCATACCCTAAAAACTTGATCACTAGATAACTAGCATCATGTAACCATATTTCCATCATTTATACTTCAAATGATTACATGAAAACTCATAGCAATTCATATGAAAGAATTAACTTCACATGCTTCAAGTTTGACATATTAAGCACATATGTCCATGAACTATGATACTAAAGCATAGAAATCTACTTTCCTTACCACATACTTCATGTTAAACATGCTTCCAAGCTAGAACCAAGCAAAGACACCAAGGAATTCACAAGAGCATTTGTAGAGATTTGTAGGTGAGTTTAGGTGAATTGTGTGTTTAAAATCTGATATTCATCTATTTAATCACCTTGCACTTCAAATTCACATTCACATGTAATTCCTCTCACATGCATGGTTAATGTATAACCAAATTCACATGCCATTCCTAGCAATTCAAATGCTAATTTACATGTACATGCATATGAACTTAAATTCAAATGCCCACTAGTACAAGTTGCTTGATATATTACTACACTTGATTTAATCCAATCATTCCTATGCACTACATCTAGTGCATCATGTTTCTTTCCTTGTCCTATATCTACTATTCATTTCATGTATGTGAGTATTTCCCTCGGTTCAACCCGAACCCGAGTCCACATCGTACCGTAATTATTCAAAATTACGCCATAACAAATCCGAGGCATTACATGCATAGTAATGAAAGGCGGTGAAAAGTTAACAGTGGAACAAGTTCAATCACTAAACATTTCATATTTATCAAAGCAGTTAACGTGCGTGTGTGGTCATAAACAAATGTCATATGCAAATTATAGATCCAATTAATGTAAACTCGCAATAGTTCAAGTCATACACCAACACAAGTATAAGCTCACTTGCACACTCTTCTCCACTATCTTAGCCACTTGCAAACACAAATCAAGTAGGTCTTTATTAGCTTGTAGCTTGGCCTAGGTATTGGCTTATGAAAGAAATGGTAAGATGTATCAAACAAGAGAGTATAATGTTATGCACAATAAAGCTTCTCTTCTTGCATGATTTTTTTTTTCCAATGCAAACTTTAATCTTTTTTTCCTCTTTTGTGCCTTGGCTCCCCTTGGAGTCATATTCATATTAATTCTTTTCAAGGCATCCCTTTTCGTTCATGTACTTCATTCTTTTGACAATGAAGTTCAAACATATAATTCAATGAATTCCAAAGTGCATGTGAATGAAACACATCATACTCCCTTCAAAGATATGGATAGAATTCATATTTAGGCTTATTAGGCAAGGATGGTAAGCTAGTCAAAGAATGTCGAATGGGGGTTGTTTGTATGCTTAGCATACAACCATTCTTTTGCATTAAGGCTCAAAAAAGGTACTAATGATTGATTTTGTTTACATGGTAGGCTTGAAAGGCTTAAACGAATCAAAGATCGCCTATATCACTTTCATGTTTGCAAGTAATCTAGACATATGCCTCAAAGAGCATGTAGTTAAGTTCTAGCATGTATTAGGGACTTCTTAAGACTATCACAAAGTTTACACAATCTTCACTAAGCTATGCACACTTCACAAGCCATGTCGTGCTCAAACTATTCAACTATTAAAATTTGCATTAGAGTTCAAAGTGTTCCAAGGTTAACAATTCACCTATGTTCAAAAACATGCATGCTATCAATTAGGTTTCATCATGGGCTAGTGAATCTAAGCATGCGTTCATTACTAACTATGAGCACAAAATTTTAATTTTTTTTTGATTTTGTTGTATTTTTGTAATAGGAAGGCAATAACACACCACTAATCACTCCCCCATACTAAATCTTACATTGTCACCAATGTAAGACAAAATTGCATGAAGAGAGAAATTAAACTAACAAAGCAGTAAAAAAATAAAAAGGAAAAATGAAACTAACTTCCCTTGGGTTGCCTCCCAAGCAGCGCCTGTAAGGACCCCAAGCCCTTAACCCTTAATTAGTGTATTAATCATTATGTGTGGCACATGCTTTCAATAAAATCCATCGGGAAACTCAGATGATACTTTACAATTGAATGGCAACTACAAAATTTCTTTAATACTCAATGTTATAAGTGTAAGAAATCCTTAGAGCATACAACGCAGCGGAATAAAATATTTTGGATTACTAGAACAATGGATCTATACATAGAGATTCATATCGGATAAAGGATTTAAAAAAGTCTCACCATTGTAGCGTGTTTGATACAGAATCCTCGATGTAGCACCACGAGTCACAAACAAAAGTTTGCACCTTTGTCTCTACGGTATCCACACGATCAAATCGAAAGGGATGTTCAAGAACAAGTTGCTAGACTTATTCTTGAACCAAAACTAAACTCTCGGTTCAAAACCGATCAACGACGGACAATCAAGATGAACACCACACGGCGGCGCGGCGGCGGTGATGTTCGGCTCTTGAGAGGCGGCCGAGA
This sequence comes from Haberlea rhodopensis, assembly GCA_907163345.1. Lineage (NCBI taxonomy): Eukaryota > Viridiplantae > Streptophyta > Magnoliopsida > Lamiales > Gesneriaceae > Haberlea > Haberlea rhodopensis. The sequence continues at coordinate 455,525 of CAJQUN010000365.1, forward strand.
GGAGAGTATGTCGTCTAGGGTTTTGATATCAAGTTATGACATAAAAGAATGATTAACAATTAATCAAAACCTTGTATTTATATTATAAGGCTTTTAATTAAGGTTCAAGACTTTCTTAAAGTCTTATGGGCCCAAACCCATGATTTAATTAAAACCTTTTAATCACTTAATTAAGACTCTTATTAATTAATTAATTCATCCAATGAATTTAATTTCCCATATCGATTTAATCTTTTGTGCGACCCGATAGGATCTTGTAATGTTGGCAGTGACATAAAATCTCATTTTATGTCGCAAGCAAGGAGCGGTGTCTAGCAACACATCGAGGCTACCCAAATTACAAGAATGGCAATGACTCGACATAACCTTTAGAACTTGTGATAATATTAACCATGTAACTTAATCCTTTTGTCCTTTGTGTTTAGATTGAACACGAGTCATGGAATAGTCATACTCGTATATTCAATCTCTATTTCTTGATCCCCAAGTAGAACTAGAATAAACGAATAAGCTCGATATCTCATATCGACTCATTCGAGCATGGCCATGCATTTTAGTTCTCACTTGATCAAGGGCCAAACACATCTCCTGTTATATAGGAGGGACAAATCATATCTCGATCAGTCAACATCCCTCTACATAATTCGTAGTGTATCCAATAGTCGCCTTTATAGATTACCCTGTTACGGGTAACGTTTGACGATATCAAGATACATAAGTCCTTATGTTGGGATCTCTGATGATCACAAGTCGTAAGGATTACATACATTATTATCACTATGAGAATTGCATATGACGATCATATTACTATCCATGTTGCATTCTCATGGTGGGTCTGTCCAGTACATCGTTCTCTAACATGTACCCATATGTTGATTTGATATCTCATATTAATGAACAATTCATCGATCAACACATACTAGTCTCTACGTATTATCATTATCCCTATTCATGATAATACTTGACTAGGGACATCTTTAAGAATAATACAATATTATTCTAAGGACATTAACATATATATTAATTCACATTGCACAGTTAAAAGAATAATATATACTAATGATTTGCCATTCATAAAATCATAAACATTGTATGTCAAAACAATCATCTAATGATTTGTCTTAGGGCATATCCCAACAAATCTCCCACTTGCACTAAGACCACTCAGACATATACCTAATGCCTAGAGATCTAGTATGACGATCATGCTTCTGCTGTGACAGTGGCTTCGTCAATGGGTCAGATACATTATCATCTTTGGTACTTTGCATATTTTAACATCTCCCCTTTCAACGATTTCTCGAATGAAATGGAAACACCTAAGTATGTGCTTGGATCTTTGGTGAGATCTTGGTTCCTTAGCCAATGCGATCGCTCCATTGTTGTCACAATAGAGTTCTATCGGATCTTTAATGCTAGGCACCACTCCAAGTTCAGAAATGAACTTCCTCATCCAAACCGCTTCCTTTGCTGCATCCGAGGTAGCAATATACTCAGCTTCCGTTGTAGAATCGGCTACTGTTTCTTGCTTTGAACTCTTCCAGCTCACAGCACCTCCATTTAGGCAATACACATATCCAGATTGCGATCGAAAATCATCTTTGTCAGTTTGGAAGCTTGCATCAGTGTAACCTATTACATTGAGCTCTTCCTCACCTCCATAAATCAAGAATGTATCCTTAGTTCTTCTCAAGTACTTCAGGATATTCTTGACAGCAATCCAGTGACCTTCACCTGGATCAACTTGATATCTGCTCGTCATGCTCAAAGCATACGATACATCGGGACGAGTACATATCATAGGCACGAATCCTTTCTTTGATTCTTGCATGCTAAACCTTTTAAGCACTTTGTCTATATATGTACTTTGACTCAAACCAAGAAGCCTTCTTGATCTATCCCTATAGATCTTGATTCCTAATACATAGGTGGCTTCTCCCAAGTCTTTCATCGAAAAGAAGTTCCCTAGCAAATCTTTACAGATTGTAAGGCAGGGATATCATTTCCAATGAGAAGTATGTCATCTACATACAACACTAGGAAAATGATTACGCTCCCACTGACCTTCTTCTAGACACAAGGTTCATCTTCGTTTTTGATAAAACCAAACTCTTTGATTGCATCATCAAATCGAAGATTCCAACTCCGAGAAGCTTGCTTCAATCCATAAATGGATCTTTGTAGCTTGCATATCTTTCCAGCATCCTTTGGATCGACAAAACCCTCGGGCTGTGTCATGTACACATCCTCGAGCAGATTTCCATTAAGGAAAGCTGTTTTGACATCCATCTGCCAGATTTCATAATCATGAAATGCAGCTATTGCAAGTAAGAGTCTTATGGATTTAACCATGGCCACTGGTGAAAAGGTTTCATCATAGTCAATACCATGAATTTGTTTGAATCCTTTTGCAACCAGCCGACCTTTATAGGTTTGTACGTTACCATCCATATCGGTCTTTTTCTTGAAAATCCATTTGCACCCTATGGGTCGTACCCCTTCAGGTGGATCAACCAAAGTCCATACTTGGTTTGCATACATGGATTCCATCTCATATTTCATGGCCTCTTGCCATTTCTCAGAATCAGTGCCCATTATAGCTTGTTGATAAGATGACGGCTCATCCTCATCAATAAGTAGTAAGTCACCTTGTTGAGTCACAAGAAATCCATATCTCTGTGGCTCCCGGTGTTCTCTTACAGACCTACGCTGGGTTGTGTCTCTTGAGCAGGTACTTCTTCCACAACAGATTGCGGTGCCTGCTCTGTTTTCATCTCAATCTCAGGTTCAGTGTTTTCTTGTGGTTGAACTTCACTAAGTTCTATTTTTCTCCCACTGGTTTTTCTAGAAATAAATTCTCTTTCAAGAAATACACCATTCCGAGCAACAACTACTTTGTTCTCGGTGGGATAATAGAAATATTATCCTTTCGTTTCCTTAGGATACCCCACAAATAAACACTTATCAGATTTGGGTCCAAGTTTGTTAGTGGCGTGACGTCTAACGAAAGCCTCACAACCCCAAATCTTCATAAAAGACATACTAGGACGCTTCCCAGTCCATATCTCATATGGTGTCTTTTCCACTGATTTAGATGGAACACGGTTCAGTAAGAAAATCGTTGTTTCTAGAGCGTGTCCCCAAAACGATATCGGAAGATCTGCATGACTCATCATTGATCTAACCATGTCCAACAAGGTTCGATTTCTCCTCTCGGATACACCATTCCATTGTGGATACGGAGGAGTGAGTTGTGGGACTATCCCACATTCCTTTAGATAGTCATGAAACTCTTGGCTTAAGTATTCACCTCCTCGATCTGATCGAAGGATTTTGATACTTTTGCCAAGTTGGTTTTGTACTTCATTCTTGAAATCTTTGAACTTTTCAAAGGTTTCGTGCTTATTCTTCATTAGGTACACATACCCATATCTACTGAGGTCATCAGTAAATGTAACGAAGTATTGAAAACCACCTCTAGCTTGTGTACTTATTGGTCCACATACATCACTATGTATTAGTCCCAATAAAACATTTGCCCTTTCAACATGTCCCTTGAAAGGGGCTTTAGTCATCTTGCCCATTAAACAAGATTCGCATGTTTCATATGATTCAAAATCAAATGAATCTAATACTCCATCCTTATGAAGTTTAGATATGCGGTTCTCGTTTATGTGGCCCAAGCGACAGTGCCAGAGATAAGTCGGATTACAATCATTATTTTTAATCCTTTTAGTTTTTATGTTATAGATGGGCATATCAAGATTTAATACATAAATACCATTCACCATTTGTGCACTAGCATAAAACGTATCATTTAAATAAATAGAACAACAATTGTCCTTTATTATAAATAAAAAACCATACTTGTCTAAACAAGAAATAGAAATTATGTTTTTAGTAATAGATGGCACAAAATAACAGTCTTTTAAAATCAACGATAAACCAGAAGGTAAAGCTAAACAATAATCTCCTATAGCTAATGCAGCAACTCTTGCTCCATTTCCAACTCAGCGATCAGCGTCACCTTTCGCCAACGTCCTACTCCTTTTTAGATCCTGCACATTTACACAAATGTGAGATCCACATCCAGTATCTAATACACATGATGAAGAAGTAGATAAATTGACTTCTATAACAAAAATACCTGAAGTGGAAGTCACACTTCCTTTCTTTAGATCCTCCAGATATACTTTGCAGTTTCTTTTCCAATGGCCGGTCTCACCGCAATGGAAACAGTTCCCTTCCTTCGCTATCCCCCCTTTTGGCTTTAGTGCAGAAGACTTTGGCTTAGATTTAACAAAGACCTTCTTTGCTTTCTTGTTGCCTTTAGCTTTGGCCTTTCCTTTGCCCTTATTCACAATAAGAACATTTGTGGCCTTAGTCTTCTTTGTATTTGCTTCATATGTTCTCAACATACCAAGCAATTGTGGTAGAGTCTTTTCCATGTCAGTCATATTGTAATTTACTACAAATTGACTGAAGCTCTCAGGCAACGATTGCAAGATCACATCGGTGGCCAACTCTTGGTCCAATGGAAAACCCAGCTTGTCTAGATTCTCAATGTACCCAATCATCTTGAGCACATGAGTTCCAACTAGGCTTCCCTCTACCATCCTGCACTGAAATAATGCCTTAGAGACGTCATACCTCTCTTGTCTTGCTTGCTGTTGGTACAATTGCTTTAAGTGTTCGATCATATCAAACGCCTCTATTTCCTCATGTTGCTTCTGAAGCTCAGAGTTCATGGTGGCAAGCATAAGGCACCCAACATCAAGTGCGTCACTTTGATGCTTCTTGTAAGCATCTTTATCAGCTCTTGTAGCTGTTAGGGGAGGTTCCTGAGCGGGTAAGGGTTCCTCAAGGACATATTGTTTCTTTTCTTGTTTGAGGACTATCCTCAAGTTCCTATGCCAGTCTAGGAAATTTGTCCCATTTAATTTGTCCTTCTCAAGGACCGATCGCAGTGATAAAGTGCTAGTAACGTTGTTAGTTGCCATGGATATCTACAATATAAATATGCAAAATAAGTTTATGATTTAATCATTTAACATGGTCTTATATTAAATGATACTCCCACTATTTTGTTTAAAAAATATCAACCCTCAAAACCTTTAGTGGGCCAAGATACATATTTCGCCTAATCTTGAGTTAGCTTTGGCTAATCGCCCAAGACTCGGTTATTTAGGTAGACAACACTTTGTCAATTATATCACATATAATTCTTGGATAGTTGGACGAACAACACTTTGTTCAATTCATCAAATGAATTATAATCCAACCCATGCCTCTAAGTTCCCAATCCTATTGAGATAACCTAGTTAAGTCGTACCCAATTTAAAGTATAACGGATATCACTTTTATCCTTTCGCGCCTTACTAAGATTGCCACGGTGCTTTGCTTTGGCAAACCCACACATGTACAATCGAAGTTATTGACGTGTACTTTTAATTTTGGAAGGCATCTAAAACTTAATATTTTAGAGGGATTTATTGATCTCATGATTAGTTTGATAATTTAAAATATGTCCACTACATATAGTTGTATACATATCTACATATATGTGTAATACAATTATCAATCTAAAATATAAGATAAATCATGCATCAACATACATAATTAAACGTGACATGGTTATAGCCCCTACTAACGATTCTCTCAAGCCAATGATAAAATCCTAAGAGTCAACCTAAGGTAACTTCACAAGCACCTTCCTTTGGCTCCAATTTGTGAATGGCCTCCTCATCCCGGCACGATGCTCCATCTTCATTGATCACCATCAATAAAATAAACTACACTATTTACAAGATATAGAATTCCTCGATTCACATTCGAGGGGAACACAGGGGAGGGATTACATTTAGAATGAAATAGAGAAGGCACGACACGCAGATATATTACAAACATCCACAAATCCTATCTAATAGGTCAAAGGGCTATAACCACGCACCATGCTCAAACAACACATAAAGCATGCTTTAACATTTAATTAATTAAATTCTAAACATTTTAAATTTAATTCTAATTAAAACTGTAAAATAATTTTTGAAAAATTATCGTACGCTCGGGACATCACATGCCACGAACTTAAGCGACTAAGCCACGAACCACCATGCGAACCACAAAAGCACACGGCTGGACCAATTTTGGGCCTAGGGTTCAAAACCCTAGCCCATGGCCGAGCCAAGCTCGAGCGGCGGCGGCGCTAGGGTTCCAAACCCTAGCCGCCATGCACCACCTTGGGTTTCCATTGAGCCATCTTGTTCGAAACGCCGGAATTTGTTAGCCACGAGTCACGGTCAAGCCATGCACGGGGTTGGCTCAACCATCTCGAGCAAAGGGTTCGAAAAACCTTGCTATCATGTGGTAAAGCTACTAATCCATGCACGCGTGAACCATTATCGAGCCAAAGAGTTCAAAACTCATCCATGTCTCAAAACCTTAGCATAAGAGGCGACGATGGCCGAGCCCATGCCCGGCTACTAGGGTTCGAAACCCTAGCCGTCATGAGCTAGCCGTCACGAGCCAATGGGTTCTAAACCCTATTCAATTTTCGACACTTCCATGGACAATTATTAGGCACAACGACTAAGCCATCTCGAGCCAAGGGTTCGAAAACCCTAGCCCTCATGTGGCTAGCCGTTGTGTCATTTGTGATGGTGATGGCCGAAAATATTGCCCAATAAATATGATTATTCGCCAATTATATCAAATACAATTTTACGATGATTTTCACAAACTAAATATTAACATATCATATATGTTAATACAGTTTTAAATAGCATGCAATATTAATTCTAATATGATTAAACTATTTAACCACATAAATCCGATATGAGCCTTGTACACGGCTTTGATACCACTGTAAGTAATCCTTAGAGCATACAACGCAGCGGAATAAAATATTTTGGATTACTAGAACAATGGATCTATACATAGGGATTCATATCGGATAAAGGATTTACAAAAGTCTCACCATTGTAGCGTGTTTGATACAGAATCCTCGATGTAGCACCACGAGTCACAAACAAAAGTTTGCACCTTTGTCTCTACGTTATCCACACGATCAAATCGAAATGGATGTTCAAGAACAAGTTGCTAGACTTATTCTTGAACCAAAACTAAACTCTCGGTTCAAAACAGATCAACGACGGACAATCAAGATGAACACCACACGGCGGCGCGGCGGCGGTGATGTTCGGCTCTTGAGAGGCGGCCGAGAGGAGAGTATGTCGTCTAGGGTTTTGATATCAAGTTATGACATAAAAGAATGATTAACAATTAATCAAAACCTTGTATTTATATTATAAGGCTTTTAATTAAGGTTCAAGACTTTCTTAAAGTCTTATGGGCCCAAACCCATGATTTAATTAAAACCTTTTAATCACTTAATTAAGACTCTTCTTAATTAATTAATTCATCCAATGAATTTAATTTCCCTTATCGATTTAATATTTTGTGCGACCCGATAGGATCTTGTAATGTTGGCAGTGACATAAAATCTCATTTTATGTCGCAAGCAAGGAGCGGTGTCTAGCAACATATCGAGGCTACCCAAATTACAAGATGGCAATGACTCGACATAACCTTTAGAACTTGTGATAATATTAACCATGTAACTTAATCCTTTTGTCCTTTGTGTTTAGATTGAACACGAGTCATGGAATAGTCATACTCGTATATTCAATCTCTATTTCTTGATCCCCAAGTAGAACTAGAATAAACGAATAAGCTCGATATCTCATATCGACTCATTCGAGCATGGCCATGCATTTTAGTTCTCACTTGATCAAGGGCCAAACACATCTCCTGTTATATAGGAAGGACAAATCCTATCTCGATCAGTCAACATCCCTCTACATAATTCGTAGTGTATCCAATAGTCGCCTTTATAGATTACCCTGTTACGGGTAACGTTTGACGATATCAAGATACATAAGTCCTTATGTTGGGATCTCTGATGATCACAAGTCGTAAGGATTACATACATTATTATCACTATGAGAATTGCATATGACGATCATATAACTATCCATGTTGCATTCTCATGGTGGGTCTGTCCAGTACATCGTTCTCTAACATGTACCCATATGTTGATTTGATATCTCATATCAATGAACAATTCATCGATCAATACATAGTAGTCTCTACGTATTATCATTATCCCTATTCATGATAATACTTGACTAGGGACATCTTTAAGAATAATACAATATTATTCTAAGGACATTAACATATATATTAATTCACATTGCACAGTTAAAAGAAAAATATATACTAATTATTTGCCATTCATAAAATCATAAACATTGTATGTCAAAACAATCATCTAATGATTTGTCTTAGGGCATATCCCAACAATAAGATCATCATCCTAACAACATATAGACTCATCAAGTTCGCCCATTACCATCCCCTTTTTGCCACTTTTTACATTGTGGACTTTTATAAAAATTTGGGCAGAGTCTCCCCATAAATTGAGCTATCCCAAAACAAAAGCACATCACATAATATAATTCCCGGCCAGGGAATACACAATACTCAACAGAATACAGAACACAAAGTAAATTCCCAGCCAGGGAAGACACCACACATAAGACGACAAAAGTGGGTTTCAACACCCACATAATACACTAACGACTCTCATATCATTAGCAATTCTACCCTTAATTGCATGCAACATATAATGAAAGAGAGAAAGGCTCATGCCATTATATACAACCCATATACAAGTATAATCGTGCTCACATGTGAGCATCATAAATGTGTATATAACCCTCAGGTGTATATAAGTACTCTGTACGATACCGTGCTCCATCAAGCCCTGGTACCACGATCCTGGAAGTACATCCAATCAACAGCTCGAGCTCAACTCCAAAGCCATCGATGTACCTGTTCACCTGCCCCAACAGAGACAGCCCCCAACGGGGTGAGCATACCAATACACAAAATCCCATAATCACAGTAATGAAATTCATAATTTACAGCAAAAGTAAATACTAATGAATTTTAAATGATACTCCCTGGATGGCAACGTCCTCATCCGGGATTCTGTGTATTGTTCCTGTTCTCACAATCATCAAACTCATCGTATCTCAAAAATCAGTAAATCAACACATTGATTTAACTCATAGCATGCCTGATTCTCAAGTATCAATAATTAATGATTCCAAATTCATTATACATACAAATATAGATATCTCGATATCTATTACTGATTTTCAACTTTGCTACCAATCACAGATAGCTCAAATGCCTAGCATTTATTTTACCAATTCTCCATTTCACTTAGACATCTCACATGTCTTATAATGAATACATGATTCCACGATCATTCTCAGGCATCTCAAATGCCCTACAATAGTCATATAAACCCAGTACCCCATATCTCTTATAAGGTCATAATACATCTAAAACACGTAATACTCGATCAATAACAAGAATCATCACCCCTTGCCAAAAACCCCCAAATTTCGAACCAAACCCTACAAAATTCGAAAATAAATTCGAACCAAAAATCACAAAATGGTAGGGAAAAACATGAGAAGCATGAAAAAGGGGTAAGGAAGGTTACCCAATCGAAAATCGGAAGGAAAATCGACCGAAATCGAAGAACCCTAGAAATTGGGGATCTGCGCTTTTCTGCAAAATCCGGACGTAAATCGCGACGAAACTTCGAATTGCCAGTATAGAAAGGAGCGCCTGGACGAGACGAAGCCACCGGTGGGTCGGACGCGCCGAACGGCGGCCGGACGGCGGCGGGTGCACCGCTTTTACGCGCGGGGGCTGGGGAAATCGGGAAATGGCCGACGCGGGAGGGAGAGAGAAGATAAGGTGCTGAAATGAAATTTTAATTAAAATCTCGGTTCAACTAGTATTTATAGCAAAAATACCCCGAAATACTAATAGCCCCACAAATACATCATGATTCATTAAAAATCACCTGTTTTCAAAAACTCTCTCTATAACTCCAAAACCCCCTACCGGTGCTCACACAAGCACCCGAGATTCCGATACACTTCAACAACCCAACTCTTAGGTTTTACACCGTAATGAGAATACAATCTCAACCTCGGAATCCAACGATCCCAACTACTCAAATAAACGAGCCCAGAAGGCCCAACACCGCGATTAAACTCCAAGTCGCCACGTAAAACAACTTTAGGGGTTATTAACACTCCGGGATTACCATCTATAATCCCTGGTCAACACAATATCCCCCACTAAAAGAATTTCGTCCTCGAAATTAGCACCGGTGTATCACGTAACACCCAGGCTACACAACAACATGAAGCCATAACCTCGATTCTTGACCATATCAGAATCGTCTTAAAAAAAATGCGAGGATACTTACCTCACATCAAACTCTGAAACAGAGCGACATACCAAAACCAACATATCACTCAAGAGGCAAAACGTACCTCGATGCGGTTCATTCCAAAAGTCAGTCCCTCATGACTGCAAAACAACCAATACTTACGACCGTAGATCGGACTGTCACCTTAGTTCTAATACAACTAGTAAGAACGCATCATGAATGAAACCTCAACCGTGAGAACGTTGACCTCGTGTCAAACTCTGGAGTGGAATAGACTTCCAAATCCATCATAACGTCAAAGAGCGTCAGCACAGCTCAACGCTAATACTCCAAAAGTAGTTAGTCAACTGAAACTGCAAGGATTCGAATCGCTCCCGATTCCATCGTAGATATCATTCAAAGACATCTCTATCATGACTCACGATGTCTAACATACATCGTTACTAGGGAAACACTAGTATACCACGGTGTACACATACCAAACCTGGTTTCCACTTTCAAACCTCCTCCATCGAATGAGCAGCCGCATCATTGCAACTCAATTTGGGCAACTCACGGCCACAGATTCACACAAAAGACATCTCACAAGATGTCCACCTACGGATATTCCAAGGATCACATCCTGATCATACATAAACCATCGAGACTCCACAGAGTTTCAAATTCTGAAAGGACATGCAATAAACCCATTGCATCCTCAACGCTTGTGTCGATAGCGACACCCAGCCAATCCGAATTCTTGCCATCCCTTGATAATCCTAGGATTTAACAATCCAAACTTGTGAAGGCTATCGCATAGCTTGAAGGAAAACACCAACAAGGAAACACCTCAACCCACACAAGATAATCCCTCCTCAAAGGGAGTCAATTAACTTCATGATTATTCCTCATAATCATCGTGCCATGGAGATTCCCAATCTCAAGGTGTTCCATATCTCTCATCAGAGATTTAACCATCCAAAAAATGCATAACTCTATGCTTGACAAAAAGGGAATCAATAACTGGCATCCGTACACTCACCGGTATACCTGCCTAAGCACTGACATCACATGCATACTCAATGCACTTGGCTCGGGTATCTACAACATACCCCTAAGCCCCCAAACACGACTGTCAATTCTGAGTCATTCCCATCCAGAGGAGGATGATAATTGACGATCAACAACATGGCGTGATTTCCAAAATCAACACCACACGTACCAATTTACCGAATCTTTCAAAGATTCCCAAATAGATATTATACTACCTCCTTCCCCACAAGGGAAGTGCTATCGAACTCGAGATCCACTAGTCTCTAACCACCGTTCGAAAAAACTGGATACAATAACACCCATTGCATCCCAAATACAGGGATTCCCCAGATCGAGTCAACAACGACTTGATGACTCTCTTGTTGGTACTTCAACATTATGAGCTGTCCCAGACAAGTCCCTCAAAACAAAAGACGTATAACGTTCTCATGGGGTGTCACATGCCTCAAACATCATGCTACAAATGGACAATCAAAAGCCTGCCAAAAGTCTTCAACGTATCATCATACGATTCACCAAACTCGGTTCCAACGTGCAGTATCATGGCTCCAACAAGCACACTATATCATCACTACGATATCTGGCTAGCAAAGTGCTGTCTCCATAGGTTCATATCAAGTCCACCAACAAACCATATGTTCCATCTCGGTATGCCATACCGTACAAACCGTTAGAGTAATGGGTCATCGCCCAACATATCTCTAAAATACCAAGCACAATGGACAACCCGGTGTCCTTGCTCACTTATGATGCAATCATAATCCGTTAAGACTTATCCCACACCCTCAAGGTGGGTGTAACCATGTCTACCCTATATCACAACACAAGCGAGTAGTTTCCTCAATGACTACTCTTACCACCAATCACTTGGCCCTAGCCAAACCAAAGAGCATACCCAAGGGTATCATTGCTCGACAAATATTTACCTCTATAACATGATGTGGTACATTACCGATACAATACATCCAATACTCCACCGAACAAACCTGCTCTGCAAAAAGGTCTCGTCAACTAGTGACCCAGACTCTATCATGTGCTCACCATCGGCACTCAAACCATACAACCAAATACATAACATAAATGTATTAACCATCAAAACGACGCTACACGTCTACATAGAACATCCACTATGTCATTGTCATCCCGTGACGGTACCTGTCAACATATGACTTTGAAACAATATTGTCGACTCGTAACGGTATATGTCGATACACGACGTCTATAATCTCATCGTCAAACACATGACAACATAAGTAAATCAACACATGATATCCACAATAGTGCTAAATAAACAGTAATATGCCATACCTCATTGCTAACAATATAGCGGCATACCTATCTCCGTCATCTAACAGTGGTACGCAATCAGCACCCATCGCTCGTAGGTGGCGTAATCCAGCGTCATGTGCATAGCGGCATAACCCGTCGCTATAGAATCAGGGGCATAATCCCTCGTCATAGAGTCAGCGGCATAAAACTTTGCTATAGACATCTGGCGGCATGAACCATCGCCATAGATGTAGCGGAATGTACCATCGCTATGAATACCCGGCGGCATAGGTCATGGCCAATAGAATAGTGGAATGAGACATCGCTATCAATACCCGGGGGCATAAACCATCGTCAATAGAATAGCGGAATGAGACATCGCTATCAATATATCCGGCGGCAAGAACCATCGCCAATCAATATAGTGGAATGAACCATCGCTATCAATATATCCGGCGGCATGAACCATCGCCAATCAATATAGCGGAATGAACCATCGCTATCAATACATCTGGCGGAATGAACCATCGCCAATCAATATAGCGGAATGAACCATCGCTATCAATATAGATAATGTGGTTGTTCCGGTCTTGTTATAGCAGCGGAATTTTAGGACCCCTCGCTTCGACATATAGCGGCATCATATGATATCCCTCGCTTCGACAATGACAGCAGCATGTTACCTCGCTTAGACATGACAGCGGCAAATATCATATTACCATCGCTTCATCTGACAGCGGCAAGTACCTCCCTCGCTCGAATATAACAACTACCGGAACTTCCACTAGCTCCATGTACCTGCATCCAGGTTAATACCACAGTTCACAATATAATGATCGATATCACGTTCCAGTTATAACCACAATATTCCACATTAATCACTAGAATTGTGACTGTTCCGGTCCCAATACAATAACGGAATTTTAGGACCCCTCGCTTCGACAATGACAGCGGCATGTTACATCGCTTAGACATGACAGCGGCAAGTACCTCCATCGCTCGGAGATAAAGGCTACTGGAACATTCATCAATTCTACCACAATAATCAAACACAACATTTGGTTCCATTATCACAATATATCACTATCATGACACATATATCATCACATGTAAGGGTTCACTATCCACGATATACATAATCAAAGGTGTAACACGTTTTACCGTCTGAAGCCCGTACGTCTCACCTTTCCTGATTTTCCTACAAAATCAGATCCCTTAACACATAATACATGAAGGGCCAGACATCACCATTAATGCCATCCCGTCACATTCTACACGATTCCTGCAACCACAATGATTAGCAGCACCACTTTTCATATCATAAAAGCACATAAACAACTAGTTGTGTCTTACAACATTAATGCCATCATGCATAAATATGTGCTATCAATAACTTCCTAAGCCCTTAACAGCCCCAAAGAGCTAACCACTGCTCTGATACCACTAATGTAAGGACCCCAAGCCTTTAACCCTTAATTAGTGTATTAATCATTATGTGTGGCACATGCTTTCAATAAAATCAATCGGGAAACTCAGATGATACTTTACCATTGAATGGCAACTACAAAATTTCTTTAATACTCAATTTTATAAGATCATCATCCTAACAACATATAGACTCATCAAGTTCGCCCATTACCATCCCCTTTTTGCCACTTTTTAAATTGTGGACTTTTATAAAAATTTGGGCAGAGTCTCCCCATAAATTGAGCTATCCCAAAACAAAAGCACATCACATAATATAATTCCCGGCCAGGGAATACACAATATGTGAGACCCCGTTATCACATCAAGATATAAAGGTGCAATATAGAGAACTAATCATACATGTGATTATATCAGAGTAATGTGCCGTGTTGATTAACCTGAGCTTTAGAGATTACAGTACCAAAATGTTCCAAAAGGAAAGACATACTTCCTACAAAGGTACTACGTCAGTCTTACTCTACTCAGAAGAAGCTATACAAAAACTCTAACATGCTAATCCTGTAGCACTCCTTACAGCTCAGCATATCAACCCCGGCCCTGGTTCTCGTCAACAAAAGCACCTACAAAGACAACCCCCAACACATGAGCATAACACAATTCATATTTAACATAATATGAAAGTAAGGCATAAATGCAAATCTTAAACACAAGCCCTTCCTGTATTTCCAGCATTTATATCGCCCATTGGTTGTCCCTGTACCATAATTCATAATAGAAACACATTATATGAATGTATGGATATGCAATGTCATGACATTCCTTTTCCCTTAATCCTTATTTCATCCTGAGCCCTTATCATTAGTACATTTTAATGCTTCTTGCTACTCCATGTAAGCGGAATTCTTCCTCGCTTCCAATGGACTTTAGCGTTGCTACTCCATGTAAGCGGAATTCTTCATCGCTTCCAATGGACTTTAGCGTAAGCCATTAAAATCCTTACTAAGATAACTTTGACTCGTGAAATACACCTCTTATATTTCACAACATACATATGCAAAAACAATGCATAAAAACATGTATCATAACCATAATGCACCACATTGCATTCATCATGTGTCATAAAGACAAACATAAAGTACATGTTACCGTTGGGATGCCCGTACGTCGCTTACGTACCTTTCCAAAAGATAGAGGAGTAAATCAACTTTGTCTCCTCGGTTGTGCTGGCACCTGGGATGGTTCTACTAGCCACACAACACAATATTAGGCACCTCATAATAATACGGAAACAAAACTTAAATAAAATCACATTTTTCAAAAAAATGGCACTACCGATCGATCGGCCCTCATCACCGATCGATCGGTGAACTGTTGGAATTTAAGAAAAAGGCTACGGCCTTGGCCGATCGATCGGCGTTCCACACCGATCGATCGGTCGATCATTGCAACGCAGGTTTTTCCAGAATTCCCTAACACACATATTCATACCTTTAAATCTAACATGCAAGACATAATACATGCCAAGACCAACATGCTAGCATTTGAACTACACTACCCTGAGTGTATTCAATCCAAAATTACACCCTAAGCATAAGCCTACATGCATAAACGTCGACCACTTATACAAGCACTGGGTCAACTTTTCTGAAAACAGGGTGACATTTTTATTTCCAGAATGCTTGAGCACCTCTTTTTATGCTATTAATACTAACACATATAACATAAATTATGCCCGAACAAACATGCCAAGGGCTTCACAAAACTACCATGCATATTTGTACATCAAAGGGTTACCAAAACCTAAGCTTAACGTGCATGATAACGCCTTCATAAAAGTACTCCTCACACATATATTTCCAGAAAACAGGGCACTTGAACCTTGCCCAGAATTTTCGAACACTACTTTTCACATGATTAAATCTTTCACATAATACATGCAACATGCTCAAGGAAATATACTGGTATTTTCAACAAGTTACCATACACAAAAACACATCGAAGGTTCAACCAAAACCTAAGTTAGCATGCTTCGAATAATCATGGTAAAACTCTTCCTATCATGAAAAACAGAGTACTTTACTGCTTGGATGTTCGAGGAACCCTTTTCTCTACCACAAATCTAGCACATAAAGCATGCAAGTTTCTTAACTAAACATGCTAAAGGCTTCACAAACATCACATAAAGGTACTCATAACAATATAACATCATACCCTAAACTAGCATGCTAAATCTGCTACTAAGAACAAGCATGCCAGGAAACTGAAAACTGGGAAGAAAACGTGATTCCTCACCACTTTTGCCCTTCAATTTTCTATATGCAAAGAAGAATAAAACCCGATCACTTTTCTCCTGGAACTCGACCAAGTTGCAGAGAAATGAAGGGAAAAAGAAGGAAGATTTGTGGAAGAGGCAAGAAGAAAATATCTTCAAGTAAAGTTGCTTGCTTAGTCAATGCTTTCCCAGAAAAACAGGGGTGGGCGTGGGTTTGGCTGCAAGTGGGGGTTGGGTGGTTACATGTGGGGTGGTTTGGGGTGTTTAATTGTGTCCCAGTATTTCATACGATGTATAAAAATATCCCTCCTCGATATTTTATTATTCTACCACATCAACACAACAATTAAAAACACCTAACATGCTTCCTAAACCACATCATCAAATTAAATAAATTAATCCCACATACAAACGCCTTAAACATATAGGTTCATAATTAACCACCCTTAAATGCATGATTACCCACATAATCATTTCGGGGATATCACAATACTCCCCTACTTATAAGATTTCGTCCCGAAATCAAACATGCTGCTAACCAGAAATAAAACAATACATAAACGCATACCAGAAAACAGCTCTGGATAGTACTGCATCATGTGTCGCTCTGTCTCCCACGTGGCCTCCTCGACACCCCTACGATCCCACTGTACCTTGATCATAGGAATAACCTTGTTCCGAAGTCTGCGGTCTGCTCTATCCAAAATCCTGATAGGCCGCTCCACATAAGAAACATCGGACTCAATCTGCACCTCTGAAGGATGCAACACATGTGAAGGATCTGGCTCATACTTCCTCAGCATAGACACATGAAAAACGTCGTGTATGCCAGACAGAGAGGGCGGTAAAGCCAACCGGTACGCCAGAGTACCAATACGCTGTAAGATCTCATACGGCCCTACATACCTCGGGGATAACTTCCCTCGCATCCCAAACCGTACTACGCCTCTGAAGGGTGAGATCTTTAAAAATACTCTGTCGCCTAACTGAAACTCCAACGGTCTACGCCGCTGATTGGCATATGCTGCCTGTCTATCCTGAGCTGCCTTCATCTTTGTTCTGATAACCTTAACTTTCTCTTCCATTTCCTGAACCAACTCAGGTCCTCCAACCGACTTACGGTCTATGTCATCCCAATACAAGGGTGACCTACAACGCCTACCATAGAGGGCCTCGAAAGGAGCCATCTGTATACTTGCCTGGTAGCTGTTGTTGTAAGAAAATTCCACCAAGGCTATCGAGTCCTGCCATGAAGTGTCGAACTCCAGCACACAAGCCCTCAACATATCTTCGAGCGTCTGTATCGTACGCTCGGTCTGTCCGTCCGTCTGGGGGTGATAGGCTGTGCTCAACCTCAACTCTGTACCTAGAGTTGTCTGCAGACCTTCCCAAAAGTGAGATGTAAACCGCGGATCTCGATCTGACACAATCGAAACAGGGATCCCGTGCAGTCTCACCACATCTCTGACATATAACTGCGCCATCCTTAAGTGCGTGAAGGTCATACAGTAGGGAATGAAATGAGCACTCTTAGTCAATCTGTCCACGACTACCCAGATGGCATCAAAACTCGAAACAGTCCTCGGCAAGTGGGTCACGAAATCCATAGATACGTGCTGCCACTTCCACTCGGGTACCTCTAAACTTCTTAGTTCACCTCCAGGCCTTTGTCTCTCAGCTTTCACTTGCTGACAAATCAAACAACGCTTGACAAAAGAGGTGACATCCTGTTTCATACGCCTCCACCAGAACTGGCTGCGTAGATCCTTATACATCTTCTTCCCACCTGGATGGATACTCATCCTGCTGCAATGAGCTCGCTATAATATACCTTGGCGCAACTCGGGTGTATCTGGAACCACCCATCTGTCGCCGAGCCTCAGAGAGCCGTCCTCAGCCACTTTGAATCTCGATGGCTGTCCTGAAAGAACCACTAACATCCATCTCTGAACCTCTGCATCGGTCCCCTGAGCCTTCCTGATGTGATCATATATAACAGGCTCAGCTAGCAAGGTCAAAACCTGTACTGGTGAAGAAGATACATCATAATCGAATCCCAAATGGCAGTAGGAGCCAAACATAGCTGATAGAGACATAGCATCCTCTGCTGTGCTCCTCACCTTCCGACTCAAAGCGTCGGCTGTCAAATTTGCTTTTCCCGGGTGGTATTCGATTTCACAATCGTAGTCCTTCAGCAGGTCCATCCATCTCCTCTGCCTCATGTTCAGCTCAGCCTGTGTAAACAAGAACTTCAGGCTCTTATGATCAGTGAAGATGGTGAATGAGGTACCATATAAGTAGTGTCGCCATATCTTCAAGGCGAACACTATAGCTGCCAACTCCAGATCATGGACTGGATACCTCGTCTCATGTGGCTTCAACTGTCTCGAAGCGTAAGCCACTACATGTCTGTCCTGCATCAGTACGCACCCTAATCCCTGTAGAGATGCATCGGTATAAAGGACAAATCCTTTGTTCTCCTTGGGTATCACTAGAACGGGTGCAGTAGTTAGTCTGTGCTTTAATTCCCGGAAGCTCTGCTCACAAGCCTCTGACCAACAAAATGGGACTCCCTTCTGAGTCAGCTGTGTAAGTGGCTTGGCGATCTTTGAGAAACCCTCGACGAAACGTCGATAATAGCCAGCCAGACCAAGAAAACTTCGAATCTCACTGACAGAAGTAGGGGTAGACCAATCCATAACTGCCTCTATCTTCCTCGGGTCTACTGATATCCCCTCTCGTGATATGATATGGCCCAAAAATGCAACACTGTTCAGCCAAAACTCACACTTGCTGAGTTTGGCGTACAACTGATGATCTCTGAGGATCTGGAGTACTATCCTCAGATGATCGGCATGATCCTCCTCATTCCTCGAATAGACCAGGATGTCATCAATAAACACGATCACAAACTGATCGAGGTACTCCTGAAATACTCTGTTCATCAGGCTAATAAAGACTGCAGGTGCATTTGTCACACCGAACGGCATCACCAAGAACTCATAGTGCCCATACCGAGTTCTAAAACCCGTCTTTTGGACATCACCAGCTCTAACCCGTACCTGGTGATAGCCTGACCTCAAATCTATCTTAGAGTACACCTCTGTACCCTGAAGTTGGTCGAACAGATCATCAATCCTCGGAAGCGGATATCTGTTCTTCACTGTAGCCTTGTTCAGTTGCCTGTAGTCAATGCACAGACGCATTGATCCATCCTTCTTTTTCACGAACAAGACTGGCGCACCCCAAGGCGATACACTAGGACGGATGTATCCCTTGTCGAGAAGTTCCTGTAACTGTACCTTCAGTTCCCTTAGCTCTGCCGGTGCCATCCTGTATGGGGCACGAGAAATGGCTGATGTCCCTGGCAGCAGCTCAATAGCAAACTCAACATCCCTGACAGGCGGAAATCCCGGAATCTCATCAGGAAACACATCAATGAATTCCGCCACAACCGGAATATCCTCGGCTCTCACTTCCTTCTCCTCTGAAGTATCCATGGCATAAATAAGGTACCCAGTGTGGCCGCGTTCCAATAACCGCGACATCTTAACCGCCGAGATTACTGGTATCTTTGGACGAGAGCCGTCCCCATAAAAAGTCCACTGGAACCCCTGATCAGACAGAAAACGAACCATCCTCTTTTGGCAATCTACCATAGCTCGGTATCTGCTCAACACGTCAATGCCGATAATGCAGTCAAAGTCTGCCATCTCTAACTGAATCAAATCGGCCCTCAGATCATTGCCCTCAAAATAAATGAGGCAATCAGATAATAGCCGATCCGCAATCACATGCTTTCCCGTAGGTGTCGAGACCATGAGAGGCGTGGGTAACAGAGACGAGCACAAATGGTGTCCTTCCACAAAGTCAGTAGATACAAAGGAATGGGAAGCACCTGTATCTATCAATATAAGTGCAGGGTACGTAAGTAAATGGCACGTACCAGCAATGACCTCCTCTGGGGCTGCCTCGGCCTGCTCCCTGGTCAGTGCATACACCTGTCCCTGCGGCGGTCCTGTCGTCTGACCTCCCAGTGGTCGTGGTGCAAACTGCTGCCTCTGTGGTGCCCTCCCAGCATCAAACCTTGGCCTATTCGGCCCTGAATCTGTCTGAACTGCCCGATTGGGGCAACCCCGAGCTATGTGGCCCATCTTGCCACAGATATAGCAACCTCGACAGTCACGTAACAAATGCCATCCTCCACAGTTGGTACACCTGGTTACCTCTGTCCTGCTTCCCTGTGTGTGCCCCCGGGTGTTCTGCTTCTGTCCATGAGACTTCTTCCCACTAAACCTGGAAGATGATGAGGCCCCACGAGCCTTGAACTGATCCCCTCGTGGCCTCAGACTATCAGTAGTAGGCCTCTGTGATGGTACAAAAGGGGGTACAACATCCTTGTATGCGCCTACGGCAATCTCTGCCAACTCTGCCCGTGTCAGGGCGTCGTCAAACGAGCTGGGGTTGTTAGAGGCTACCCTTCACTCTTCCCTGGTTATCTAACCACTGCTCTGATACCACTAAATGTGAGACCCCGTTATCACATCAAGATATAAAGGTGCAATATAGAGAACTAATCATACATGTGATTATATCAGAGTAATGTGCCGTGTTGATTAACCTGAGCTTTAGAGATTACAGTACCAAAATGTTCCAAAAGGAAAGACATACTTCCTACAAAGGTACTACGTCAGTCTTACTCTACTCAGAAGAAGCTATACAAAAACTCTAACATGCTAATCCTGTAGCACTCCTTACAGCTCAGCATATCAACCCCGGCCCTGGTTCTCGTCAACAAAAGCACCTACAAAGACAACCCCCAACACATGAGCATAACACAATTCATATTTAACATAATATGAAAGTAAGGCATAAATGCAAATCTTAAACACAAGCCCTTCCTGTATTTCCAGCATTTATATCGCCCATTGGTTGTCCCTGTACCATAATTCATAATAGAAACACATTATATGAATGTATGGATATGCAATGTCATGACATTCCTTTTCCCTTAAATCCTTATTTCATCCTGAGCCCTTATCATTAGTACATTTTAATGCTTCTTGCTACTCCATGTAAGCGGAATTCTTCCTCGCTTCCAATGGACTTTAGCGTTGCTACTCCATGTAAGCGGAATTCTTCATCGCTTCCAATGGACTTTAGCGTAAGCCATTAAAATCCTTACTAAGATAACTTTGACTCGTGAAATACACCTCTTATATTTCACAACATACATATGCAAAAACAATGCATAAAAACATGTATCATAACCATAATGCACCACATTGCATTCATCATGTGTCATAAAGACAAACATAAAGTACATGTTACCGTTGGGATGCCCGTACGTCGCTTACGTACCTTTCCAAAAGATAGAGGAGTAAATCAACTTTGTCTCCTCGGTTGTGCTGGCACCTGGGATGGTTCTACATAGCCACACAACACAATATTAGGCACCTCATAATAATACGGAAACAAAACTTAAATAAAATCACATTTTTCAAAAAAATGGCACTACCGATCGATCGGCCCTCATCACCGATCGATCGGTGAACTGTTGGAATTTAAGAAAAAGGCTACGGCCTTGGCCGATCGATCGGCGTTCCACACCGATCGATCGGTCGATCATTGCAACGCAGGTTTTTCCAGAATTCCCTAACACACATATTCATACCTTTAAATCTAACATGCAAGACATAATACATGCCAAGACCAACATGCTAGCATTTGAACTACACTACCCTGAGTGTATTCAATCCAAAATTACACCCTAAGCATAAGCCTACATGCATAAACGTTGACCACTTATACAAGCACTGGGTCAACTTTTCTGAAAACAGGGTGACATTTTTATTTCCAGAATGCTTGAGCACCTCTTTTTATGCTATTAATACTAACACATATAACATAAATTATGCCCGAACAAACATGCCAAGGGCTTCACAAAACTACCATGCATATTTGTACATCAAAGGGTTACCAAAACCTAAGCTTAACGTGCATGATAACGCCTTCATAAAAGTACTCCTCACACATATATTTCCAGAAAACAGGGCACTTGAACCTTGCCCAGAATTTTCGAACACTACTTTTCACATGATTAAATCTTTCACATAATACATGCAACATGCTCAAGGAAATATACTGGTATTTTCAACAAGTTACCATACACAAAAACACATCGAAGGTTCAACCAAAACCTAAGTTAGCATGCTTCGAATAATCATGGTAAAACTCTTCCTATCATGAAAAACAGAGTACTTTACTGCTTGGATGTTCGAGGAACCCTTTTCTCTACCACAAATCTAGCACATAAAGCATGCAAGTTTCTTAACTAAACATTGTATAGGCTTCACAAACATCACATAAAGGTACTCATAACAATATAACATCATACCCTAAACTAGCATGCTAAATCTGCTACTAAGAACAAGCATGCCAGGAAACTGAAAACTGGGAAGAAAACGTGATTCCTCACCACTTTTGCCCTTCAATTTTCTATATGCAAAGAAGAATAAAACCCGATCACTTTTCTCCTGGAACTCGACCAAGTTGCAGAGAAATGAAGGGAAAAAGAAGGAAGATTTGTGGAAGAGGCAAGAAGAAAATATCTTCAAGTAAAGTTGCTTGCTTAGTCAATGCTTTCCCAGAAAAACAGGGGTGGGCGTGGGTTTGGCTGCAAGTGGGGGTTGGGTGGTTACATGTGGGGTGGTTTGGGGTGTTTAATTGTGTCCCAGTATTTCATACGATGTATAAAAATATCCCTCCTCGATATTTTATTATTCTACCACATCAACACAACAATTAAAAACACCTAACATGCTTCATAAACCACATCATCAAATTAAATAAATTAATCCCACATACAAACGCCTTAAACATATAGGTTCATAATTAACCACCCTTAAATGCATGATTACCCACATAATCATTTCGGGGATATCACACAATACTCAACAGAATACAGAACACAAAGTAAATTCCCAGCCAGGGAAGACACCACACATAAGACGATAAAAGTGGGTTTCAACACCCACATAATACACTAACGACTCTCATATCATTAGCAATTCTACCCTTAATTGCATGCAACATATAATGAAAGAGAGAAAGGCTCATGCCATTATATACAACCCATATACAAGTATAATCGTGCTCACATGTGAGCATCATAAATGTGTATATAACCCTCAGGTGTATATAAGTACTCTGTACGATACCGTGCTCCATCAAGCCCTGGTACCACGATCCTGGAAGTACATCCAATCAACAGCTCGAGCTCAACTCCAAAGCCATCGATGTACCTGTTCACCTGCCCCAACAGAGACAGCCCCCAACGGGGTGAGCATACCAATACACAAAATCCCATAATCACAGTAATGAAATTCATAATTTACAGCAAAAGTAAATACTAATGAATTTTAAATGATACTCCCTGGATGGCAACGTCCTCATCCGGGATTCTGTGTACAGTCCCTGTTCTCACAATCATCAAACTCATCATATCTCAAAAATCAGTAAATCAACACATTGATTTAACTCATAGCATGCCTGATTCTCAAGTATCAATAATTAATGATTCCAAATTCATTATACATACAAATATAGATATCTCGATATCTAATACTGATTTTCAACTTTGCTACCAATCACAGATAGCTCAAATGCCTAGCATTTATTTTACCAATTCTCCATTTCACTTAGACATCTCACATGTCTTATAATGAATACATGATTCCACAATCATTCTCAGGCATCTCAAATGCCCTACAATAGTCATATAAACCCAGTACCCCATATCTCTTATAAGGTCATACTATTCTAGTATCACGCACGCTTGTGGCGGCGATGTCAAGGTTGGGTCGTTCCATAACTATATCAACACATACATATAACCATACGCACGACCATCAATGCAATCAAAATACATTATGCATTTCACAAATGCTCTCATATAAAGTAATGCTCGTACGTCGCACGTACCTTAAATCTCCGAAGTCCGAGTCAAACCTCGCTCGAGTTCCATGCCCCGAGGAATGATGTGCTAACACGATAAATAATTCACAATTATTTACGAACATGCAACCCATGCTCAAGCACACCCACAATCCTCATACAGAAAATTATTGTCAACACACGACAATTTACCATTTAAAAGACCCGGGGTAGGGCATATACAGGGAGGGAAATCGAATGAGACATTATCGAAAATTGCTCAAGAGTTAACCCTAAAATTCGAACCCTAACATCTCAATTCGAACCCAATTAAGCATCATAATACATCTAAAACACGTAATACTCGATGAATAACAAGAATCATCACCCCTTGCCATAAACCCCCAAATTTTGAACCAAACCCTACGAAATTCGAAAATAAATTCGAATCAAAAATCACAAAATGGTAGGGAAAAACACGAGAAGCATGAAAAAGGGGTAAGGAAGGTTACCCAATCGAAAATCGGAAGGAAAATCGACCGAAATCGAAGAACCCTAGAAATTGGGGATCGGCGCTTTTCTGCAAAATCCGGACGTAAATCGCGACGAGACTTCAAATTGCCGCTATAGAAAGGAGCGCCTGGACGAGACGAAGCCACCGGTGGGTCGGACGCGCCGAACGGCGGCCGGATGGCGGCGGGCGCACTGCTTTTACGCGCTGGGGCTGGGGAAATCGGGAAATGGCCGACGCGGGAGGGAGAGAGAAGATAAGGTGCTGAAATGAAATTTTAATTAAAATCTCGGTTCAACTAGTATTTATAGCAAAAATACCCCGAAATACTAATAGCCCCACAAATACATCATGATTCATTAAAAATTATCTGTTTTCAAAAACTCTCTCTCTAACTCCAAAACCCCCTACCGGTGCTCACACAAGCACCCGAGATTCCGAGACACTTCAGCAACCCAACTCTTAGGTTTTACACCGTAATGAGAATACAATCTCAACCTCGGAATCCAACGATCCCAACTACTCAAATAAACGAGCCCAGAAGGCCCAACACCACGATTAAACTCCAAGTCGCCACGTAAAACAACTTTTGGGGTTATTAACACTCCGGGATTACCATCTATAATCCCTGGTCATCACAGCGCCTCTGTTTAACGTCGGTGGCCCGACGTCAGTCCTTGCGATCAGTCGAAGTTAGGTGGATCCTCGAGGACCACCTTGATGTTCACCTGTCCACCTTCCTCGGTTTGGATACCATCGTAGTAGTGCTTCAATCAGTGACCATTCACCTTGAATGTCTTAGTGGTGTCCAAACTTTGAATTTCCACTGCACCATGGGATATACATTAGTAATGATATAAGGTCCATGCCATCTAGAACGAAGCTTACCTGGAAATAGGGGAAGGCGTGAATGGTAAATGAGAACTTTTTGACCAACTTCAAAACTCCTTCTTGATATCATTTGGTCATGGAAGTCCTTCGTCTTATCCTTGTAGATCCTTGTACTCTAATACGCCTAATTCCTTATCTCTTCTAGTTCTTGCAATTGCAACTTCCGATGCAAGCCACTCTCCTCATAGTTCATGTTGAAATGCTTCACATCCAGCATGCTCTATGCTCCAACTCTACAGGAAGATGACATGGTTTACCAAAAATTAGTCGATATGGTGACATACCTATTGGAGTCTATATGCAGTCCGGTAAGCCCACAGTGCGTCATCCAGTCTTAAGCTCCAATCCTTCCTTGTTGGGTTGACTGTCTTTTCCAATATGGCTTTGATTTCTCGGTTAGAGACCTCGGCTTGGCCATTTGTTTGCGGATGGTAGGCGGTGGATACTTTATGGGTCACATGATACTTCTTGAAAAGACTTTCCACTGTCCGATTACAAAAGTGTGTACCTCTATCACTGATTATAGCTCTTGGGATTCCAAACCTAGAGAAAAAGTTATGTTTGACAAAATCTGCAACAACTTTGGAATCGTCAGTCCGGGTAGCAATAGCTTCGACCCATTTCGAGACATAGTCAACAACAAGAAGTATATAAATATGACCATAAGAGATAGGAAATGGTCCCATAAATTCGATGCCCCAAACGTCAAAAATCTCAGAAATAAGAATGGGTTGTTGAGGAATCTCCTTTCGTTGGGAGATTTTACCGGTCAATTGGCATTGCGCACTGTTCTTGCAAAAATAGTAGGCAACACGAAACAATGTAGGCCAAAAGAACCCACATTCTAGCACCTTCCTAGAATGTCCTCTTTGCACCAAAATGCCCACCACAAGCGTATGAATGGCAGAACTTAAGAATGTTATTTACCTCAGTTTCGGGTATGCATCTTCTAAGGATTTGTCCGCGCAGTTCTTCCATAGGTAAGGATCATCCCATATATAGTACTTGGCATCACTCCTTATCTTAGCTCTTTGAGACCTAGGCAATTCAGAAGGTAGTACATTAGAGGCTAAGAAGTTCACAATATGAGCATACCATGGAAGATTGTCGCTTATGGAGAGTAGATGCTCATCCGGGAATTCCTCCTTCAAACAAAGCTCCTCATCCACATGTGGTAGGCGGCTCAACTGATCCGCTACTTTGTTCTCGCTGCCCTTCTTATCCTTGGTTTGTATGTCGAACTTACTCAAGAGTAAAATCCATCGTATCAACCTGGGTTTTGCCTCCTTCGTCATCATCAGATAGCGGAGCTGCATGAACAGAATAAACAATGACTTTAGTACCAAGTAGATAAGATCGAAACTTTTCAAGAGCAAAAACAACTGCTAAAAGCTCTTTCTCAATACTGGAATAGTTCTGTTGAGCATCATTCAAGGTCTTTGATGCATAGTAGATGACATGTGACGCTTTCCCCTCTTTTTGGCCTAAGACAACACCAACCGCATAGTCACTGGCATTGCACATGATCTCGAAAGGCTTACTCTAGTCGGGAGGTTGTATGATGGGAGTATAAGTCAATGACTCCTTCAGTCGATCAAAAGCTCTCTTGCTTGCTTCATCCATCTCAAAAGGAACATCCTTTTGTAATAGCTTATACAAAGGTGTAGCTGTGAGGCCCCGTTACTAATTAATTATGATTAATCCGGATTAACGGTGCTTAAGCAAACCCAGGTGATTAAAAGATGGGAATTCGAATTGAGGTATTCCGGATCACAACACTTTATTTTTAATTGAGATAAAATACATCAAATAATAATTAAAAAGCAAAGACATGCACAAGCTTTATGAAGCCACCACACTTGATTTATGCTCCTTCTCTCTCATCCATTAAATCAGAAATTCCTCCTCCATCTCTTTAGTGTTCGAACCTTCAGCCTTCTTAGCATAAAACCTCTTGCAATTTTTGAGTGCATGCCACATGCAATGGTGGATTTGGGAAGGAAACAAGATAGGAAAACCGAATTGGAGCAAGAACTTGAGAGGAAGAAGCAAAAGATGTAGAATTCAGCAAATACAAGAAGCAAAAATGGGTTTGGGCATTTTGGCACAGGTGCGCTGAATCCTTGAGCTTAGGACGACTTTGGCTCTTGTTTTGGTTTCAAATCTCGACCAATTGAAGGTATAAAGGTTTTCATTGAGTTTATAAACTAAAAATGGTTCGAATTATTGCATTTGAGTTGGAATTGAAGAGAGAAATCTTGCTGTCAAATGTAATCTGCAGTTTTCAGTTTGTTCATTGTCTGGTATGTCGCGTTTTATGCATGATTAAAATTCGAATTTGAAGATGACTCCCCTGATAAAAGTTGTATTATTTTGTGTTAGCTTTAATTAGCCACCAAAATCAGTTAATTTAGAGTTAAGATGAAAAAGTTATGGTCATTTTACCAAAATGTGTAAAATCTGGAAATTTAATGCATTCGAGTTACATGCAGTGTGTTCTTCGAATTTCTGGGAATAAATTGCTACAAAGTTGAAGTTTTAGGCTCTAATAAGAGGTGTAGTATTTGGTGTTAGCTTGCATTTGGAATTGGCCTCACTCAAGTTGGAGTTCATATGCAAAAGTTATGCCAATTTTACCACATGGTGTTCAATCTGGAAAAAGGATTTCATACAAGTTTTTAGGCTTATACGTGTTTCAAATAATGTACCTCAAGATGAACTATTTTGCTTAAATCTCATAAGAGATGTATTGTATATATTTGAGTTATATTGCATTAGAAACTGGCCTAACATGATTTGGAGTTCATATGAGTGAGTTATGACGTTTTCACTGTCACTGCTTAATCTGCACTAACAGAGAATTAGAATTCGATGAATTATGCTATGAATCGACCTCTAGACCTATGATTTAGCTAAAATCCATAAAATATGAAATGAACCTTGTTGTTGTCGAATGTTTCCCACTAGTTTGAAGTCATTTGGAGGTCTTATGAATTTATAGTGATTTTTCTACAAAAATGGGTCAAGCTGAAAATTAAGAAAATCATTAAGGGTCATATTTTTAAGTTGCATTTGATTCAATGCACTATTTGAACACCTAGTGTCATTGTGGAATTTACATGACCAGGTTAATAGATTCCGGTGTTGACTCGAGAAGTCTCGGTAGATTAGCTTGGGTCGAGGTACGTTGAAATGAGTTGTATCATGACGTCTGGCAAAGGCGTGTAATGATACTACTGTATGACCTTTTATGCCATTACTTGATTGATATGATTTTATTGTCACTGTATGATTCTTATGTGACTATATGACATGATGAATGTATTGGATTACATGATTTCTATATACTTTCACATGAGATTGCATGATATATTGAGTTGCATATGTCATTTGATGCATTTGATTGACTCTGAGTGTCGGGGACGACGAGCATGGCGATGACAGGCAGTATAGGTAGCGATTGTAGTCACGCGCGTGTCACCGGACCTAGACACGAGGGATGGATGAACACAGCACATAGGATGAGTCTCCTAGCGCAATGTGCGTGTGTTCCCTCTGCTCGAGCTGATATTTATTGATGATACCTTCCTTTGGACTCCGATTTTTGGTATCTTGAGATTCGATTCTTTGTATCCATTCATACATCGCAATCATACATGGTATGTATTGCATGGTACTTTGTTGTCATGTCTTTGTTGTATGGGCATGACAGGCGGTACAGGTAGACGTACTGCGGATGCTCGAGGTGAAGCATCGATGAATACCAGAGCGAGCTCAGATTATGTTTTATGTTTTGAGTCCCAGTAGTTGTTAGAGTATTTTGACTTAAGTTTTAAATTTACCGGGGTATGCCCCGAGTATCTGTATTTTAGTTATGCTACTACCGGTTGATGTTATACTTGGTAATTATGTTATGATCAACATGTTAAATTGGAAACTGGAATTATATATTTTCAGTATCAGTATATATGTATCACCTAAAAGCTAAATTTTCTTAGGGCCGTTTGACAAGACATTTGAAATAAATCTTCCGCTGTTTACGCAAATAATCATTATGTGTTCATTAAACACCACATTAGGATCGAGCCCTCACATTATGGTATTAGAACATATATCTGGGATATGCTCAAACTAGAGTTAGGACACTGAATATAGACACAAATGAATTGTTTGTACATGTGTCTGACTATGTGATTTTATATGCTCTTTCTTGCTATGATTACATGTTAGATAATGAAATGTTAGACATGTAATGGATTATTAAGCAAGGATAGCTAGATGTCATATCTCTAAATATTTTAATATGCTGATTTGCATATAATGTAGAGAATTTGAATGCTGAGTTGCATAGAATCTAGAAAATTTGAATGCTGAGTTGCATACAAGCTAGAGAATTTGAGAATTTTATCTGTTAGCACTGATAGTTGCTGATACGATGTTGATATAGAATAAGTACTGAGAACATCTCTGACTTCAGATTGTATATGATGTTTTGATTTTATGATGGACAGTTAGTGTTTGAACAGGTAGCAGTAATATGAACGTTAATGGCTATCTAGCGAACCTGTAGGCACTGTAAACTGTTAATGAATTATAACATGGTGATAATTATTGTGACATTTATTTATCACTTTGGGACTTAATCCTTGTAATTAGTGAGATGACACTAGAACTAGTTAAAAAGCATTTTGTCGATTGACATTGGGAATTTAAGTCTGAAAGACCAAGGTTATACGTATGAGTTTACATCAAAACCTGTGTACGTCGAGATGATGATTTAGAACTTGAGAATATTGAAATTAGTGATATTTCAATTGAAGAATATAGTGTAGTTGTTGTGAGAAACAAGGAGAATTGGTTTGAATGAGGACTTGGATATGGGGGCTTTCATAATTTAGTTCCATTCTATGTGTCCGAACTATGAATAAAAACTACAGTATGAACTCTTCTAGATAAGAGTATCTAGAGAAATTGTAGTGATGAAAGACGAGTTTTCCCTCTTGTTGACGCGAGAAAGAATGTTTACGAGAAAGCCATGTTGATTACATGGAAAATGATAAACGATTACCGTGGACTTGAGACATAGAAGTACATGCTTAATCTCGATAGATATTCACTAGTCAAGAGATTATAAATCGAATGAAGAATAAGACACCGATGTGGTGCGAAGTAGTTAAAACTGGATTAAAGGTTCATGAAGTGACTATCATTGGGATAATCCAAGTAGTCCTAGAAAAGTTTCAAAAGTATCACTCCAATTTATCCAGCTCTAGTAGTTCTAGAGGTACTATCAGATTGTAGAATATCAAATATTTTTGAGGTCACTGTGGATGTAAATATCTACTGATCCATTTGAAAAAAATAATAGGAACTGATATTGATGGTGGTCAGTCAGAGCATGTGCGTTACGTGCTCAGGAACAGATGCAACCATAACAACAAATACCCTGAGCTAGGGGTAGATATCATAATGGTTATTCTTTTCGACCACTCAGTTCCAGCAACAGTTAATTATCTGCAGACTAGAGAGTATACATTGAAAGAGGATAAGATTAGAGATGCTTCAGTACTAGTGATCGCAGATACATGTCATGTAGTTGATCGCGCTGCACAAGTGTTATTGACACAAAAGCATTGTTTTCATACATTGCCTCAAATGTGCATTGGTTATTATGATTTGGAAAATAAATCAGCAGTGCTAATCATACTATCCACACTTGTAATAGTGAACTGTAGCTGACAGTTTAATGATAGTGATGGGGATTCGAATTCAATGGTATTGCTCATATATGGTTTTGATTGTATCAAGGGTATGGATACTCTGATAAATTTTGAGATATTGTAAGTTGATTTCAGAGTATAATGAATTTTTAACCATATTGTGGCTCCAAAGGAAATGTTTACAGCCACGAATAGCAAGCTAAGATACTAATAGTATCAGCTATGAAAATATTGCGGTTGCGATATTTGGAAAATAAAGGATATTTGATAATAAAGAGTTAATGCTCACCAGGAAGAGTCGAGGTTGACTGATATCTTAGTGGTAAGAAAACTTACCAAGATTTTCCTGAAGAAATAAAAAAAATTTCACTAGAGAAGAAAATCGATTTAAACTATTTGTTGATGTCAAGGAATAGATTCGATATTGAAAGTACTGTACAGAATGTCATCAGCAAAGTTGACAGATACAGAATAATAGTTGCATAATCTCCTTGATACGAGTACATATGTCTGAGTATGTCACTTGAGGAAAACATCAGCATTGTCCGTGAAGAAGAAAGCTGATATTATGAAGATGTGTATCGACTAAAGGTAGTTGAATTGGGTTATTGTCAAGAATAAATATCCACTACCTAAGATCAAGAACTATTTGATCAAATTGTAAGGAACCTCGATGTATAAGAATAATGAAAATACCCACTACCTAGGCAATTGGTCAAACCAGATATAAGCATTTCGAATTTTTGAAAATGCCGTGTGGTCTGACAACTATACCAGTAGAGTTATGAATTTGATAAATAAAATATTCCGTAACTTTTGGGCGAAATTGTAATCATATTCATCAGTGGTATACTAGTGTATACGAGAACCACACAGAACATCTGTGATTGATTTTCAGACGCTTCGTGAAGCTCAAATTGTGTACCAAGTTATCGAAGTGTAAATCTTGGGTTGAATCGAGTATTGTTTTGGGATCGGTGATATCAACTCACCGGATACTTGTTGATCCCAGTAGAGTAAAGGTAGTACTAATTTGGCCAATAACAACCAGTGTACGCAAGATACAAGGTGTTATGGGTTTTGCGAGATATTAGAGGCTTTTATGAAGGATGAACCAATTGACCAAGAAGAAATTTGAGTTTCGTTTGGTCAGATGAATTTGAAAGCGGTTGTCATAACTAAAATGGAAGTGAACTACAGCCCCAATGTTGATTTTGTTGAACTGGTCAGGGGAATATGTAGTTTGTGCAAATTGGTCAAAGATATGAGATATATTCTGATGCATCATGAGGAGATGATGGCAAATGCCTTAAGATGGTTGAAGTTGAAAGAATTATGATATCTTGTTCATGAAATTGAGTTTGCGGCCATTATTTTTTTGCCTTGAAGATGTGGCAAAGTATCTGTGTGGCGAACAATTCATAATACACTAGGATTTTGGGAGTTTAAAATATCTATTATTTAGTCAGAGTTGAACTTGAGATAGAAACGATGACTAGATTTATTAAAGAATTTGACTTTGGTAGTCAACATCAATCAAGAAAAATGAAACTAGTAGCTGATACTGAATCGAAAAGTGCAAGGTGCAATGATAACATTAGTATATGCTTTGCAATTTGATCACTGAAATTTCGAAGATCGGAAAGACTCGAAAGAACATACCATACAAATATTGATTGAAGAAATTGGTTCTGTCTCATCAACCAACAACATTTTAGGAAGCCATTCAGTGGTGGGTTACGATTAAACAATCAGTATATAGCATCGAATCCTACCGACTCAAAGGAAGTGTTACTGTTGAAAGCACACTATAGATGACAGATGTATCATTCTTGAGATCCTATTTCTGACGGGATGGTATAAAGAAAGAAATTTTGGAAATCTCGTGACAAAATTGTTTGACATGCCAGCAGGTCAAGATGAAAATAGGAGACCTAATGGGAGACTACAGAACTTGTAAGTACCACAATGAATTTAAGGAAACTTCTAGTTTATATTTTATAACTCAAATTGTTTAGACCAAACAGAGATTGTGAAACAAGTTGAAATCGGAATTGATTGACTATTCAATACAAGATGTTGAATTCATATGATAGTCTATATGTCTATGAGAAAATGACATATTTGAGATGTGGATAATGTGGTTTAGTTACAGTGAATATTTTGTAACAACTATATCTGATTGAGATCCGAGGATAATATCATAATTCGAAAACTATTTTCAGAATGTCATGGGTACTAAGTTAGCAATGAGTATTGCTTAGCATACCCATACTGAGAAAATATCCAGACTTTGGAAGTTATGTCTCGATTAATAGTGATGAATTTAGTGAGAATTGATAGAAATCACTATTCATTAGTAGAAGTTTCCTATAATTTAAGTTTCAAACAACTTTTGGAATGGCATCGGTTCAGGTTTTGTAGAGACAGAATTGCCGAGTGCTGATATGATGATATGAAATTGATATGGAATTTTTGGCACAATTTAAGATTGTTGAGGAAATGCCAGGAACGTTAAAATTTCTGCGAAAACGATTGAATTGGCTTAAATTAAGCAGGTTTTCTACGCCAACAAGAGAATAGATCGTTAGGAATTTCAAGTTGAGAATCAGGTAAATCTGAAGATATATCTTTACGATGATCAATACGATTCGTTAAGTGAGGTAGGATGTTGCCTCGATATTTTTGAACCTTGTGGAGTCACAGAGAAGTTTGGTTCAATGGTATATCGTTGACATTACCACAACAGTTGTTAGTGATACATGATGATTCTTATGTATCAAGGAATGAGATTGAGACATCTCGTATGACTTAAATTGTTAAGTTATACTCAGTTTTGCGATTTCGAGGACGCATTTTAAGAGAGGAAGAAGTGTGAGGCCTAGTTACTAATTAATTATGATTAATCCGGATTAACGGTGCTTAAGCAAACCCAGGTGATTAAAAGATGGGAATTCGAATTGAGGTGTTCCGGATCACAACACTTTATTTTTAATTGAGATAAAATACATCAAATAATAATTAAAAAGCAAAGACATGCACAAGCTTTATGGAAGCCACCACACTTGATTTATGCTCCTTCTCTCTCATCCATTAAATCAGAAATTCCTCCTCCATCTCTTTAGTGTTCGAACCTTCAGCCTTCTTAGCATAAAACCTCTTGCAATTTTTGAGTGCATGCCACATGCAATGGTGGATTTGGGAAGGAACTGTGATGCCCCGAAATTAATTATATGCGATTTGGGCATTAATTTATATTTATGTGGTTAATTATGTGGTTAATGCTTACGCGAACTTCCATAAGAAGCGAGGAAGAATTCCACTTACGTGGATTTCCATAAGAAGCGAGGAAGAATTCCGCTTACGTGGAGAAGTAAGAAGCATTGAAATACACTAATGATAAATGACTCAGGATTGAAGTAAGGATTTAAGAAGTAAAGATATGTCATGACATTTTTAAGAACCATAATTTCATATGTTGATTATTTATGAGTTATGGTACAGGGACAACCAATGGGCGTAGTAAATGCGATGGAAATACAGGAAGTGTTTGTATTTATGATTTATGCATTTACGTTTGCATTCATATTATGTTGACTATGAATTATGATGTGCTCATGTGCTGGGGTTGTTCTTGTAGGTGCTTTTACTAAAGAGAATCAGGGTCAGGTTGATAAGCTGAGCTGTAAGGAGTGCTACAAGATAACAAGATAAAGACCTATTTTGTGTAGTTCTACTAGGAGTACAGTAGAAGTAGCTTTACCCAAATTGTTAAAGAGTGTAACAAGTTATTTTGGCATGTCTTTTTACTTTGACACTTCAGCTCAATTTGTCAACACGATCTAAATACTCTGATTAAGTATGTTTAATTCTCCTAATTGCACCTAATAGTATGTTTGAGATAACGGGGTCTCACATTTAGTGGTATCAGAGCAGTGGTTAGATAACCAGGGAATAGTGAAGGGTAGCCTTTAGAGACAAGTTGGCTAGGTATTCATTGTTGGGCATGTTATGCATGTGATGCATATTGTTGTATAATTGTTATACTAACATGCTTTTGAATATGATACTCTTGTTATCTAACGGCTTATATTATGAACTGCTTTTGGTATTGTTGTTAACTCTTGTGTTGCAGCATGGCGGCTATTAACCCGGAGAACCTCAATGAAGAGGTAGGGGATATGGGTAGTATGAACGCTAGTATTGCTCAGACGAATCCGTTACCGCCACCTGCAGTAGGCTTGGAGCCTATAGCACAGATACTGCTACCAGGGGAGATAAGTCTGACCCAGTTCTTGAACTATCATCCACCGCTATTTGAAGGGACAGAGACTAGGGAAGCAGCCGAGGAATGGCTTGAGAGACTGGAACAGATATTCGTATCGGCACCCTGTGCACGGACTGCCTGGCTGAGGTTGGCAGAGTTCCAGTTAGCGAAGAAGTCTTCCATGTGGTGGAAGACAACAGTCATGGAGCTGAGAGCTCAGGGTATGACGGTTGATTGGACTGTATTCAGGCCACGGTTTCTGCAGCTGCCAGACAATTAAAGGAAGATGATTTCAATAATGTGAAGCAGGGCAGCCTGTCAGTATCAGACTACGCTATGCAGTATTCCTCACTGCTGAGGTATGTACCTCATATTGCTGTCAGCAGTCATGCCAAGATGAGAAATTTCTTGAAGGACTGAGGCCAGAGCTGTTTGATCGGGTTGTCTCCAACAACCCCAACTCTTTTGATGACGCCCTGACACAGGCAGAGTTGGCAGAGATTGCAGTGGACGCGTACAAGGAATTCGTACCCCCTTTTGTACCACCTCAGAGACCAGTTGTTGATAGCCTAAGGCCACGAGGGGAACAGTTCAAGCCTCGTGGGGCCTCTTCATCTTCTAGATTCAATGGGAAGAAGTCTCAAAGTCAGAAGCAAAGTAACTGAGGGCCATCCCAGGGAAGTAAGACAGGAGTAAATCGATGTAACAACTGTGGAGGATGGCACTTGTCACGTGACTGTCAGGGTTGCTATGTTTGTGGCAAGATGGGCCACTTGGCTCGAGGTTGCCCCAATCGGGCAGGTCAGGCGGACTCCGGGCCGAATAGGCCAAGGTTTGATGCTGGGAGGGCACCACAAAGACAGCAGTTTGCACCTCGACCACAGGGAGGTCAGACGGCAGGACCGCCGCAGGGTCAAGTGTATGCACTTACTAGGGAGCAGGCTGAGGCAGCCCCGGAGGAGGTCATTGCTGGTACGTGCCATTTACTTACGTACCCTGCACTTATATTGATAGATACAGGTGCTTCCCATTCTTTTGTGTCTGCTGCTTTTGTGGAGAGACACCTCTTGTGCTCGTCTCTGTTGCCCACGCCTCTCATGGTCTCGACACCCACGGGGAAGCATGTGATTGCTGACCGATTGTTATCTGATTGCCTCATTTATTTTGAGGGCAATGATCTGAGGGCCGATCTGATTCAGTTAGAGATGGCAGATTTTGACTGCATTATCGGCATTGATGTGTTGAGCAGATACCGAGCTGTGGTAGATTGCCGACAGAGGATGGTACGTTTTCTGTCTGATCAGGGGTTCCAGTGGACTTTTTATGGGACGGCTCTCGTCCAAAGATTCCAGTGATCTCAGCGGTTAGATGTCGCGATTATTGGAACGCGGCCACACGGGCTACCTTATTTATGCCGTGGATGCTTCAGAAGAGAAGGAAGTGAGAGCCGAGGACATTCCGGTCGTGGTGGAGTTCATTGATATGTTCCCAGATGAGATTCCGGGGTTTCCGCCTGTCAGGGATGTTGAGTTTGCCATTGAGCTGCTGCCAGGGACTTCCGTGCTCCTTACAGGATGGCACCGGCAGAGCTGAGGGAGCTGAAGGTACAGTTACAGGAGCTCCTCGACAAGGGATACATTCGTCCTAGTGTATCGCCTTGAGGTGCACCAGTCTTGTTCGTGAAAAAGAAGGATCGTTAAAGGCCACAGTGAAGAACAGGTATCCACTCCCGAGGATTGATGATCTGTTCGATCAGCTTCAGGGTACAGAGGTTTACTCAAAGATAGACTTAAGGTCAGGCTATCACCAGGTGAGGGTTAGAGCTGACGATGTCCAAAAGACGGCTTTTAGAACTCGGTATGGGCACTACGAGTTCTTAGTGATGCCTTTCTGTGTAACAAATGCACCTGCAGTTTTTATGAGCCTGATTAACAGAGTATTTCAGGAGTACCTCGATCAGTTTGTGATCGTATTCATTGATGACATCCTTGTATATTCAAGGAGTGAGGAGGATCATGCCGATCATCTGAGGAGAGTGCTCCAGATCCTCAGAGATCATCAGTTGTACGCCAAACTCAGCAAGTGTGAGTTCTGGCTGAGCAGTGTAGCATTCTTGGGCCATATCATATAGAATGACCTCATCATCCCGGCACGATGCTCCATCTTCATTGATCACCATCAATAAAATAAACTACACTATTTACAAGATATAGAATTCCTCGATTCACATTCGAGGGGAACATAGGGGAGGGATTACATTTAGAATGAAATAGAGAAGGCATGACACGCAGGTCGTATTATATATTACAAACATCCACAAATCCTATCTAATAGGTCAAAGGGCTATAACCACGCACCATGCTCAAACAACACATAAAGCATGCATTAACATTTAATTAATTAAATTCTAAACATTTTAAATTTAATTCTAATTAAAACTGTAAAATAATTTTTGAAAAATTATCGTACGCTCGGGACATCACATGCCACGAACTTAAGCGACTAAGACACGAACCACCATGGTTCGAACCACAAAAGTACACGGCTGGACCAATAATGGGTCTAGGGTACGAAACCCTGGCCCATGGCCGAGCCAAGCTCGAGCGGCGGCGGCGCTAGGGTTCCAAACCCTAGCCGCCATGCACCACCTTGGGTTTTCATTGAGCCATCTTGTTCGAAACGCCGGAATTTGTTAGCCAAGAGTCACGGTCAGGCCATGCACGGGGTTGGCTCAACCATCTCGAGCTAAGGGTTCAAAAAACCTTGCTCTCATGTGGTAAAGCTACTAATCCATGTATGCGTGAACCATTATCGAGCCAAAAAGTTCAAAACTCATCCACGTCTCAAAACCTTAGCATAAGAGGCGACGATGGCCGAGCCCATGCACGGCTACTAGGGTTCGAAACCCTAGCCGTCATGAGCTAGCCGTCACGAGCCAATGGGTTCTAAACCCTAATCAATTTTCGACACTTCCATGCACAATTATTAGCCACAAGGACTAAGCCATCTCGAGCCAATGGTTCGAAAACCCTAGCCCTCATGTGGCTAGCCGTGGTGTCATTTGTGATGGTGAT
Source organism: Haberlea rhodopensis (assembly GCA_907163345.1). Classification (NCBI taxonomy): domain Eukaryota; kingdom Viridiplantae; phylum Streptophyta; class Magnoliopsida; order Lamiales; family Gesneriaceae; genus Haberlea; species Haberlea rhodopensis. Next base: position 494,242 of record CAJQUN010000365.1, read on the forward strand.
GGCCGAAAATATTGCCCAATAAATTTGATTATTCGCCAATTATGTCAAATACAATTTTACGATGATTTTCACAAACTAAATATTAACATATCATATATGTTCATACAGTTTTAAATAGCATGCAATATTAATTCTAATATGATTAAACTATTTAATCACATAAATCCGATATGAGCCTTGTACACGGCTCTGATACCACTGTTAGTAATCCTTAGAGCATACAACGCAGCGGAATAAAAAATTGGATTACTAGAACAATGGATCTATACATAGGATATCATATCGGATAAAGGTTTACAAAATTCTCACCCTTGTAGCGTGTTTGAGCAGATTCCTCGAAGCACTACGTCCAACGAACTCCGAGTCAAGAGCAACACCTCCAAGGTCTTGCCTCTACGGTATCCACACGATCAAATCAAAAGGGGACGTTCAAGAACAAGTTGCTAGACTTATTCTTGAACCAAAACTGAGCTCCCGGTTCAAAACCGATTAACGACTTCCAATCTCTTTCTTCCAACAATCGGCGGCGGCCGTGTGTCTTCAAGAGAGAGGTGGCCGAGAGTGATTTCAAGTGGAGGCTAGGTTTTGTTATGAATTATATGATTAACAATTAATCAAAACTTATATTTATATTATAGGACTTTAATTAAGGTTCAAGACTTTCTTAAAGTCTTATGGGCCCAAACCCATGATTTAATTAAGACTCCTCTTAATTATTTAATTCATCCCATGAATTTAATTTCCCTTATCGATTTAATCTTTTGTGCGACCCGATAGGATCTTGTAATGTTGGCAGTGACATAAAATCTCATTTTACGTTACAAGCAAAGAGCGGTGTCTAGCAACACATCAAGGCTACCCAAATTACAAGAATGTCAATGACTCGACATAACCTTTAGAACTTGTGATAATATAAACCATATAACTTAATCCCTTTGTCCTTTGTGTTTAGATTGAACACGAGTCATGGAATAGTCATACTCCTATATTCAATCTTTATTTCTTGATCCCCAAGTAGAACTAGAATAAACAAATAAGCTCGATATCTCATATCGACTCATTCGAGCATGGCCATGCATTTTAGTTCTCACTTGATCAAGGGCCAAACACATCTCCTGTAATATAGGAGGGACAAATCCTATCTCGATCAGTCAACATCCCTCTACATAATTCGTAGTGTATCCAATAGTCGCCTTTATAGTATACCCTGTTACGGGTAACGTTTGACAATATCAAGATACATAACTCCTTATGTTGGGATCTCTGATGCTCACAAGTTGTAAGGATTACATACATTATTATCACTATAAGAATTGCATATGACAATCATATAACTATCCATGTTGCATTCTCATGGTGGGTCTGTCCAGTACATCGTTCTCTAACATGTACCCATGTGTTGATTTGATATCTCATATCAATGAACAATTCATCATTCAACACATACTAGTCTCTATATATTATCATTATGCCAATTCATGATAATACTTGACTAAGGACAATGTTTAAGAATAATACTATATTATTCTAGGGACATTAACTTATATCAATTCATATTGCACAGATATTCGAATAATATATACTAATGATTTGCCATTAATAAAATCATATTACATTGTATGTCATAAACAATCATCTAATGACTTGTCTTAGGGCATATCCCAACAAATTCATACCCTAAAAACTTGATCACTAGATAACTAGCATCATGTAACCATATTTCCATCATTTATACTTCAAATGATTACATGAAAACTCATAGCAATTCATATGAAAGAATTAACTTCACATGCTTCAAGTTTGACATATTAAGCACATATGTCCATGAACTATGATACTAAAGCATAGAAATCTACTTTCCTTACCACATACTTCATGTTAAACATGCTTCCAAGCTAGAACCAAGCAAAGACACCAAGGAATTCACAAGAGCATTTGTAGAGATTTGTAGGTGAGTTTAGGTGAATTGTGTGTTTAAAATCTGATATTCATCTATTTAATCACCTTGCACTTCAAATTCACATTCACATGTTCCTCTCACATGCATGGTTAATGTATAACCAAATTCACATGCCATTCCTAGTAATTCAAATGCTAATTTACATGTACATGCATATGAACTTAAATTCAAATGCCCACTAGTACAAGTTGCTTGATATATTACTACACTTGATTTAATCCAATCATTCCTATGCACTACATCTAGTGCATCATGTTTCTTTCCTTGTCCTATATCTACTATTCATTTCATGTATGTGAGTATTTCCCTCGGTTCAACCGGAACCCGAGTCCACATCGTACCGTAATTATTCAAAATTACGCCATAACAAATCCGAGGCATTACAATTCTCCCCCACTCATTGAATTTCGTCCTCGAAATTCCATATTCAACATATGAATCTCATATATCATATGAATCACATACAGAAAGCCATAAGCTTCAACCCTATTAGCAATACGACAAGGAATAATAACATAGTGGCAAATAAGCTTTGTACAAACATGCCTTATAAATGCAACATTATTTGCCGGAACAAATAATCAATTGTAAATCTGCTACATACTCAACATGCTCAACTAGCAGATACTTACCAGACCAGCAGTATAAGAAACCAAAAGAAAACATACCAGACATTGCATTTTGGATTCTACTGCATACTCATGTTCTCGCATAACAGCTTGTTACCATTCGCTTTTGTCCACGTAGCCATATGTTCACAACACTCTACACCAGCCGGGCATAGTAGTATGTCTACATCGTTGTATTCTCATCAACAGATAAACCTTTCACTAGTATCAGTGAACACGCATATACATATCCTGTTATACACAACAGTAGCCATCAATTGACTTGAACTCATACAACTCATTGTACGGTGAATACCCATACCCAAGTCACTGCCCACTCACATTCCTGCTGGATGTCTCCAAATGATCCCCAATGGAGCATCTGTTCGTCTAATGTCTAATACATCCGTCCCTCCTTGGACAACTAATCACCATATAGTAATACAGTCAATGGTTCAAATCATGGTATTACGCCTTTTCCCATACACCTTATGCCATACTTTATAAACACAGCAACACACATACCCGCATTGTGTATTGTATAACGGTTTAGAATGTTTCCATTCGTCTGTACTCTTGTGTAAACTTACACAGAATATCGAGATCAACAAGATACTCTAAACCAAGTACCTTGATCTTTGTCACATTCAGATTCTACACATCCAAATGTGCACAGAGCCATCTCTGCTCGCACATTTCACCAAGTGATATTATCGTATGTCATTACATAATGTGATAGATATAACATCTCCATCTATCGTATGTATACTAAGCTCCCACGCCAGACTTCTCAGTCTTGATTAAACACTGAACACGATACCAGTCCAGAACAAACACTGGACACCAACTTGGCCAAACCACAAAAGTAATCCACATCACACTTAGATGTCAGCAATATATAATGTACACCAAAGCCATGTCCAATACATATGTCCATATGTTTATATGGTTATCTCACCCAATGACTATGTTCTCATAGTAGTTATTCACACCATTTGCGTGTTTCAATATTCCCCTATCCTGACCCCTGTACCGGAAATGTCATGATTGCATCAATTGTTTCCCTCAAGACTACTATCTTGAGTATGACAAGCTTTTACAACGAGTCTTTAATGATTAACACAAAATAGCATGTAGCAATGGAAACCAATATGTTTTCCAACCGACACATTTTTCCACGCATGTGCAATTCACTTGCTACATGTATTACGCTAACAAGTCTCACACATCACAGGTACCTGATAATCCATTCCGTTCTACTTCACGAACCTATCTATACGGATTATCATATCACCCGGATAAATCATACAATCAAAGATATCACCCGACTATATCACATGATTGAATATATCACTCAGATATATCACATGATCGCATATAGTACATAATCGAAACCAACAGTTGTCTACCTCATCATATTCATTGAATCTTTCTTTATTGGAATGCATTCCTAATAAACACGACTGCTCCCAGCAAATCGTTATCACCTCTGGTTCATGAAGAAATAGCCAATCCAACAATACATGGAAGGTAACAAATTCCAGCTCTGAAATCACACAATCCACACACTATTGTTGACATGAATGACAATCAAAGTACCATATTACTCATGGTCATTCTAACATTATGACTCTGTAATTGGATTCACAGGAATTGCCAGATCATATAGCATTGCCTATGATACCTTCACAATACTGTCACCGTATTATGTTCCAAGTACACTTTCCGTGTACGCTCAAAGGATATCATATCAGACTACTCAAATACAAATATATAGCAAAATACCATCCCTCATCTGGTATATGTCAACTCAGTCGCATAGTGGTCGTACCACTATAACATGACACAAACTTTAATGCCATACACATATGTGTACGAACAAGCTCAAAAGATAATTCCTTTCATGGACAAATCAAGTCCCATCACACTACTTCATACGTGTGAGTTTCTTCAACCTTCTCATAACCATCTGTGATTCATCACCCACCACATGGTTTAGCATATCCACTATTCATTAACCATTACATGGTGTAGTATACTAACCATACTGTTTCCTCATGAAACATATTCACAGACTGTCCATCAATAGATATCAACCCAACATCTATCGAGCACAAAATGAAAACCAAGTAACGATGCAAACCAATCGCATGACTCAGTCGGCATATCACAATCATAATCCCCTAGTCATACATCTCCCATCCTGACTCAAGAATATGTGAATTTCATGGCAAATGCATAATACAATCACAACACAACAGAAACTCTGATTGCCTCAGCACTACAGTCGCAGTGTACAAGCAATCTACGGAAACTCAAACTTTCTTATCAATCTGGATAATTTTGACATTCAACATCAGACTTGTGAACCATACATCATAGCCACCAAGCTATGCTATCAGACAATAATTCACATTCAATGCTTCCCGGATACTCACATTGCCAACCAATCTCTGTTGGTCTTACGTGTATATATCACTCTTGTCATACAACAATCTAGCATATGACAAACTGTCAACACAGTTCCACTAAAGAATCAATTTACGGATGTCTATCATGACGTCCTTTTCTGTATCCAGAAGCCATACCAGCATCCAATGTTCTCAGCAACAACTCAGAGACCTACACTCTGTTCAAAGAAGACCAACCAATGTCAACTTCATAAATACAGTTCACAAACACAGAACTAGATGTTCATATACAACATCCCATACACAATTGTATGCACTTGAGGTATCTCGTGTCAATCAAAGACACCCATGGCTGCCACACATACCACATACATAGAGTCTCATACGGACAACTTGATAGCTCGGACGGAATTCACATCAAAACAATGATATCCATTCCCATCTGTACTATACAATAGTCAGATATACTACATGGCTACATAGCACCATGTATGTCCCAGTACAGCCATCACAAAGATCACATGTGCAGGTATCACAACAATCTTTATTGGTAATCATTGCATCACTGCAATCTCCGCCGGTACTCATTTTCTTTCACTCTGAAAGACTTCCATGTTCAAATCCTTATGATACAACAAGAACGAACACAAGAAGCTACTACACAGAAAGGATCACACAGTCCGTTAACCAGTCACCAAACACGAGTGACTTGAACGACACGGTTGTACCGCTCCATCAATACGCCTCAGCGCCACTATCAGTGAACTCTCCCAATTTCACGTTCCTTGCCAACTCCATGACAACAAACATAGAGATCAACATAGACATACACACCGGAGACCCATACACAGATGATACCCTGACAAGAGAATCATCACTACGGTGATCTCACAAATCACCAATTACCGCTGTGGAATACAATAATAAAGAATACGATTATTGTACACCAATTTCACATTCGCTACATGTACCATCTGAGTACCACAAGTAAACCATATCTGCATCCTCTCCCAATGTAATCACACTGCGTTAGTCATACTATCCACAAATCAAGAGCAAAGGATTACATTCCCATTCAAACCATACATGTCGAACTGATAATGCAACCATAGATTGCAATATTAAGAATTACCCCTGAACTAGATACAGTGATCAATAACCTGTATCTTCACTTCCATTCACACATCATGTGTCAACGGCCAGTCCATCATTAGGTCAGATACACAATCTCATGTAGGCTGACTTTGCACATGGAGCTGATATCAAGCTTTGCTTTTCACGCTCCACCCACTGTACAACTTACTCCTCTGATTCGGTATCGAACTACATACCAGTACCACGGAATCAGTGGAATAGCTCCCATGAAACATATCATGTTTTCCTTGCCAAATGATAGTACAGAAACCCGGTGTACCAATCACGAGTACACCTACAACCTCACTTATGCCACACGTATAAGGATGTAGACCAAGCCAAGTCATACTATCATCCTGCAAAACAAGGGTTAACAATAACAGATACAAATACAAAGCATGTTCCCAGACACTATAACATCAGCATCACATGCCTTTAAGTGATTAGGTAACTCCCTAACTCACTTTCTCTACCCTTGTTCACCCCGTTCTCGAACCACTGCTCTGATACCACTAATGTGGGGTCCTCGTTACTTAATCCATTATGTATCAAGTTAACATACATATGTGAGTCTGAATTAAGTAATAACATGCACTAATTAAGAGTTTCTTACTAGTTAAGTTGTTACAAGGTTTACAAAACCCTATCCAACTATATATCAAATGTACAAGTAACAACCTATTCTAAGATAACCCCTACGCAGTGGTTCTCCTTGCAGAGGAAATCATGACTCACGCTCCCCACATCTATGAGTCCCTACAGAAACATTCACACAACGTGAGTATAGAGAACAAATATTTCAGTGCGATATCAAACCACAATATCAATATCAATGATAAAGCACAAATCAATCATCAAATGTGAATGTTCCATATCATGCATCAACAAATGCACCATGTCATGACATGTCTCAACAAATACCCTATTATCACGAGACTAAAATGATATGCCTATTCAGCTCAATATGTCAGTGGAACCACCTCACATCTTCATATTAGCAGCACATATCATAGTACCGTCCTCAAATGATAATAGCCAGAGCATATACCCAAAAACCGGCGTATATCTCTATATAGCATAACCGAGCATATACCCAAACCAGGCGTATATCTCTCTGTCACATACCCGAGCATATACCCAAACCAGGCGTATATCTCTATGTAACATAACCAAGCATATACCCAATACCAGGCGTATATCTCACATACATATGATATCCATGAATGTACAGGCATATGATACTACCAATCATATGATACTAACATAACACAATTCATATGATATCAATCTTATAACATCATCACACAAGATCTATACTCCGTACGTCGACACGTACCTGTAAAGCGACACAAACCAGATAAATCAGTCGTCACTGGTTAATTGCCTCTGTGCCCTGTCCCCTGTGATGATGTTACAACAATACCAACAATATCATGTTAAAAGAGGTTGAACTATTCATTTCCACAATAAAATAATATTTTTCAACATTTTAAGTCTACCGATCGATCGGTCACTGTTGGGAAAACGATTTCTAAGTTTTGGTAATTACAAACCGGATATTAAAGATCAACTGGATGAAGTCCTACCGGATAACAAAGATCAACTGGATGAAGTCCTACCGGATAACAAAGACCAACTGGATAAAGACTCCTACCGGGTGAAGACATAAACTGGATGGACATCAACCGGATGAAGTCATCAACTGGATAAGACATAAACTGGATGGACATCAACCGGATGAAGTCATCAATTGGATAAGACATCAAATGTATGGACATCAACCGGACAATACATCAACCGGATGAAGGCATCAACCGGATAAGACATCAACCGGATGAAGACATCAACTGGATAAGACATCAACTGGATGGACATCAACCGGACAAGACATCAACCGGGTGAAGACATCAACCGTACAAGCTATCAACCGGATAAACTTAAACTGGATTGACATCTACTGGACAACTATCAACTGAATAGTCTCTCACTGAACAAGGACATCAACTGGTCATAAGAGGATGAACGACCAGTTGAACAAAGAAAACCAGCAGAAGTCTAAGCTTCCAGTTAGAGCACTAAGCAACGAGACAAAATCAGTACAACATTCTCTGACAAAGGTACAACAGAGCTGCGCACCCTGCTATATCTCCGCCACCATTACAGTCAGAGTGAAAAGGGCCGTTGCTTTACAAAATAGGAAAGAAGACAATATGAAATTGGAAAGCTAATCTCTTCCATATACAGAAAGGCTACCGTTGGACATCCAAAACCTATAAATACATCCAAGCAGAAAATGAAGAGTAGCTGAGCGATTTTCAACTAAGAGATATACTTCAAAGTAAACAAGAAAGTCATACTACTGATATTCCAAACGTTCAGCAAAGAGCAGAAAAACAGCTAAACTGAATCTGTGATAGATTATCTTCAATTGAAGTCTGCTGCTCAAAAACTCTCAAAGCTAGAAAGTTTATTCTGTAAAGAGTGTCATAGAATCCATTGTAACCAAAAGTTAAGAAGAGTGTGATTGCTAGGAGTTTAGGCCAAGTGTGTTAGTGCCTAAGAAGGTTGTATACTGTAAAGTGTAAACAAATTCTTCTAGTGAATCCTTCCTGCAAAGGAAGAAGGGGAGACGTAGAAGCGTTGTGCTTCGAACTTCCAGAAACAACTCTCTTGTTATCTGTTTATTGCTTTATTACTTCAGTTTTATTCCTCACAAGTTCTGTAGACGTCTTCCGCACTATAATAAGTGTCTACTGACTTGCCTGATATTGAGAAGCAACTGTAATACTTAACAGTTTACAGTTACCCAGAAAAGAAATCGAAATTGTATCTAGTGTTTATTCAACCCCCCCCCCCCCCCCCTTCTAAACACTACCCCGATCCTAACAAGTGGTATCAGAGCTTAGGTCTTCTCAATCTTGAGAAATTACCATTTACCAAAAACTGATGGCCTCATTCAGCAAGATTCCAATGTTCAAGAAAGACGAATATGATGACTGGAGAATCCGTATGCAAGCACATCTAAGTGCTCAAGATGATGATATGTGGTATGTAATCACTGAAGGACCTTTGAAGATCATGAAAATCAATACAGCTGCTTCTATCACAAGTGGTGATCCACAAATGGTAGAAAAGGAAAGATCTCAATGGTCAAATGAAGACAAGAAAAAAGCAAATCTGGACAACGTTGCTAAGGACATTCTGTTCAAAACTTTAGACAAAAATATGTTCAACAAAATAAAAATGTGCCCTACCGCTAAAGAAATCTGGGAGAAGATTGCTCAACTCTGTGAAGGAAATGATCAAACCAAAGAAAACAAGCTTACTGTGGCTTTACAGAAGTTTGAGCATATCAAAATGATAAATGGAGAAACTCTCAACGAGTACGATGAAAGAGTGACTGGAATAATTAATGAACTAAGCAGTCTGGGTAAGGAGTTACCCAACAGAGAAGTCACTCTCAAAGTAATGAGAGGTCTACCAAGAGAATGGGATGTCAAGACCATTGCTATGAGAGAATCAAAGGACATCAACAAGATAGATCTACATGATCTGTTTGCTGATTTAAAAGCCTATGAATTCGAATTAGGCATTCGGGTTGAAGATGAACCAAATACCAGTCAACCAACCAAAGCTCTCACTGCATCGGAGTCTCTGCCTACTCCTACAGAAATGACTCCAGAAAAGATGTGTAATGATGCTATGGCAATGTTTGTAAAGAAATTTGGGAAATTCATGAAGAAGAATCAGAGACCTTATCAATCTTATCCTCGGAGGCAGAATTCCAAAGGAAATTCAGAAGAAGAAGAGCGAGTATGCTTCAACTGCCTCAAACCAGGGCACTTCATTGCGGACTGTCCTAAACCCAAAAAGGATGATCACAAAAGAGGATCCAAGGATTACAGAAAATCCAAAGAAACCAGAAGATCATCCAAAAAGGACAGAGATCAAAAAGTCTTGATGGCAGAAGAAAGTAAGAGCAAGTGGGCTGATTCTGAATCAGAATCAGAAGAGTTAACTAGCTCATCCAGCGAGAGTGAAGACGAGGAAGTCCACTGCTTAATGGCAAATGATGAAAATGAGGTACATGAATCTAACCTATCTGAATTTACACATAGTGAACTTACCAATGCATTGCAGGACATGATCAATGAGTATCGGACGTTATATGAATCTTTTGAAAGCTATAAGACTGAGCACACAATCCAAACTGAAAAGCATGAAAACAAGCTTGATTGTGAACAATCAAGGGAGTTGAACTGCTTAAGGGCAACAGCCAGTCTCCTAGTGAAAGAAAGAGATGAAGCCAAGAATGCTTACCAGAAACTTAGCAAACTGGTTAGCACTTGGAATGCGTCGACTACCAGAAAGGATGAAATGCTTGAGTCTATAAGGCTTGCTGGTGATTTAACAGGCATAGGCTATAATAACAATGACGGCAGTTCATCTGGTAATGAACCTCAACTGTGTCTAACAAAAAGCAAGGTTCAATCAATGAACTTTGTAAGATCTAGCACAGTATATGACCCTTATGAACTGGTTAAAGAACCTGTTAAAGCAACACTCATCAAGGAACAGGCCCATCACAGAGGTATCGGTTATGTAGAACCACTCAAAGAGGCTAAACCGAGGCAAAAGTTCAGAAATGAACTTAAACCCACTGGTCGAGCAGCTAGAGAGGTTAAACCCAACTGGTACTACAACTGTAAACCTGTCCAGAAGAGGTATATGCTAAATAACAGGAACTACAAACCAAAAGCACATGCATACACAGATTATCACACTTCACAGTCAAAATCATCTCCAATATTCATAAATGCACACACGTTTCAGAACACACACCGACCTAAGTCATTCAGGGTCATACAAGTGTGGGTTCCGAAAGGACTAATCCTACCTGGATCCAAGTAGGATTGGGTACCAATCATTCTATCGCTTTAATTGCAGGAAACTAGAATGCATCCAGTTCGGAGCTCAGAATGGTTCCTGGACAGCGGATGCTCTAGACATATGACAGGAAATGCGAGCTTATTGTCTGAACTGGTGGACTCCACCGGACCCAGAATAACTTTTGGAGATAACGCGAAAGGTAGAACCGTGGGTAAGGGTAAGATTATCTACGGTAACATCATCATTAAAGATATTCTTTTAGTTGAAAATCTATGCTATAACTTGATTAGCATAAGTCAATTGTGTGACAATGGTCATTCCGTAGAATTCAATCAGCACTCATGCACAATTAAATCTATTGATGGCAGTATATTACTTGTAGGTAGAAGGCATGATAACACATATAAAATTGATTGGAATCTTAATCAGCCTACCTCTTCTACTTGCTTAGCTGCCCTGAATTCTTCCAAAAATTGGCTTTGGCACAACCGGCTGAGTCACTTAAATTTTAAAACTATTGCCAGTCTGCGTAAACTTGATCTTGTTATTGGACTGCCCCAAATTGAGTTCTCAAAAGACAAGATCTGTGCAGCATGCCAACTTGGTAAGCAAATCAGATCCTCCTTTAAGAACAAAGGGAGTAAATCTTCTTCTCGGTGCCTAGAGTTGCTGCATATGGATCTGTTTGGTCCAATACCAGTAACAAGTCTAGGGGGAATGAAGTATACCCTAGTGGTAATAGACGATTACACTCGTTTCACATGGGTCTTGTTCCTAAGTGGCAAAGATCAGGCTACTCCAAAGCTGATCAAATTACTGAAAAGACTCCAAAATGAGAAATCGTGTGGGATAGATAGAATTCGCAGTGATAAAGGTACTGAGTTCACCAATCAATCACTCATATCTAGATGACCTTGGTATTAAACACGAATACTGTGCAGCTAGAACTCCTCAACAAAACGGAGTTGCTGAGCGTAGGAACCGCACTTTGAAAGAAGCTGCGCGAACTATGCTCGCGGAATCAGAAATATCACAGAGATTTTGGGCAGAAGCTGTCAACACAGCATGTTATACGCAGAACAGATCAATGATTAATAAGCAAGCAAATAAAACCCCTTATGAGATCTGGAATGGCAGTAAGCCAAATATTTCCTATTTCCATGTGTTTGGTTGCAAATGTTTTATTCACAACAATGGAAAGACTCATCTCACCGCTTTTGATGCCAAATCTGATGCTGGAATATTCATTGGCTATTCTACAGTTAGTAAAGCATTCAGAGTATTTAATAATAGAACTCTTAATGTAGAAGAATCAGTGCATGTAAAATTTGATGAACCTACTGATTGTATACTATCTGACATACAAATCAACAACTTGAGTAATCGACTGGAAAGCACTTACATTGACGAAAATGTTGATGATGAGATTGATTACAGAAGCAGGACTGACTGCTCCTTAGAACCAGAAGTTCCTGAAGCTCAAGCAGAGGAGTCTGCTGGCCAACAAGAACTGCAGCCAGCTACAAATGAAACAGTTGCATCTACCCCTGCTGCAGTAGAAGGAACTAATGAGAAAGATGAGTCAATCAGAACCTCTGATTTGCCTAATCACATCCAGTAAACTTAAGAACTCAACCCTCTTGGACCTTCGCTCCGGTGGAAGAAGGATCATCCACCTGAGCAGGTCATCGGTAACCCTCTTGCTCCTCTACGCACCAGAGGACAAATGATTAATGAATTTCTTCATGCTGCATTCATATCTCATATAGAACCTAAGAAGATTGATGAAGCTATATTAGACCCAAGTTGGGTAGAAGCAATGCAGGAAGAACTAAATCAGTTTGAGCGAAACAAAGTATGGTATCTAGTACCACGACCACAGCATCACACTGTAATTGGCACCAAATGGGTGTTTAGAAATAAATTAGACGAAAACGGTACAGTAATCAGAAATAAGGCAAGATTAGTTGCACAGGGCTACAGACAGGAAGAAGGCATTGATTTCGATGAAACCTTTGCCCCTGTAGCTCGACTAGAAGCAATTCGCATATTTCTTGCATTTGCTGCGTTTAAAGACTTTAAAGTCTATCAGATGTTAAGAGTGCATTTCTTAACGGCAAACTCCAGGAAGAAGTCTATGTTGAACAACCTCCTGGATTTGAAAACCATCAGCAGCCATCTCATGTTTTCCGTCTCAATAAAGCTTTGTATGGTCTAAAGCAAGCTCCCCGTGCCTGGTATGAAACCTTATCAAAATATTTGACAGAGCACAATTTTATTATTGGCACGGTGGACAAGACCCTTTTTAAATTTACAAAGGGAGATCATACTCTGCTAGTTCAAATTTATGTTGATGATATTATCTTCGGAAGTACTAACTCAAAATTGTGCGAAAGATTCTCTAAAATCATGCAGGACCAATTTGAGATGAGCATGATGGGAGAACTATCATTTTTCTTAGGATTGCAAGTCAAGCAATCTAGTGAAGGAATCCTGATCAATCAGTCTAAATACACTAAAGAGCTACTGAAGAAATATGGAATGAGTACCAGCTCAGTTGCTGCTACACCAATGAGTTCATCTGCCAAACTCGACTTGGATAATTCAGGAATACCAGTCGAAGTTACAATGTATCGAGGCATAATCGGATCTTTACTATATTTGACAGCCAGCCGACCAGATATTATGTTTGCAGTATGTATGTGCGCCCGGTTTCAAGCAAATCCCAAGCAGTCGCACTTCACTGCTGTTAAAAGGATCCTAAAATATTTGAAAGGCACTGAGAATGTTGGTCTATGGTATCCAAGAGACTCAACCTTCAATCTTATTGGATACTCAGATGCTGACTATGCTGGATGCAAAATTGACAGGAAAAGCACCAGTGGGTATTGTCAATTCCTTGGTGATCGATTGATATCATGGGGTTGCAAGAAACAGACATCCATTGCAACTTCCACTGCAGAGGCAGAGTACCTTGCTGCTTGAAGCTGCTGTGCTCAACTGCTCTGGATTCAGCAACAACTCAGAGACTATGGAATTGAGTCCACAGAGGCTCCTATTTTCTGTGACAATACGTCTGCCATTGCCATAACATACAATCCAGTTCTTCATACTCGTACTAAACATATTGACATCCGTCATCATTTTATCAGAGATCATGTTATGAAGAAAGAAATTAGGCTGGAGTATATTTCTACCGAACAACAGGCAGCAGACATTTTCACAAAACCCCTACCGGACGCTAAGTTTTCTTACTTTCGAAATATTCTTGGTTTAATTGAAATTACTTCTTGATTATTTTGTTTGGGTAATGAATTCAGGGGGAATTAGTTAGTTTGTGTGCATAAATTTAGGGGGAATTTCTGTTATAGTTCTATCATGGTTATTTAAGCTCAGCTGGTAATACAATGGTCAGCTGCAGTAGGTGTATTCGAACCAGTAGGACTCCACATCCAGTGGATGCTTTCCTACCAGTCGAACCTTACATACCAGCTGATGTTACCAAATATGCTTTGACAAAAATAACCCTCGATACTTATTAACCTAATGAACGTCGGAATTCAAAATTACTTTTGTATAAAGATAAATTATTTCACTCCCGCCTAAATCATGTCCTTTTATTTATTTGTAAAATCTTTTTAAATCGTTAGATGATCGCCACGTATACATGTGTCCGCTCATCTACAGTACGACGTTACATATACTTTCTTATTCACCGCCATTAGTTTCACTACTCTTCTTCTTCAACAAATCACTGCGATTATCTTCTCTTTCAGAAAACCTTACTCCAACAAATTGCTGCTGCTTCTTCCTCTTACTCACTCAAATGTCGAAGAATGTTCAGCCGAGTTTCATCACCAATGCTATTCACGTCGATTTTCATTCTATATCCACATCCTCTGATGAAGAGACCAAGGAGTTGATACACAGGCTAGATACCTCCGGACTCCTAGTAATCCTGAGCCAGACCCCCTCTTTTTACAAGAACGAGCTACAAGAGTTCTTTGCTACGGCCAAGGTTGTGGATGACACAGTGGTGGCATCCGTCTCTGGACAGTCGGTCACCATCACCCAACCAGAATTTGCCACACACCTGTGCCTTCCCTCCACCGGACTCACTGATTTCTCCACTATTCCAGCGGAACTAAGAGAAGAGATGCGTCTCACAGTTTCGGACTCTGCTCATCGCCTTCCACGTCCTCCTTTCCGGAAAGTATTGATGAAGAGTCATTATCGACAACTGGCAGACATAATCTCCAAGGGGCTCCTATGTAAGGCAGGATCATTTGACATGATTACCCCTGAAAAGTTTGACGTTATGAGCGCTATATGCAAAGGGTTGGAGATAAACTGGTCAGCTATGTTATTTCAAATACTGACTAGTCTCGTAGTATCTGGCAAGGGTCAATCCGGTTTTGCTCTCCCACTCAGCAGTCTTTTTCAGAGCAAACACATTAAGACATGGGCTCTCTCACACCTTCATCCAGGGAGACTCATCACTCACAAGTATCTTCAACTTCATCGCCAACGAAGTGGCAGAGAAAGCGGGGTGACAAAGCGTCGCTTGACTCAGGTAATCAGTGACTTTGAACAGACTGTCTCGGAATCCGCCGAGTCTTCTCCCCCTCCTCCCCCTCCTAAGAAGCCCAGAACACGAAAAGCTGCTCCTCAGACCGCCCGACAGACAGACATTGCAGCCTCCGATACTATCTCCTCCGCAGGTCCTACAGACATAAATCCTGATAGGGAACCCAGCCCTGCCATCCCTTCCACTGAGGAACCAACTGCTTCATTAGCCATGGTGCCTGCTCCTTCAATGGTTCCAGTTGACACTCCGTCAGCACTGGTGAGCTCTCAGCAAGCACCAGGCTCTATCAGCTTCAGGACACCCAAGTCATTATGTCCATACTGTCATCCCAAGACCACCCCTGCTGGAAAAGGAAAATATCTTACGGCTCCAGTGTCCACTCCTGTTGCCTTCGAGATTCAAATGGTCATGGATACAGTGGAAGCCAAACTGCAACCACAGCTGGAGATTTTTGATAGATGGGTAAAGGCCCGTATCAAGGTTCGATTAGATGATTTTGATCAAATTCTGGATCAGGCTAGGGCAGATGAGAACAAAATCCTAGCATATCTTCAAGTCTCAGACCCTGAAACAAGCTTGAAGCTAAGAGATGTTTTAGCCTGATGATTTATGTGGGTGAACTTCACGCCCTGGTTGAAACCCGCCTTCAACAATTTAACGGTAATTCGGGAACAGCGAATCATGATAGAGCTGTTCTAAATGCTCTTTGACCCAAGCTCGAAATGGCTGAGCTTGCTCTTCATGATACTCGCATATCCACTGGGATTCACTCTTGCTCCACTACTGAAACTGTTGCCAGCCCTGATCAGCCGGATCTACACACGGTCATTGCAAATTTGGAGATTGTCCCATTTTCTGTGGAGCTCACTTCTACTGCTCTGGAGACTACTCCCCCTGGAGCGGAGGCCGCACCAACTGCCTTGGAGGCAGCCTCCTCGGTTAAAGAACTCTCCTCTCCAACTGCTCCCAGCATCTCCTCTCCTCCCAGCTCTCATAATGATCAACAGCCCCAACCAATGGATGTTGATCACACCAATGTGGATGCAGTCATACAGACAGTGGTTCAGCAGGTTACTATATCCTCTGCCAATCATGAACCCAGTGAGTCTTCCCACTCCAATGATCACACCCAGTCGTCTGCTGCTGCGGTTGATCAAGCCACTACTGCTTTGGCTGTTCCCCAAAATGAAGAAACTGCAAATTTGGCTGTAACTATCTCAGATTCTACAGCTGCACCGATTGTTGAAGCTCCTCTGTTGCCCTCCACTGCAGTTGAAGATGCTCATCTCAGCGCTCTTGTCCCTACTACTGATACTCCACTGATTGCTGCAGATCCCGTTGGGATATGCCCTAAGACAAGTCATTAGATGATTGTTTAAGACATACAATGTTTATGGTTTTATGAATGGCAATTCATTATTATATATTATTCTTTTAACTGTGCATTGTGAATTAATATATATGTTAATGTCCTTAGAATAATATTGTATTATTCTTAAAGATGTTCCTAGTCAAGTATTATCATGAAAGTGATAATGATAATACGTAGAGACTAGTATGTGTTGATCGATGAGTTGTTCATTGATATGAGATATCAAATCAACATATGGGTACATGTTAGAGAACGATGTACTGAACAGACCCACCATGAGAATGCAACATGGATAGTTATATGATCGTCATATGCAATTCTCATAGTGATAATAATGTATGTAAGCCTTACGACTTGTGATCATCAGAGATCCCAACATAAGGAGTTATGTATCTTGATATCGTCAAACGTTACCCGTAACAGGGTAATCTATAAAGGCGACTATTGGATACACTACGAATTATGTAGAGGGATGTTGACTGATCGAGATAGGATTTGTCCCTCCTATATAACAGGAGATGTGTTTGGCCCTTGATCAAGTGAGAACTAAAATGCATGGCCATGCTCGAATGAGTCGATATGAGATATCGAGCTTATTCGTTTATTCTAGTTCTACTTGGAGATCAAGAAATAAAGATTGGATATACGAGTATGACTATTCCATGACTCATGTTCAATCTAAACACAAAGGACAAAGGGATTAAGTTACATGATTAATATTATCACAAGTTCTAAAGGTTATGTCGAGTCATTGACATTCTTGTAATTTGGGTAGCATCGATGTGTTGCTAGATACCGCTCAATGCTTGCGACATAAAATGAGATTTTATGTCACTGCCAACATTACGATATCCTATCGGGTCGCACAAAAGATTAAATCGATAAGGGAAATTAAATTCATTGGATGAATTAATTAATTAAGAAGAGTCTTAATTAAGTGATTAAAAGGTTTTAATTAAATCATGGGTTTGGGCCCATAAGACTTTAAGAAAGTCTTGAACCTTAATTAAAAGCCTGATAATATAAATAAGAGGTTTTGATTAATGGTTAATCACACTTTCATATCATTGTTTGATATCAAACCCTAGCCTCCACTTCAAGCTCCTCTCGGCCGCCTCTTCCTTCACTCCTCACGGCCGCCGTCGGTTGTGCTAGGGTTTTGGTTGGCCGTTGTTAATCGGTTTTGAACCGAGAGCTCGATTTTGGTTTAAGAACTTGTCTAGTAACTTGTTCTTAAATCCCCTTTCGATTTGATCGTGTGGATACCGTAGAGACGAAGGTGAAAACTTTCGTTTGTGACTCGGAGTTCGTTGGACGTGCTGCTCCGTGGAATCTGCTTCAAACACACTACAAGGGTGAGACACTTGTTATTACTTAATCCGATATGATAACCTATGTATAGATCCGGTGTTAGTAATCCATAAATTTTTATTCCGCTGCGTTGTATGACATAAGGATTACTTACAGTGGTATCAGAGCCGTGTACAAGGCTCATATCGGATTTATGTGATTAAATTGTGTTAATCATATTAGAATTAATATTGCATGCTAATTGAAACTGTTTAAATTCATATATGATATGAAATTAATTTTAGTTTATGAAAATCATCGTAGTAATTGTATTTGATATAATTGGCGAATAAAATTATTTATTGAGCATCAAATTTTCGGCCACCACCATCACAAATGTCACCATGGCTAGCCACATGAGGGCTAGGGTTTTCGAACCCTTGGCTCGAGATGGCTTAGTCATTGTGGCTAATAATTGTGCATGGAAGTGTCGAAAATTAATTAGGGTTTAGAACCCATTAGACGTGACGGCTAGCTCATGACGGCTAGGGTTTCGAACCCTAATAGCCGTGCACGGCTCGACCATCATCGCCTTATTTTCTAAAGTTTTGATGCTTGGATGAGTTTTGAACTCCTTGACTCGATAATGGTTCACGCATGCATGGATTAGTAACTTTACCACATGAGAGCAAGGTTTTTCAAACCCTTAGCTCGAGATGGTTGAGCGAACCCCGTGCATGGCATGACCGTGACTCGTGGCTAACAAATTCCGGCGTTTAAAACAAGATGGCTCGATAAAATATCAAAAGGGTGCGAGGCGGCTAGGGTTGGAACCCTAGTGCCGCCGCCGCATGAGCCATGGCTCGGCCATGGGCTAGGGTTTCGAACCCTAGGCCCACTATTGGTCCAGCCGTGGGCTTTTTAGTTCGAACCATGGTGGTTCGTGTTTTAGTCGCTTTAGTTCGTGGCATGTGATGTCCCGAGCGTACGATAATTTTTCAAAAATTATTTTACAGTTTTAATTAGAATTAAATTTAAAATGTTTAGAATTTAATTAATTAAATGTTAATGCATGCTTTATGTGTTGTTTGAGCATGGTGCGTGGTTATAGCCCTTTGACCTATTAGATAGGATTTGTGGATGTTTGTAATTTTTAATACGACCTGCGTGTCGTGCCTTTCTCTATTTCATTCTATATGTAATCCCTCCCCTATGTTCCCCTCGAATGTGAATCGAGGAATTCTATATCTTGTAAATAGTGTAGTTTATTTTATTGATGGTGATCAATGAAGATGGAGCATCGTGCCGGGATGAGGAGGCCATTCACAAATTGGAGCCAAGGAAGGTGCTTGTGAAGTTACCTTAGGTTGACTCATAGGATTTTCTCATTGGCTTGAGAAAATCATTAGTAGGGGCTATAACCATGTCACGTTTAATTATGTATGTTGATGCATGATTTATCTTATGTTTTAGTTTGATAATAGTATTACACATATATGTAGATATGTATACAACTATATGTAGTGGACATATTTTAAATTATCAAATTAATCATGAGATCAATAAATCCCTCTAAAATATTAAGTTTTAGATGCCTTCCAAAATAAAAGTACTCGTCAATAACTTCGATTGTACATGTGTGGGTTTGCCAAAGCAAAGCACCGTGGCAATCTTAGTAAGGCGCGAAAGGATAAAAGTGATATCCGTTATACTTTAATTGGGTACGACTTAACTAGGTTATCTCAATAGGATTGGGAACCTAGAGGCATGGGTTGGATTATAATTCATTTGATGAATTGAACAAAGTGTTGTTCGTCCAACTATCCAAGAATTATATGTGATGTAATTGACAAAGTGTTGTCTACCTAAATAACCGAGTCTTGGGCGATTAGCCAAAGCTAACTCAAGATTAAGTGAAATATGGATCTTGGCCCACTAAAGGTTTCGAGGGTTGATATTTTTCAAACAAAATAGTGGGAGTATCATTTAATATAAGACCATGTTAAATGATTTAAATCATAAACTTATTTTGCATATTTATATTGTAGATATCTATGGCAACTAACAACGTTACTAGCACTTTATCACTGCGATCGGTCCTTGAGAAGGACAAATTAAATTGGACGAACTTCCTAGACTGGCATAGGAACTTGAGGATAGTCCTCAAACAAGAAAAGAAACAATATGTCCTAGAGGAACCCTTACCCGCTGAGGAACCTCCCCTAACGGCTACAAGAACCGAAAAGGATGCTTATAAGAAGCATCAGAGTGACGCACTTGATGTTGGGTGCCTCATGCTTGCCACCATGAACTCTGAGCTTCAGAAGCAACATGAGGAAATGGAGGCGTTCGATATGATCGAACACTTAAAGCAGTTGTACCAACAGCAAGCTAGACAAGAGAGGTATGACGGCTCTAAAGCGTTATTCCAGTGCAGGATGGTAGAAGGAAGCTTAGTTGGAACTCATGTGCTCAAGATGATTGGGTACATTGAGAATCTGGACAAGCTAGGTTTTCCATTGGACCAAGAGTTGGCCACCGATGTGATCTTGCAATCGTTGCCTGAAAGCTTCAGTCAATTTGTAGTAAATTACAATATGACTGACATGGAAAAGACTCTACCACAGTTGCTTGGTATGTTGAGAACATATGAAGCAAATACTAAGAAGACTAAGGCCACAAATGTCCTTATTGTGAATAAGGGCAAAGGAATGGCCAAAGCTAAAGGCAACAAGAAAGCAAAGAAGGTCTTTGCTAAATCTAAGCCAAAGTCTTATGCACTGAAGCCAAAGGGAGGGATAGCAAAGGAAGGGAACTGTTTCCATTGCGGTGAGACCGGCCATTGGAAAAGGAACTGCAAAGTATATCTGGAGGATCTAAAGAAAGGAAGTGTGACTTCCGCTTCAGGTATTTTTGTTATAGAAGTCAATTTATCTACTTCTTCATCATGGGTATTAGATACTGGATGTGGATCTCACATTTGTGTAAATGTGCAGGATCTCAAAAGGAGTAGGACATTGGCGAAAGGTGAAGTTGATCTCCGAGGTGGAAATGGAGCAAGAGTTGCTGCATTAGCTATAGGAGATTATCATTTAGCTTTACCTTCTCGTTTATCACTGATTTTGAAAGATTGTTATTTTGTGCCTTCTATTACTAAAAACATAATATCTATTTCTTGTTTGGACAAGTATGGTTTTTCATTTATAATAAAGGACAATTGTTGTTCTATTTATTTAAATGATATGTTTTATGCTAGTGCACAAATGGTGAATGGTCTTTATGTATTAAATCTTGATATGCCTATCTATAACATAAATACTAAAAGGATTAAAAATAATGATTGTAATCCGACTTATCTCGGGCACTGTCGCTTGGGCCACATAAACGAGAACCGCATATCTAAACTTCATAAGGATGGAGTATTAGATTCATTTGATTTTGAATCATATGAAACATGCGAATCTTGTTTAATGGGCAAGATGACTAAAGCCCCTTTCAAGGGACATGTTGAAAGGGCAAATGTTTTATTGGGACTAATACATAGTGATGTATGTGGACCAATAAGTACACAAGCTAGAGGTGGTTTTCAATACTTCGTTACATTTACTGATGACCTCAGCAGATATGGGTATGTGTACCTAATGAAACATAAGCATGAAACCTTTGAAAAGTTCAAAGATTTCAAGAATGAAGTACAAAACCAACTTGGCAAGAGTATCAAAATCCTTCGATCAGATCGAGGAGGAGAATACTTAAGCCAAGAGTTTCATGACTATCTAAAGGAGTGTGGGATAGTCCCACAACTCACTCCTCCGTATACTCCGCAATGGAATGGTGTATCCGAGAGGAGAAATCGAACCTTGTTAGACATGGTTAGATCAATGATGAGTCATGCAGATCTTCCGATATCGTTTTGGGGACACACTCTAGAAACAGCGATTTTCTTACTGAACCGTGTTCCATCTAAATCAGTGGAAAAGACACCATATGAGATATGGATTGGGAAGCGTCCTAGTATGTCTTTTACGAAAATTTGGGGTTGTGAGGCTTTCGTTAGACGTCACGCCACTAACAAACTTGGACCCAAATCTGATAAGTGTTTATTTGTGGGGTATCCTAAGGAAACGAAAGGGTACTATTTCTATTATCCCACCGAGAACAAAGTAGTTGTTGCTCGGACTGGTGTATTTCTTGAAAGAGAATTTATTTCTAGAAAAACCAGTGGGAGAAAAATAGAACTTAGTGAAGTTCAACCACAAGAAAACACTGAACCTGAGATTGAGATGGAAACAGAGCAGGCACCACAAGCTGTTTTGGAAGAAGCACCTGCTCAAGAGACACAATCCCAGCGTAGGTCTGTAAGAGTAAACCGGGAGCCACAGAGATATGGATTTCTTGTGACTCAACAAGGTGACTTACTACTTATTGATGATGATGAGCCGTCATCTTATCAACAAGCTATTATGGGCAATGATTCTGAGAAATGGCAAGAAGCCATGAAATCTGAGATGGAATCCATGTATGCAAACCAAGTATGGACTTTGGTTGATCCACCTGAAGGGGTACGACCCATAGGGTGCAAATGGATTTTCAAGAAAAAGACCGATATGGATGGTAACGTACAAACCTATAAAGGTCGGCTGGTTGCAAAAGGATTCAAACAAATTCATGGTATTGACTATGATGAAACCTTTTCACCAGTGGCCATGGTTAAATCCATAAGGATCTTACTTGCAATAGCTGCATTTCATGATTATGAAATCTGGCAGATGGATGTCAAAACAGCTTTCCTTAATGGAAATCTGCTCGAGGATGTGTACATGACACAGCCCGAGGGTTTTGTCGATCCAAAGGATGCTGGAAAGATATGCAAGCTACAACGATCCATTTATGGATTGAAGCAAGCTTCTCGGAGTTGGAATCTTCGTTTTGATGATGCAATCAAAGAGTTTGGTTTTATCAAAAATGAAGATGAACCTTGTGTCTACAAGAAGGTAAGTGGGAGCGTAATCATTTTCCTAGTGTTGTATGTAGATGACATACTTCTTATTGGAAATGATATCCCTGCCTTGCAATCTGTAAAGATTTGGCTAGGAAACTGCTTTTCGATGAAAGACTTAGGAGAAGCCACATATGTATTAGGAATCAAGATCTATAGAGATAGATCGAGAAGGCTTCTTGGTCTAAGTCAAAGTACATACATAGACAAGGTGCTTAAAAGGTTTAGCATGCAAGAATCCAAGAAAGGATTCGTGCCTATGACACATGGTATTTATCTCTCGAAGGAACAGTGTCCTTCAACACCAGATGAGAGACAACGCATGAGTAAGATTCCATACGCGTCAGCTATTGGATCTATCATGTATGCCATGATATGTACTCGTCCCGATGTATCGTATGCTTTGAGCATGACGAGCAGATATCAAGTTGATCCAGGTGAAGGTCACTGGAGTGATGTCAAGAATATCCTAAAGTACTTGAGAAGGACTAAGGATACATTCTTGATTTATGGAGGTGAGGAAGAGCTCAATGTAATGGATTACACTGATGCAAGCTTCCAAACCGACAAAGATGATTTTCGATCGCAATCTGGATATGTGTATTGCCTAAATGGAGGTGTTGTGAGCTGGAAGAGTTCAAAGCAAGAAACAGTAGCCGATTCTACAACGGAAGCTGAGTATATTGCTGCCTCGGATGCAGCAAAGGAAGTTGTTTGGATGAGGAAGTTCATTTCTGAACTTGGAGTGGTGCCTAGCATTAAAGATCCGATAGAACTCTATTGTGACAACAATGGAGCGATCGCATTGGCTAAGGAACCAAGATCTCACCAAAGATCCAAGCACATACTTAGGCGTTTCCATTTCATTCGAGAAATCGTTGAAAGGGGAGATGTTAAAATATGCAAAGTACCAACAGATGATAATGTATCTGACCCATTGACGAAGCCGCTGTCACAGCAGAAGCATGATCGTCATACTAGATCTCTAGGCATTAGGTATATGTCTGAGTGGTCTTAGTGCAAGTGGGAGATTTGTTGGGATATGCCCTAAGACAAGTCATTAGATGATTGTTTAAGACATACAATGTTTATGGTTTTATGAATGGCAATTCATTATTATATATTATTCTTTTAACTGTGCATTGTGAATTAATATATATGTTAATGTCCTTAGAATAATATTGTATTATTCTTAAAGATGTTCCTAGTCAAGTATTATCATGAAAGGGATAATGATAATACGTAGAGACTAGTATGTGTTGATCGATGAATTGTTCATTGATATGAGATATCAAATCAACATATGGGTACATGTTAGAGAACGATGTACTGAACAGACACACCATGAGAATGCAACATGGATAGTTATATGATCGTCATATGCACTTCTCATAGTGATAATAATGTATGTAATCCTTACGACTTGTGATCATCAGAGATCCCAACATAAGGAGTTATGTATCTTGATATCGTCAAACAGTACCCGTAACAGGTTAATCTATAAAGGCGACTATTGGATACACTACGAATTATGTAGAGGGATGTTGACTGATCGAGATAGGATTTGTCCCTCCTATATAACAGGAGATGTGTTTGGCCCTTGATCAAGTGAGAACTAAAATGCATGGCCATGCTCGAATGAGTCGATATGAGATATCGAGCTTATTCGTTTATTCTAGTTCTACTTGGGGATCAAGAAATAAAGATTGGATATACGAGTATGACTATTCCATGACTCGTGTTCAATCTAAACACAAAGGACAAAGGGATTAAGTTACATGATTAATATTATCACAAGTTCTAAAGGTTATGTCGAGTCATTGACATTCTTGTAATTTAGGTAGCATCGATGTGTTGCTAGATACCGCTCAATGCTTGCGACATAAAATGAGATTTTATTTCACTGCCAACATTACGAAATCCTATCGGGTCACACAAAAGATTAAATCGATAAGGGAAATTAAATTCATTGGATGAATTAATTAATTAAGAAGAGTCTTAATTAAGTGATTAAAAGGTTTTAATTAAATCATGGGTTTGGGCCCATAAGACTTTAAGAAAGTCTTGAACCATAATTAAAAGCCTTATAATATAAATAAGAGGTTTTGATTAATGGTTAATCACACTTTCATATCATTGTTTGATATCAAACCCTAGCCTCCACATCAAGCTCCTCTCGGCCGCCTCTTCCTTCACTCCTCACGGCCGCCGTCGGTTGTGCTAGGGTTTTGGTTGGCCGTCGTTAATCGGTTTTGAACCGAGAGCTCGATTTTGGTTTAAGAACTTGTCTAGTAACTTGTTCTTAAATCCCCTTTCGATTTGATCGTGTGGATACCGTAGAGACGAAGGTGAAAACTTTCGTTTGTGACTCGGAGTTCGTTGGACGTGCTGCTCCGTGGAATCTGCTTCAAACACGCTACAAGGGTGAGACACTTGTTATTACTTAATCCGATATGATAACCTATGTATAGATCCGGTGTTAGTAATCCATAAATTTTTATTCCGCTGCGTTGTATGACATAAGGATTACTTACAGATCCGCCCATGGTTCAAGAACTTTCTGAAGATTTTTTTGTCTTTACAAACCCTCTGGATGAGCCTCCGAACATTGCTGCACAGCTAGCCAATCTCTCCACTGCTATATCAGCACTAGCAAGTGATGTTCATAAACTTAAGCAGGAAGAGCGAACTGCAACTCTCATTCTAGGCACTCATTAGCAGCACACGGACTTTCAATTCCAGCAAGTCTACCGGGACTTAAGTAGTCTAACGACTACTGTCACCAGACTTCAAACCTTTGCTGAGAATGCAGTGGCAGATGCTTTTACTAGAATTGGCTAGGCGCGTCTTCAGATCACTCAAAATAATGAATCTCTTCATGCTGCCACCTCAATGGCTCTTGGAGAAAAGATTGACGACGCCAAGAAAATCGTGACCGAATAGTTGGCCACCATGCAGGCAGCATTTGCTTCTCAAATTCAAGATATATGCAACAGCATGCCTGCAGCTCCTCAAATAATTCGCAGACTACCTGAACCCAGCCGAACTGCTCCCTCAACACAGCGGGCTTCAAGTTCAGCTGCTCATTCATCCCCTGCCACTGGAGCACTCACTCAGTCCAGACCAACTGCTCAACCAAGATCTCGGAGTCCGCGCCAACCGCCTGCCGAAAAACGCGACTATTCCAAACATTGGTTCGGGCGCAAATAGTATCGTTTTCTGACTCCTCCTTTAATTACTCTTCTTTATTTACTGTTTTTGTTGACTTTTTCTTTGTATTTACTGATCGACTTAAATACATTCACATTAATTGCAACCTTTTCATTTCTATAAATAGCGGCTATTGTTTGCTCACATAACACACATTCACTCACCATGATTACTTTCAAGTTATTCAAAATTCCCTGGTTTTCTGTTAGATCTTATTCTGCTTCATGGGTTTATTACTTATCTAAATCAACCCCTCATGGGTTGATTACTTATCTAACCCGGCTCCCTTAAGCTTCAGCGTTTGGATCCTGTTCTGGTGCTCCTCATCAGTCAGGAACTGCTCACAAGGGATGTATGGGTGCTGATGACAAAAAGGGGGAAGACAGAGATAGACTATTCTCATTAGGTGAATCCATGAACCATGGAAGCTGCCTGATGTATATACGTATGACTCTTCCCGACCTTCTCTCTGAAACAAGGTAGACCGGCAGAGATAGAGTATTCTGATTAGGTCCTCTCTGAAACAAGGTGGATCGAGCTCTTCCTCTCTGAAACAAGGTGGATCGAGCTCTTCCTCTCTGACACCAGGTGGATCGAAGCTCTCCGGGTCTACAATGCTTGTTTAAAGATTTGTCATGTATCAGCTATTTTGTGCAAACTAAATTGGTCTTAGATTCTATTCAAGTTATTAGAATTCATCTTAAATAAAGATGAATCTCTCTAAATTGTCCAGTTTGATTACAACTTGTAATCTGCTTATATTTAATGAAAATTTCTTTTCCATTATGTCTTCAAGTACTTTCAGGAGTCTCATCTTATTTACTCCAGTAGGAAATAGATCATTGCTAAGTTTTGTCATCACCAAAAAGGGGGAAATTGTTGGGAAAACGATTTCTAAGTTTTGGTAATTACAAACCGGATATTAAAGATCAACTGGATGAAGTCCTACCGGATAACAAAGACCAACTGGATGAAGTCCTACCGGATAACAAAGACCAACTGGATAAAGACTCCTACCGGGTGAAGACATAAACTGGATGGACATCAACCGGATGAAGTCATCAACTGGATAAGACATAAACTGGATGGACATCAACCGGATGAAGTCATCAACTGGATAAGACATCAACTGGATGGACATCAACCGGACAATACATCAACCGGATGAAGACATCAACCGGATAAGACATCAACCGGATGAAGACATCAACTGGATAAGACATCAACTGGATGGACATCAACCAGACAAGACATCAACCGGGTGAAGACATCAACCGTACAAGCTATCAACCGGATAAACTTAAACTGGATTGACATCTACTGGACAACTATCAACTGAATAGTCTCTCACTGAACAAGGACATCAACTGGTCATAAGAGGATGAACGACCAGTTGAACAAAGAAAACCAGCAGAAGTCTAAGCTTCCAGTTAGAGCACTAAGCAACGAGACAAAATCAGTACAACATTCTCTGACAAAGGTACAACAGAGCGGCGCACCCTGCTATATCTCCGCCACCATTACAGTCAGAGTGAAAAGAGCCGTTGCTTTACAAAATAGGAAAGAAGACAATATGAAATTGGAAAGCTAACCTCTTCCATATACAGAAAGTCTACCGTTGGACATCCAAAACCTATAAATACATCCAAGCAGAAAATGAAGAGGAGCTGAGCGATTTTCAACTAAGAGATATACTTCAAAGTAAACAAGAAAGTCATACTACTGATATTCCAAACGTTCAGCAAAGAGCAGAAAAACAGCTAAACTGAATCTGTGATAGATTATCTTCAATTGAAGTCTGCTGCTCAAAAACTCTCAAAGCTAGAAAGTTTATTCTGTAAAGAGTGTCATAGAATCCATTGTAACCAAAAGTTAAGAAGAGTGTGATTGCTAGGAGTTTAGGCCAAGTGTGTTAGTGCCTAAGAAGGTTGTATACTGTAAAGTGTAAACCAATTCTTCTAGTGAATCCTTCCTGCAAAGGAAGAAGGGGAGACGTAGAAGCGTTGTGCTTCGAACTTCCAGAAACAACTCTATTGTTATCTGTTTATTGCTTTATTACTTCAGTTTTATTCCTCACAAGTTCTGTAGACGTCTTCCGCACTATAATAAGTGTCTACTGACTTGCCTGATATTGAGAAGCAACTGTAATACTTAACAGTTTACAGTTACCCAGAAAAGAAATCGAAATTGTATCTAGTGTTTATTCAACCCCCCCTTCTAAACACTACCCCGATCCTAACAGTCACTCTAGCGATCGATCGGTCCAAACAAATAACCCTAGCGATCGGTTGGTCAGAAGCTAGCGATCGATCGCTCCAAAATCTGATTTTCTCAAAAATGCTACGGCTTTCACCGATCGATCGGTCGCTTCCAGCGATCGATCGGTACCTACACCGCCTTACTTCCCCTGTTTCTACCGATCGATCGGTACACATCTAGCGATCGATCGGTCGATGATTAAATTTTGAAACCATGGCAATTTTTAATGCTTATCTTCATGGTTCATCTCATACACTTTAATTCATACCCTAAAAACTTGATCACTAGATAACTAGCATCATGTAACCATATTTCCATCATTTATACTTCAAATGATTACATGAAAACTCATAGCAATTCATATGAAAGAATTAACTTCACATGCTTCAAGTTTGACATATTAAGCACATATGTCCATGAACTATGATACTAAAGCATAGAAATCTACTTTCCTTACCACATACTTCATGTTAAACATGCTTCCAAGCTAGAACCAAGCAAAGACACCAAGGAATTCACAAGAGCATTTGTAGAGATTTGTAGGTGAGTTTAGGTGAATTGTGTGTTTAAAATCTGATATTCATCTATTTAATCACCTTGCACTTCAAATTCACATTCACATGTAATTCCTCTCACATGCATGGTTAATGTATAACCAAATTCACATGCCATTCCTAGCAATTCAAATGCTAATTTACATGTACATGCATATGAACTTAAATTCAAATGCCCACTAGTACAAGTTGCTTGATATATTACTACACTTGATTTAATCCAATCATTCCTATGCACTACATCTAGTGCATCATGTTTCTTTCCTTGTCCTATATCTACTATTCATTTCATGTATGTGAGTATTTCCCTCGGTTCAACCCGAACCCGAGTCCACATCGTACCGTAATTATTCAAAATTACGCCATAACAAATCCGAGGCATTACAATTTCAAAGTTGAGTTTTAGTGTTTTTATTGGCTTTAAATGGAGTATTGGTGGTAATATAAGTGTATGGGGTGTTGGTTTTGAGTTTGGGTGTGAAAAACCACATTAAAGCTCGAGTTTTTCGAAATATTGCAGGTCTCCGATCGATCTCTGATGGGTCCCGATCGATCGCGACGTAAATCTGGAAAAATGGGTGACGATGAACAGTACCCGCGATCGATCGCGAGATATCACCGATCGATCGCGAGGAACCAGAAACTTTGGGCGATCGATCGGCATCTGCGGCGATCGATCGCGGATGTTTTATTTTCGGACAGTGGGTTATGGCGATCGATCGCGTCTGATGGGTGATCGATCGCGGCCCTGTTTGACTTGGTTTTTGTGGAATTTTGGAAAATATCAGGATTTTGGAATCGAGGTTTAATGGGGCCGTTTCCGGGGCAATGTCTATATTCCAATGGGATTGCTATACTTTTAAAATGAATTGGTTGGAGCCAAAATTTAATATAACGGATTTCTCGATTGAATTTTTGGCTATCTTGTAAACATATAAAATGGAATATTTTGGGTATTATGCATGCTTAGCCGTGGGGCTTTTATTTTGGTTATCGTCATGGATTGACGATATGTTTGGGGGTTATGAACGTGCTTGGGCATGTGGTTGCATGCCTATGTTTAATTGGGAGTTATTTGCATGTTAACACTTAACTCATCGGGTCGTGGGACACAAGCAAGGTTGGACTCAAACTACGGAATCTTAAGGTACGTATGACGTGCGAGCATAGCCTATTATAATGTTGCAACTGTAAAATGCATGGTATGTGGTAATTGCATTAAATGGACATTGAAATGCATGGTATGTAGTATTTGCAATAAATGGATGTTGAAATGCATGGTACATTGTACTTGCTATAAATGGATAGTGATATGCATGGTAAATAGTAATTGCGCTAAATGGACATAACCACACGGTGCCGCTATTAAGCGAGCAATGATTTGGGATGTTGTCGTCGTTGAGCGACCATCGGTTATGACGCCGCTATTATTGAGCGTGCGTGGGGTTTGAAATGCCGCTATTGTGGAGCGAGCAATGAAATAGGAACATGGAATCATTGGTTAGATATATGTGATATCTACGGTCTTTTATATAATGATTTTACCCTATTGATTATGGAACTGGCATAATAGAAATGGTATTAGTTAACGATTAACTGGTGTGATGCCCCGAAATAAATTGTATGCAATTTGAGCATTAATGATGTTTATATGATGAATTAGGTGGTAATTGATTTATGTGTTGGGTAATGAAGTGTTAACATGATTTAATTTTTATTGATTTCCAATTATGAGGAAAGCATGATTTTAGTGGAAGTTGAATGCATTTTGTAAATGCTTTTAAAATACCGTGTCGGAGTATTTTATACATCATGTTAAGTTTGGGGTATAAATTTTAATTAAAATTACACAACCCCTTTTAACCTCCCATTATACCCACCTTTTTCCTACACTTTATCTCACTTTACCCTTTTACACTCTAAATCCCCAAACCACTCCCAAACCCTACCATTTACCCATTTTCGAAATCCTCCAAGGAAGGAGAAGGAAAGTTCCACAAAACTTGTGTTTGTGTGATTTTTGTCAAGTTTTGGAGTCTTCAAGAGGTATGGAACCCTTCCTAAAGTTTTGATGATGTTTGGATTTGAAATGGGGTGATTTTGAAGTGATTTATGTGGGTTTGTTTTGGGTATATGTTATATATGTTTGGAGTATGATTTTTGAAGTGTTTTATGTGGGTTTTAGTGGGTTATGATGATGTTAGTATTGTAGGAAAGTTTGGATTCGAATGGCTTGAGGTAGAGCTTGAAAAATGCTCATTAATGGCGATTTTTTGATGTACAGGGACTGGCGATCGATCGCCCGTTTTTGGCGATCGATCGCGAGCCAGCAGTGGGCGCTAGTAGCATTTGGCGATCGATCGCCACCTTTGGGTGATCGATCGGCGAGGCTGGCGATCGATCGCGCCAAAAGTGGCGATCGATCGCCAAGATGTGAATTTTTGAGCCTCGTCCAGTATGATCTCGCGATCGATCGGGCCTGGGCGGCGATCGATCGCGAGGTATAAAAATGTGTATTTTTGATGTCTTTGTGGGATTTTTGGATGTTGGACTATGATTAGCTTCTAATATCGATTTATATGGTTATGTAGAACCATCCCAGGTACCCACAACATCAAGGAGATAAAGTTCTCCAACTCCTCCACTTTTGGAATTAAGGTACGTAAGAAACGTACGGGCATCGGACGGTAAACCATACTCCTACATATGATGTTTATGATGATGATTATGATAAGTAAGTTTATGATATGATGTTTATGATGATGATTATGATAAGTAAGTTTATGATGATGATGTTTATGATGATGGTTATGATAAGTAAGTTATGATGATGATGTTTATGATGATGATTGTGATAAGTAAGGTTATGATAATGTTTATACGATGTTTATTTAATGATACGATGTTTATGATATGGTAAGATGCCATACGATAGGGTAAGACGCCCATATGGTAAGATGCCATACGATAGGGTAAGACGCCCATAGGGTAAGATGCCCTCGTGGTAAGATGCCACACGATGTTTATGATATGGTAAGATGCCATACGATAGGGTAAGATGCCCACGTGTTAAGATGCCACATGATGTTTATGATATGGTAAGATGCCATACGATAGGGTAAGATGCCCATATGCATGACTATGAAACAGGGACAACTAAGTGTGTTAATACGATTAACCAAGAAGTATATGTTACGATTATTTTCATGCATTTATTTATATGACATTGCCTTATGATGTTAAGTAATGATGTACATGCTCATGATGGGTTGTTCCTGTAGGTACACTTTTGGACTGAAGGGCCTAGGGTCGGGTTGAGGCAGTGAACTAAAAAGAGCAAAATGAATATAGGATGCAGGATTTTGATAGTCTCTACTCAAGGAGTAGTGTAAATCTATAGCTTTAACATTCATTATTGAGAATGTAATTAATTAGCTTTTGAAATTTTATTTTGACCTGTAATCTTATTAGCTCAAAGCTACAACCGGAACCCTTAAGATGTTATGAATGCAAGTTTAGTCCATGTTATGTGTATAAGATGATGTTAAGGTAGGAAGACCCTAAAACTGGCTTTGGGAATTTGATGAGTTTGGTTATTTTGAGAACATGGACAACACAGGGGATCCCGGATGAGGATGATACCATCCAGGGAGTATCATTTAAATTCATGGCATTTACATTCTGTAAATTATGAACTGCAATATTATTGGATTTGTGGTATTGGTATGCTCACCCCGTGTGGGGGCTGTCTCTGTTGGGGCAGGTGATACAGGTGTAGCAGCAGTTTTGGAGTTGAGCTCGGGCTGTTGATCTGAGGTCCTTTCAGGATCGAGGTACCAGAGCTGGTTGAATAAGTACATAGATCCAGAGTTGAGATCGAGATGTGCTTCGGAGATGCTTCCAGGATTGAAGTACCAGTAACAGTATCTGGTAGAGTATTTTATACATTAGATACACGCCTATTCATTCGGTGCTCTCATGTGAGTACGTTTTTACGTGTATATGGAATGTATAAATGGGCATGGTTTTCCTCTCTTCATTTATGGTTTGCATGCAATTAAATACGGAATTGCTAAATGAACTGAGAATATGTTAGTGTATTATTAGGTGCATACTATGAAAGTGGTTTTGATTGGGGAAGTTGAGTACTATGAGGTTCTAATACAAGAAATTTTATAGATGGTATATGATGTTATACTTGTATATGGTTTCCTTCCCATGCAATATGATTGTATGCACTAATGGCATGGATTAATACACTAATAATGGGTTAAGGGCACTGGGGTCCTTACATTAGTGGTATTAGAGCAGTTGTTGGCTCTTTGGGGCTGTTGTGGGCCTGGAACATGCTGATAGGAAGGGGTTGCACATACTTATACATGATAGTAGTTAGTGTTGTGTGGCACAACTATATTGCTTATGTGCGTTTATGATATGTGTTTATAATTGGAATATGTTGTTGCTAACCATGGTGGTTGCAGGGTCATACGAGACATGGATTTTGCATTACGGTTGCATATATATCGGAGTGATGATTTTAATGCTTTGCCGCTAAATGTTGAAGCGATGGTAAAATTCCGCATGTCACATTTGAAGTGAGGTGCATTAAAATACACTCATGGCGATGTTTATTGGAATACGGGTTATGCATTACTGTTGCATGCATGGCGTAGCGATGCGAATACTTGCCGCTTCATGGTGTTGCGATGTGAATACTTGCCGCTGTCATATCTTAGCAAGGGATATTATTTTCCGCTGGTATTGTCGAAGCGAGGGGTTTTTCCGCTGTCATGTATAGCGAGGGGTATTTCCGCTGTCATGATAAAATGAGGAGTAGTGGCGCCGCTTGACTACCACCGCGAGGAAGAATATTTGCCGCTTAAGCGAGGGATATTATACCGGTAGCGATGAGCTTTCCGCTGTCATATGATAGCGACGGAGGATATTTGTCGCTTAAGCGAGGGATATTATGCCGCTGGTATGTCGAAGCGAAGTAGCGAAGAGGGATATTTTCCGCTTCTTAGCGAGGGATATCATGATGCTATTTTTATTGGTGATGGTTTATGCCGCCGGGTATTCATAGCGATGGTTCATTCCGCTATTCTATTGGCGATGGTTCATGTCGCCGGGTATTTATAGCGATGATTCATTCCACTATTCTATTGGCGATGGTTCATGCCGCCGGGTATTACATAGCGACGGGTCATTCCGCCACATCTATAGCGATGGTTCATGCCGCAGGTATCATATAGCGATGGTACATTCCGCTACATCTATGGTGATGGTTCATACCACCGGATATCTATAGCGATGTTTTATGCTGCTGACTGTATGACGAGGGAGCATACCGCTGATTCTATAGCGATGGATTATACCGCTATGTGCGTAGCACTGGATTATGCCGCCTACGAGCGATGGATGCTGCTGGTGTACCACTGGTGGATGATGGATACAGGTATACCGCTATCTTGATAGTGTTGAGGTATGTTATATTACTGCTTTGTTAGCATTATTGTGAATACCATGTGTGGTTATACTGTCATGTGTTTGACGATGAGAATATGGATGTCGTGTGTAGACATGTACCGTCATAAGTTGACGATGGGATTTTGGATGTCATATGTTGGCATATACCGTCACGGGGTGACGATGACATAGTGGATGTCTATATAGACACGTAGCGTCGTTTCGATGAATAATACATTTATGTATATGTATTTAGTCATATGGTTTGAGTGCCAATGGCGAGCACATGGTAGTGTCTGGGTCACTAGTTGACGAGACCATTACGCCGAGCAGGTTTGCTCGATGGGTTATTGGATGCAGTGTACCGGTTAGAGTACTGCATCATGCAATAGAGGTAAACATTTGTCGAGTAGTGATGACTTTGGGTATACTCGCTGGATTGGCTAAGGCCAAGTGATTGGTGGTAAGAGTAGTCATTAAGGAAACTACTCGCTTGTCGTTGTGATGTGTGGTAGACATGGTCACCCCCACCCTGAGGGCGTGGAATAAGTCCTAATGGATTAGGATTGCACGGTGGTTGAGCAAGGACACCGGGATGTCCCTTATGCTTTGATATTTTAGAGAAATATTGGGTGATGACCAACTACTCTAATTGTGATATCCCCGAAATGTTTATGTGTTCTTAAACATTAATCATGTTATGAAGATTATGGTATTAATTCTTTGTGTTGAATTAATTATATTGGGGAAATTTATTTCAGGGTGTATGTGAAGTATGTTGAGAATTTGGGTTGTAGTATGATTATTTGGGGTGTGTGTTGGTCATCGTGGTATAGCATGTTTAATTGGAAATTTGAAGTATTTTATTGTTTAAATACTATAAATATCATGTGAGGATATTTTAATACATCGTGCTAAATACCGGGACCAAAACATAACACATCACACCACCCAACACCCAACCACCCCCCCCCCCCCAACCCATGCTGCAAGTGGTGAGCCCATACCTCACTTCTCCACTCTCCTACTCCACCTTAGCATCTCAGAATCCCTTCCCTTTCTTTCCCAAAAACTCCTCCAGCAGCAGCTTATCACATAGGAGGAGGAGATCTACCATTTTAGTGCTTGAAAACTTGCCAAAAATCGGAGCAAAAGAGGGTGAGGAATCATGCTTTATTTTTAAACAAAAGATATTTCAAAGAATGGTGTGAAGCGATTCTACCGCAAGTGCACGGTTGTCAAGTTTTAGTATAGTGAAAATTAAGTACGGGTTGTCGAATCCACAGGGACTAACGTATAAGTACCAAATAAGATTAATAAAATTATATTTAGCCTACGATTTAAGAAATGTGATTATCTAAAGCAAACTTAAACTAAGAAATGAAACTCAAACAAGAAGCAATAAAATGAATGGTTCCGGATATGCGAAGGTAAGTTGCTCAAGAAATTTATCAAGCTCTTCGTTCAACTGTGTTATCTCTAATGATTCATTTGAATAAGCAAATTATCAACCAATTGATTCTAAGGATGAAAGGTTTTCGCTATTATTCAATACACTCTCTCGAGCTGTAAAGAAACTAACAATAAATTAGAATAAGTCACTCTCGTGCACCTATTTACTAATTCAAAGTTGCATAAATTATCAAAACCTTATAACTTTAAATCTCTCGATTCCAAGTTCTCACGTATGCGATATCATCTCTCGATCTCAATCATAACATACTTCATGAATTAAAAGAGCGTGTTACAACGTTATCTCTCGATCTCGGTTATAACTCTCAGAATCAATCAAAGTTAGCTAGGCTTTGATCTTAACAATCGATTAAATCATGAACAATAGACATCAATACACTCAAACACAATTGAATCACTATATCAAACACATTGATACTAAATCTCAATAAAATAAACTAGAATTGTTTCAAATCAAATACAAAAGAAGTTTAATCGTCTCTCGACCTCAAAAACATCAATTGAAAATTAATATGAAATAGATTAAAGTCTAGAAATACGATAAACGGCGGAATGAATCCGTGCGTAGCACCGAAATCTCTTCTCTTGCTCCTTCCTTGCACTCCGGAATTGATTGGCTTTGGCTCGGACGGAGAACCGGAAGAACGATCTCCTTGGCGGCAGCTAGGGTTCTTTTTTTTTTGTTCGAAATCTCCTCTGGTATCGTGCTCCCCTCTTGAATGAATCAAAATTGCCGCTCAAAACCCCCACAATCACGATAAAAAAGGAAAATAAAATCTTCAGGATTTCGCGTCTCGATCGATCGGAAGGTTTTCTCGATCGATCGGTGCACTGTTCATGCCAGCTTTTGAAACTCACTGTCTCGCTCGATCGATCGAGATTTCCCACCGATCGATCGAGACTTTAATAAAATTTGCTCTGGAGTCACTGCCTCGCTCGATCGATCGGAATTTTGTACCGATCGATCGAGACTTGAAATTCTTTGATGCTCAACTCTCTGCCTGGCTCGATCGATCTAGAGTAAATCTCGATCGATCGAGATTCCAAAAATTTCATTTCCTAAATTTCAGTTCTTTCTCGCCTCGATTTCGCCCGTTATCTTCATATTGGCTCATTTCTTCCACTTCCGATCTATTTTCCTGAAACAAACGAATAAACACCAAAAAGCATAATATCATCCAGGAAAAAGAACGGAAAGTAGGAAGAATTTACAGTTAAAAACACTCAAAATCTAAGCCTATCAACTCCCCCAAACTTAGACTTGATCGTCCTCGAGCAAGCAATAAGTTCAAAAAGAAAAGTTAAACTCAATACTAAGTATGAATCATCTTTACAACATACGTAAAAACTCAGAAATCCTACTTACACATCAATAGAAGTCATTCAACATTTAACAAGAAGCAATTCCTCCTAAGTTAAACAATACATCGCAACATCGGAACGTGCGTGTGTCCTATTGTCAAACATGAGTTACATATATATCTTTAAGATCAACATGTGCCATATTAACTCCTAGTCAAGATTACTTTGAATTACTCTACAAATTTACTATCCAGCACTTCTCCACTAATGTAATTATTCCCTAGACTTGGATCAACAGGACTTTAAAAGCTTATAACGTTAGGCCTTTTGGTGTCGGCTCCAAAGAAAAGGTAGGATAGAATCAATGAAGAGAGTATAACTGTGATATCCCCGAAATAATTAAGTACAATTTGGGCATTAATTATGTTTATGTGATATTATGGTGATAATTAGATTATATGTTGGGACTAATTATCTTGGTACAATGCTTGTCACATGGTAGGAGTGACCCGGTAGAGCATTTCGGGGTGCATGTTATACATGTGAGGAATTTTGGGTGTTAAAATGGTTTAAATAATATGGATTGTGTTCATTTAGGTAAAACATGATTTTAATGGTATTTTTGGTGCATTGTGGTAAAATGCTTTTAAAATATCATGTTGAGGTATATTATATACCATGCTTGTGTCTTGTTACACATTTGAAACCATAACATCATTTGAAACCATGGCATGATATGAGCCACTTGCTCACTTTATATCAAATCCTTTCCATCACCTTTAAGTCAAAACCCACCTACACCTTCTCTCTTGCAAGAAAGACTTTCCATTTTTGTTTCTGCATCATAAGGAAAGGGGAAAACTTGGTGAAAGGGTTCATTTGGTGTTTTCTTGCTAGAAACTTGGAGCTCAAAGGGTAAGCTACCACCTTGGTTGAGTTTTGTTGAGTTTTGATTGGGTTTATAGCTTATTTTTGGGGATTTAAGGGTGGATCTTGGTCCAACATCTTGTTATGTTTGGAAGTTGCATTTTTAAGGTTGTTTTATGGCTTTAAGTTGAGCATGGTAGTTGTTCTTGGTTGTGCTTGAGTGTAGATGTTGATAGAAGCTCATTTAAGGAAATTTCTCGCGTGAACAGGGCGTCTCGATCGATCGGAAAATGGGTCCGATCGATCGAGCAAGGCAGTGTCTGCCCAAGGCGAGGAATGAGCTTACCGATCGATCGAGATTTTGTCCCGATCGATCGGTGTGTGTAATCTCGATCGATCGAGATAAACTCTCGATCGATCGGCGGAGGCAGTACTTGGATGCCTGTTTTCCTTCACTTGGCGATCGATCGGGACTTGGGGCCGATCGATCGGAAGGCTTATAAATGTGAATTTTTGGGATTTTGTTCTAAATATTGATGTTTTTGGTAATGGTTCAATTATGGGTTTCTAATATGGATTCATGTGGTTGTGTAGAACCATCCCAGGTAGCCACACAACAAAGGAGATAAAGTTCCACAATATCTCCACTTTTGGAACCAAGGTACGTAGTGAGACGTACGAGCATCGGACGGTAAAATGTATCTATTACGCTTTGTATTGATTATGCACTATGGTTGTGCACATGGAATTGATTATGCATTGTGGTTGCATATGGGGTAATGTTTATACATCATGGATTGTATACATGATTGGTCATGCATTTTGGTTGCATGTGTATATTGGATGCATTGTTGCATGTGATTGTGAGTCAGGAATTATATTCCAGTAATGAAGAATACCTACCGCTAGTGGCGTAGCGATGTGAATACTTGCCGCTGTCATACCGTAGCGATGAGAGAATATTTGCCGCTAATATGAAGCGAAGAACACGACCGCTGTCATATTTATAGCGAGGGATATTAGTGCCGCTGGTATTGTCTTAAGCGAGGGGTATTTCCGCTGTCATGATAACGCGGGGGAGTATTATGCCACTGATATAATAAGACTCGGGATTGAACACGACATATATATGGGAATCGGTGCATGTCATGACATACATTGTTGGTAATATAATCTACTGATTATCATTTGGTACAGGGATAACCAAGGGAGCATTTTAAATGTGTTACATACAGGAAGTGAATCACATTTATAATTATGCATTTGAATTGCTGTCATATCGTTGTGTATATGATTTTATACATGCTCATGGTTTTGGGATTGTTCCTGTAGGTACTTTTGGGCGGAAGGGCTAAGGCGAGTTGGTGCAGTGAGCTAGTGCGGAGTGCTCTTGTAGCAGGCACATTCTTTTGTATAGTATCTACTCTAGGAGTAGTGTAAAACTATAGGATTAACATTCATAGTTACGAATGTAATTAATCCATTTTGGATCTTTATTTTGGCACTGTAATTTATTAGCTCAGAGCATCGTCACAACCTTTATACTCTGTTTATGCATGGAAATTTTTAATTACGCCTTTAGTCCGCACTTAAGGAACTAGGGTCCTTACAATAACAGAATCAGTTCAAAATCTTCTCACATAATCATTGAGCTTCTCTTCACATTTTCTAGCCTTGGCCACTTTGGGTCTTATTTAAATTTTCTTTTCAAGGCTTTTTCTACAACTTTCTTTTTTTTTTTTTTCGCTCATTCTTTCGTTCATTTCATTTCTTTCACAATGAACTTCTCAACATATAACAATTTAATGCAATGAATGAGATTCATTATACTCCCTTAGGGGTGGGTAAACATTTTCTTTTAAGCTCAATCCAAGGTAGGTATAATGAGGTTGTTAAGAATGTTGAATGGGGGTCTAATCATATGCAATGCATATACCATTCTTTTTCAATCAGGCACAAGAGGGGACACTAAGGAATAATGTATAACAGGTAGGCTTGAAAGGCTCAAACGGTCCAAAGATCGCCTAAATCATCTCCAAGTCTAGTTCCTAATTATAAATTTCGCCTCAAAGTGCTTTCAACTAAACTGTAGAGTTATCTAAGATACTCAAGACTCATCACAGTTAACACAAATTTTCAATTTAATCAATATATACTTCACTCAATCATGACTCAATAAGTGCTCAAATTATTCCTCAGTTTTGACATATAGTTAACAAAGGATATATACAAACAAGTTAAACATTTCCATGACTCCTATCTAGATGAGGATTAATTTCATCATGTATTACCGTTGCGAATCTAATTCATCAATTCTCAAGAATAACTCAATCACTAAAAAAAAAATTTGTATAGTGCTCAAGGACGAATCAAGTGACAAATAAGCACACAACATGTGGATAAAACAAATTAAACACGCAAGCCACTCCACCAAACTTAACTGAAACATTGTCCACAATGTTTAAAAGAATCAAAAGGGAAAAAGTAAACTCCCCTGATCAAGACGCTTGCATGAGGGTTGAGGAAGTTTGGCTTTTGAAAGCTCCACTGTTGTAGGGGTTCATCGCTCCACTTGAGTACCTCGCAAAAGAAGGATGCTAGAAAAAAAAATCGACAAGAGAGAAAAACAAACTAAATGCAAAATTGAAAATAAAACAAAGCTAAATGCAAAAGGATACGCTTGGGTTGCCTCCCAAGAAGCGCTGATTTCTAGTCGTCGGCTTGACCATCAGAAGCAACCATCAAAGAGCGGTTGTCGCCCATAGTAAGTATCCTATGATACTACTAATGGGTCTTCATATAGTATGCCCTCAAGCTTGGCAAGAGTGTAACGGTGTAAGCTCGTTGCTCCAACAACTGTATTCATGACATAGTGAGCATGGGAGAATGATTCTTGAATTGGCTTCATCTCATGGATGGCGTAGTGCGGTGAAGTTGGTGGCATCGATGAGGAATACGTATCCACATATGGCCCATAACATGCCTCCATCGATGGGTGGATATCAAATTTCTCAAAAATCTCATCATCCAACTTCACTCTTGGCTCATTGTCCCATAGGATCTCCTCAGATGCCTTTTCCACTGTAGGCTCAATCACTTCCATAGGCTCAACTTCCCTTGATTCTTCCCCATGAGTCGGATCACTCCCCCAAACTTGATTGGTTGAGTGATCATCATCATGTAACCAGGCCTGATTTGTAGATCTCGTCTCCTCCTCTTGGCAGCTCATTGAGATGGTTTCCACTAGAATTGCAAATTGCTGCTCTAGATGACGTATATAATTTGTCTGGTTCTCTAAACGTTGCTCAGTTGATGCCATGAGTCTAAATAACATATTCTCTGATTGAGCTGTTCCTTCTACAAAACTATCTTTCTTCTCGCCGTGATGCTCAAAGGTTTGGCGCGTATCATCAGGGTAGTGAGGCTCTGGTGGGTATTGGTGACTCCAACCTTGCAAGGAAGGATCAAAATACCAGTGGTAATCGAAGTCTGCCATATCATTGAACAGGTGTAATACACTGTCCTCAACTCTATCAACCAGGGGACTCCCAGTCACCAGTGCTCCTCTGAATACCCATCCTCGTGTCTGTGCATCCAAACCTTTGAAGAAATGTTGCAGAAGAGTATAGTTCGAAAAGTTGTGATACGTGAATGTGTCTGCCAGTTCGAAAAGTTGGGCAAATCTTGTGAAGACTTGTTGATGAAGCATCACAAGTACCTCGCAAGAAAAACAAATAACATACCTAAATAATTTTTTTTTTTCGAAAATAACAAAAAGAAAAAGAAAACAAAAACGCAAAAATAAAATTGGCTAAATTACAATTAACTAATCTCGTATGATATTATACAGATTAGTCCCCGGCAACGGCGCCAAAAACTTGACCGCTTTATTTTTAAACAAAAGATATTTCAAAGAATGGTGTGAAGCGATTCTACCGCAAGTGCACGGTTGTCAAGTTTTAGTATAGTGAAAATTAAGTACGGGTTGTCGAATCCACAGGGACTAACGTATAAGTACCAAATAAGATTAATAAAATTATATTTAGCCTACGATTTAAGAAATGTGATTATCTAAAGCAAACTTAAACTAAGAAATGAAACTCAAACAAGAAGCAATAAAATGAATGGTTCCGGATATGCGAAGGTAAGTTGCTCAAGAAATTTATCAAGCTCTTCGTTCAACTGTGTTATCTTTAATGATTCATTTGAATAAGCAAATTATCAACCAATTGATTTTAAGGATGAAAGGTTTTCACTATTATTCAATACACTCTCTCGAGCTGTAAAGAAACTAACAATAAATTAGAATAAGTCACTCTCGTGCACCTATTTACTAATTCAAAGTTGCATAAATTATCAAAACCTTATAACTTTAAATCTCTCGATTCCAAGTTCTCACGTATGCGATATCATCTCTCGATCTCAATCATAACATACTTCATGAATTAAAAGAGCGTGTTACAACGTTATCTCTCTATCTCGGTTATAACTCTCAGAATCAATCAAAGTTAGCTAGGCTTTGATCTTAACAATCGATTAAATCATGAACAATAGACATCAATACACTCAAACACAATTGAATCACTATATCAAACACAATGATACTAAATCTCAATAAAATAAACTAGAATTGTTTCAAATCAAATACAAAAGAAGTTTAATCGTCTCTCGACCTCAAAAACATCAATTGAAAATTAATATGAAATAGATTAAAGTCTAGAAATATGATAAACGGCGGAATGAATCCGTGCGTAGCACCGAAATCTCTTCTCTTGCTCCTTCCTTGCACTCCGGAATTGATTGGCTTTGGCTCGGACGGAGAACCGGAAGAACGGATCTCCTTGGCGGCGGCTAGGGTTCTTTTTTTTTGTTCGAAATCTCCTCTGGTATCGTGCTCCCCTCTTGAATGAATCAAAATTGCCGCTCAAAACCCCCACAATCACGATAAAAAAGGAAAATAAAATCTTCAGGATTTCGCGTCTCGATCGATCGGAAGGTTTTCTCGATCGATCGGTGCACTGTTCATGCCAGCTTTTGAAACTCACTGTCTCGCTC
Organism: Haberlea rhodopensis; assembly: GCA_907163345.1. Taxonomy (NCBI): domain Eukaryota; kingdom Viridiplantae; phylum Streptophyta; class Magnoliopsida; order Lamiales; family Gesneriaceae; genus Haberlea; species Haberlea rhodopensis. The sequence continues at coordinate 537,680 of CAJQUN010000365.1, forward strand.
GATCGAACGAGATTTCCCACCGATCGATCGAGACTTTAATAAAATTTGCTCTGGAGTCACTGCCTCGCTCGATCGATCAGAAATTTGTACCGATCGATCGAGACTTGAAATTCTTTGATGCTCAACTCTCTGCCTGGCTCGATCGATCTAGAGTAAATCTCGATCGATCGAGATTCCAAAAATTTCATTTCCTAAATTTCAGTTCTTTCTCGCCTCGATTTCGCCCGTTATCTTCATATTGGCTCATTTCTTCCACTTCCGATCTATTTTCCTGAAACAAACGAATAAATACCAAAAAGCATAATATCATCCAGGAAAAAGAACGGAAAGTAGGAAGAATTTACAGTTAAAAACACTCAAAATCTAAGCCTATCAACTCCCCCAAACTTAGACTTGATCGTCCTCGAGCAAGCAATAAGTTCAAAAAGAAAAGTTAAACTCGATACTAAGTATGAATCATCTTTACAACATACGTAAAAACTCAGAAATCCTACTTACACATCAATAGAAATCATTCAACATTTAACAAGAAGCAATTCCTCCTAAGTTAAACAATACATCGCAACATCGGAACGTGCGTGTGTGCTATTGTCAAACATGAGTTACATATATATCTTTAAGATCAACATGTGCCATATTAACTCCTAGTCAAGATTACTTTGAATTACTCTACAAATTTACTATCCAGCACTTCTCCACTAATGTAATTATTCCCTAGACTTGGATCAACAGGACTTTAAAAGCTTATAACGTTAGGCCTTTTGGTGTCGGCTCCAAAGAAAAGGTAGGATAGAATCAATGAAGAGAGTATAACAGAATCAGTTCAAAATCTTCTCACATAATCATTGAGCTTCTCTTCACATTTTCTAGCCTTGGCCACTTTGGGTCTTATTTAAATTTTCTTTTCAAGGCTTTTTCTACAACTTTTCTTTTTTTTTTTTTTCGCTCATTCTTTCGTTCATTTCATTTCTTTCACAATGAACTTCTCAACATATAACAATTTAATGCAATGAATGAGATTCATTATACTCCCTTAGGGGTGGGTAAACATTTTCTTTTAAGCTCAATCCAAGGTAGGTATAATGAGGTTGTTAAGAATGTTGAATGGGGGTCTAATCATATGCAATGCATATACCATTCTTTTTCAATCAGGCACAAGAGGGGACACTAAGGAATAATGTATAACAGGTAGGCTTGAAAGGCTCAAACGGTCCAAAGATCGCCTAAATCATCTCCAAGTCTAGTTCCTAATTATAAATTTCGCCTCAAAGTGCTTTCAACTAAACTGTAGAGTTATCTAAGATACTCAAGACTCATCACAGTTAACACAAATTTTCAATTTAATCAATATATACTTCACTCAATCATGACTCAATAAGTGCTCAAATTATTCCTCAGTTTTGACATATAGTTAACAAAGGATATATACAAACAAGTTAAACATTTCCATGACTCCTATCTAGATGAGGATTAATTTAATCATGTATTACCGTTGCGAATCTAATTCATCAATTCTCAAGAATAACTCAATCACTAAAAAAAAAATTTGTATAGTGCTCAAGGACGAATCAAGTGACAAATAAGCACACAACATGTGGATAAAACAAATTAAACACGCAAGCCACTCCCCCAAACTTAACTGAAACATTGTCCTCAATGTTTAAAAGAATCAAAAGGGAAAAAGTAAACTCCCCTGATCAAGACGCTTGCATGAGGGTTGAGGAAGTTTGGCTTTTGAAAGCTCCACTGTTGTAGGGGTTCATCGCTCCACTTGAGTACCTCGCAAAAGAAGGATGCTAGAAAAAAAAATCGACAAGAGAGAAAAACAAACTAAATGCAAAATTGAAAATAAAACAAAGCTAAATGCAAAAGGATACGCTTGGGTTGCCTCCCAAGAAGCGCTGATTTCTAGTCGTCGGCTTGACCATCAGAAGCAACCATCAAAGAGCGGTTGTCGCCCATAGTAAGTATCGTATGATACTACTAATGGGTCTTCATATAGTATGCCCTCAAGCTTGGCAAGAGTGTAACGGTGTAAGCTCGTTGCTCCAACAACTTTCTTCATGACATAGTGAGCATGGGAGAATGATTCTTGAATTGGCTTCATCTCATGGATGGCGTAGTGCGGTGAAGTTGGTGGCATCGATGAGGAATACGTATCCACATATGGCCCATAACATGCCTCCATCGATGGGTGGATATCAAATTTCTCAAAAATCTCATCATCCAACTTCACTCTTGGCTCATTGTCCCATAGGATCTCCTCAGATGCATTTTCCACTGTAGGCTCAATCACTTCCATAGGCTCAACTTCCCTTGATTCTTCCCCATGAGTCGGATCACTCCCCCAAACTTGATTGGTTGAGTGATCATCATCATGTAACCAGGCCTGATTTGTAGATCTCGTCTCCTCCTCTTGGCAGCTCATTGAGATGGTTTCCACTAGAATTGCAAATTGCTGCTCTAGATGACGTATATAATTGGTCTGGTTCTCTAAACGTTGCTCAGTTGATGCCATGAGTCTAAATAACATATTCTCTGATTGAGCTGTTCCTTCTACAAAACTATCTTTCTTCTCGCCGTGATGCTCAAAGGTTTGGTGCGTATCATCAGGGTAGTGAGGCTCTGGTGGGTATTGGTGACTCCAACCTTGCAAGGAAGGATCAAAATGCCAGTGGTAATCGAAGTCTGCCATATCATTGAACAGGTGTAATACACTGTCCTCAACTCTATCAACCAGGGGACTCCCAGTCACCAGTGCTCCTCTGAATACCCATCCTCGTGTCTGTGCATCCAAACCTTTGAAGAAATGTTGCAGAAGAGTATAGTTCGAAAAGTTGTGATACCTGAATGTGTCTGCCAGTTCGAAAAGTTGGGCAAATCTTGTGAAGACTTGTTGATGAAGCATCACAAGTACCTCGCAAGAAAAACAAATAACATACCTAAATAATTTTTTTTTTCGAAAATAACAAAAAGAAAAAGAAAACAAAAACGCAAAAATAAAATTGGCTAAATTACAATTAACTAATCTCGTATGATATTATACAGATTAGTCCCCGGCAACGGCGCCAAAAACTTGACCGCTTTATTTTTAAACAAAAGATATTTCAAAGAATGGTGTGAAGCGATTCTACCGCAAGTGCACGGTTGTCAAGTTTTAGTATAGTGAAAATTAAGTACGGGTTGTCGAATCCACAGGGACTAACGTATAAGTACCAAATAAGATTAATAAAATTATATTTAGCCTACGATTTAAGAAATGTGATTATCTAAAGCAAACTTAAACTAAGAAATGAAACTCAAACAAGAAGCAATAAAATGAATGGTTCCGGATATGCGAAGGTAAGTTGCTCAAGAAATTTATCAAGCTCTTCGTTCAACTGTGTTATCTTTAATGATTCATTTGAATAAGCAAATTATCAACCAATTGATTCTAAGGATGAAAGGTTTTCGCTATTATTCAATACACTCTCTCGAGCTGTAAAGAAACTAATAATAAATTAGAATAAGTCACTCTCGTGCACCTATTTACTAATTCAAAGTTGCATAAATTATCAAAACCTTATAACTTTAAATCTCTCGATTCCAAGTTCTCACGTATGCGATATCATCTCTCGATCTCAATCATAACATACTTCATGAATTAAAAGAGCGTGTTACAACGTTATCTCTCTATCTCGGTTATAACTCTCAGAATCAATCAAAGTTAGCTAGGCTTTGATCTTAACAATCGATTAAATCATGAACAATAGACATCAATACACTCAAACACAATTGAATCACTATATCAAACACAATGATACTAAATCTCAATAAAATAAACTAGAATTGTTTCAAATCAAATACAAAAGAAGTTTAATCGTCTCTCGACCTCAAAAACATCAATTGAAAATTAATATGAAATAGATTAAAGTCTAGAAATACGATAAACGGCGGAATGAATCCGTGCGTAGCACCGAAATCTCTTCTCTTGCTCCTTCCTTGCACTCCAGGAAAAAGAACGGAAAGTAGGAAGAATTTACAGTTAAAAACACTCAAAATCTAAGCCTATCAAGGGGGGAGGCTCGCTTGCACATGGAGGCAGGGTATGCCATGCGAAGCGAGGAAGAGATACCGCTTGTATGAAGAAGCGAGGAAGAAGTACCGCTTGTTAAGAAAATTACGAAGCGAGGGGCATTAAAATACATTGATGATAAACTGACTAAGAAAGATTTAAGATTTAAGAAGAGAAGTTATGTCATGACATTTATTTAAAGAATCCATAATTTCATATAAGGTTTTGATTATGAGTTATGGTACAGGGACAACCAATGGGCGTTTTAAATGCATTGGAAATACAGGAAGTATTTTATATCTATATTGTGCATTATGCTTTACATTCATATTATGTCGAATATGAAGGATGATGTGCTCATGTGTTGGGGGTTGTCTTTGTAGGTGCATTTAATACAGAGAACAAGGGTCGGGGTTGACACGTTGAGCTTTAAGGAGTGCTACAGGATTAGCTGAACAGAGTTTCATTTTGTATAGTTTCTACAAGGAGTGTAGTAGAACTATAGTCTTACACGCTGTTACTAAGAAATGTAACTAATCCCTTTTGAAATTTTTTTGGTACTGTAATCTCTATAAGCTCAGGATATCAACACGGCCTAATACTCTGATTTATGAATGATTAGTTCTCTTAATTGCACCTTATATTGTTGATTAGATAACGGGGTCTTACATTTAGTGGTATCAGAGCAGTGGTTAGATAACCAGGGAACGAGTAAAGGGTAGCCTTTAGAAACAAGTTGGCTAGGTATTCATTGGTGGGCATGTTTATGCATGTGGTGCATATTTTTGTATAAGTTGTTATACTAACATGCTTTTGAATATGATTACTCTTGTTATCTAACGGCTTATGTTATGAACTGCTTTTGGTATTGTTGTTAACCCCTGTATTACAGCATGGAGGCTATTAATCTGGAGAACCTCAATGAAGGGGTGGGAGATGTAGGCAGCATTAATGCTAGTATTGCTCAGTCAAATCCTCTACCGCCACCTGTTGTAGGCGTGGAGCCTATTGCACAGATACTGCTACCAGGGGAGATAAGTCTGACCCAGTTCTTGAGCTATCATCCACCGCTATTTGAAGGAACTGAGACTGGGGGAGCAGCCGAGGAATGGCTTGAGAGACTGGAGCTGATATTCGTATCGGCACCCTGTGCACGGACTGTCTGGCTCAGGTTGGCAGAGTTTCAGTTGGCTAAGAAGTCTTCCATGTGGTGGAAGACAACAGTTATGGAGCTGAGGGCTCAGGGTATGACGGTTGATTGGACTGTATTCAGGACCCGGTTCCTTAACCTGTACTTTTCTGCAGCTGCCAGACAATTAAAGGAAGATGAGTTCACTAATTTGAAGCATGGCGGCCTGTCAGTGTCAGATTATGCTATGCAGTATTCCTCACTGTTGAGATATGTACCTCATATCGCTGTGAGCAGTCATGCCAAGATGAGGAATTTCCTGAAGGGACTGAGGCCAGAGTTATTTGATCGGGTTGTCTCCAACAACCTCAACTCATTTGATGATGCCCTGACTAGGGCAGAGATGGCAGAGATTGCAGTTGGTGCGTACAAGGAAGATGTACCCCCTTTCGTACCACCTCAGAGACTAGTTGTTGACAGCCTGAGGCCACGAGGAGACCAGTTTAAGCCTCGTGGGGCCTCTTCATCTTCTAGATTCAGTGGGAAGAAGTCTAAGAGTCAGAAGCAAAGCAATCGGGGAACAACACAGGGGAGTAAGGCAGGGGGGGAACAGGTGTGACCACTGTGGAGGATTTCATTTGTCACGTGACTGCCGAGGCTGTTATGTTTGTGGCAAGGTGGGCCACCTGGCTAGGGCTTGCCCCAATCGGGCAGGTCAGGCAGGCTTTGGGCCGAGTAGGCCAAGATTTGATGCCGGGACGGCACCACAGAGACAGCAGTTTGCACCTCGACCACAGGGAGGTCAGGCGGCAGGACCGCCACAGGGTCAGGTGTATGCACTGACTCGAGAGCAGGCAGAGGCAGCCCCGGAGGAGGTGATTGCTGGTACGTGTCACTTACTTACGTACCCTGCATTTATTTTGGTAGATACATGTGCTTCTCATTCGTTTGTATCTTCTGCTTTTGTGGAGAGACACCACTTGTGTTCGTCTCCGTTGCCCACGCCTCTTATGGTCTCGACACCCACGGGGAAGCATGTGATTGCGGATCGGTTGTTATCTGATTGCCTCATTTATTTTGAGGGCAATGATCTGAGGGTCGATCTGATTTTGTTGGATATGGCAGATTTTGACTGCATTGTCGGCATTGATGTGTTGAGCAGATACCAGGCAGTGGTTGATTGCTGACAGAGGATGGTGCATTTTCTGTCTGATCAGGGGTTCCAGTGGACCTTTTATGGGGACGGCTCTCGTCCAAAGATTCCAGTGGTCTCAGCAGTTAAGATGTCGCGGTTGTTAGAACGCGGTCACTCATGCTATATTATTTATGCCGTGGACGTATCAGAGGAAAAGGAAGAGTTGAGGATCGAGGATATACCGGTCGTGGCGGAATTCATTGATGTGTTCCCGGATGAGATTCCAGGATTTCCGCCGATCAGAGATGTGGAGTTTGAGATTGAGTTACTGCCAGGGACATCAGCCATTTCCCGTGCCCCATACTGGATGGCGCTGGCAGAGCTGAGGGAGCTGAAGGTGCAGTTACAGGAACTCCTCGACAAGGGATACATTCATCCTAGTGTATCGCCTTGGGGTGCACCAGTCTTGTTCGTAAAGAAAAAGGATGGTTCGATGCGCCTGTGCATCGATTACCGTCAATTGAACAAAGTGACGATTAAGAACAAGTACCCCCTTCCGAGGATTGATGACTTATTTGATCAGCTTCAGGGCACAGAGCTTTACTTGAAGATTGACTTGAGGTCAGGCTATCACCAGATACGAGTTAGAGCTGATGACATTCAAAAGATAGCCTTTCGAACTCGGTATGGGCACTATGAGTTCTTAGTGATGCCATTCGGGGTGACTAATGCCCCTGCAGTATTTATGAGCTTGATGAACAGAATATTTCAGAGGTATCTTGATCAGTTCGTCATCGTGTTTATAGACGACATTCTGGTTTATTCAAGAAGTAAGGAGGAGCATGCCAACCATTTGAGGACGGTACTTCAGATCCTCATAGATCATCAGTTGTACGCCAAGCTCAGCAAGTGTGAGTTCTGGCTGAGTAGTGTAGCGTTCTTGGGTCATATTATCTCTCGAGAGGGGATATCAGTAGATCCCAGGAAGATAGAGGCAGTTATGGATTGGCCTGCGCCAACTTCAGTCACTGAGATCCGAAGTTTCCTGGGTTTGGCTGGGTATTATCGACGCTTTGTCGAAGGATTTTCAAAGATTGCCAAACCATTGACGCAGCTAACTCAGAAGGGAGTCCCATTCTGTTGGTCAGAAGCTTGTGAGCAGAGCTTCCAAGAATTGAAGCACAGATTGACTTCAGCGCCAGTATTGGTGATTCCCAGGGAGAACAAGGGGTTCATTCTCTATACTGACGCATCGCTTCAGGGTTTAGGATGCGTGCTTATGCTTCAAGACAATTGAAGCCACACAAGACGAGGTATCCAGTCCATGATTTGGAGCTAGCAGCTATAGTGTTTGCCTTGAAGATATGGCGACACTACTTATACGGTACCTCATTCACTATCTTCACTGATCACAAGAGCCTGAAGTTCTTGTTTACGCAGGTTGAGCTGAATATGAGACAGAGGAAATGGATGGACCTGCTGAAAGATTATGACTGTGAAATCGAATACCACCCTGGAAGAGCAAATTTGACAGCCGACGCTTTGAGTCAGAAGGTGAAGAGCACGGCAAAGAATGCCATGTGTCTATCAGCTATGATGGGCTCCTACTGCCAGTTGGGATTTGATTATGATGTGTCTGCTTCACCGGTACAGGTTTTGACCTTATTAGCTGAGCCCGTTATTTATGATCACATCAGGAAGGCTTAGGAGACTGACGAGGAAGTTCAGAGATGGTTGTCAGTGGTTCGTTTGGGTCAGTCGTCGAAGTTCAGGACAGCGAAGGATGGTTCCTTGAGGTTAGGTGATCGATGGGTGGTTCCGAATACGCCTGAGTTGCGTCAGGGAATACTACAGCGTGCTCATTGCAGCAGGATGAGTATCCACCCGGGCGGAAAGAAAATGTACAAAGACTTATGTAGCCAGTTTTGGTGGAGACGAATGAAACAAGATGTCACCACATTCGTCAAGAGATGTCTGATTTGTCAGCAAGTGAAGGCTGAGAGACAGAGGCCTGGTGGTGAGCTTAGAAGTTTGGACCCACTTATCCATGGACTTTGTGACCCACTTACCGAGGACTGTTTCGGGCTTTGATGCCATCTGGGTAGTCGTGGACAGATTAACTAAAGTGGCTCACTTCATTCCATATTGTATGCCCTTCACGTACTTGAGGATGGCATAGTTATATGTCAGATATGTGGTGAGACTGCATGGGATCCCTGTTTCGATTGTGTCTGATCGAGATCCGCGGTTTACATCTCACTTTTGGGAAGGTCTTCAGTCAGCTCTAGGTATAGAGTTGAGGTTGAGCACAGCCTATCATCTTCAAACGGACGGACAGACCGAGCGTACCATACAGACTCTCGAAGATATGTTACGGGCTTGTGTGTTGGAGTTCGATACTTCTTGGCAGGACTCGGTAGCCTTAGTGGAGTTTTCGTATAACAATAGCTACCAGGCAAGCATACAGATGGCTCCTTTTGAGGCTCTGTACGGTAGACGTTGTAGGTCACCGTTATATTGGGACAATGTGGACCGTAAATCGGTCGGAGGACCAGAGTTGGTCCAAGAAATGGAAGAAAAGGTTAAGGTGATCAGAAGGAAAATGAAACAACCCAGGACAGACAGGCAGCGTATGCTAATCAATGGCGTCGGCCGTTAGAGTTTCAGTTGGCCGACAGGGTCTTTTTGAAGATCTCACCTTTCAGAGGTGTAGTACATTTTGGTATGCGGGGGAAGTTATCCCCGAGATATGTTGGACCGTATGAGATCTTACAGCGTATTGGTACTCTGTCATACCGATTGGCTTTACCACCCTCTCTGTCCGGCATACACGATGTGTTTCACGTTTCTATGTTGCGGAAGTACGAGCCAGATCCTTCTCATGTGTTGCAACCTTCTGAGGTTCAGATAGAGTCCGATGTTTCCTATGTGGAGCGGCCTATCAGGATTCTGGATCGGCAGATCGCAGACTGAGAAACAAAGTTATTCCTATGGTCAAAGTTCAGTGCGATCGTAGGGGTGTCGAGGAGGCCACGTGGGAGACGGAGCGACACATGGTGCAGCACTATCCAGGACTGTTTTCTGGTATGTGATTTATGTTTTGTATTATATTGGGTAAGTGCATGCTGATTTCGAGGACGAAATCTTATAAGTAGGGGAGTATTGTGATATCCCCGAAATGATTATGTGTACTTAAACATTAATCATGTTATGAAGATTATGGTATTAATTCTTTGTGTTGAATTAATTATATTGGGGAAATTTATTTCAGGGTGTATGTGAAGTATGTTGGGAATTTGGGTTGTAGTATGATTATTTGGGGTGTGTGTTGGTCATCGTGGTATAGCATGTTTAATTGGAAATTTGAAGTATTTTATTGTTTAAATACTATAAATATCATGTGAGGATATTTTAATACATCGTGCTAAATACCGGGACCAAAACATAACACATCACACCACCCAACACCCAACCACCCCCCCCCCCCCCAACCCATGCTGCAAGTGGTGAGCCCATACCTCACTTCTCTACTCTCCTACTCCACCTTAGCATCTCAGAATCGCTTCCCTTTCTTTCCCAAAAACTCGCCCAGCAGCAGCTTATCACATAGGAGGAGGAGATCTACCATTTTAGTGCTTGAAAACTTGCCAAAAATTGGAGCAAAAGAGGGTGAGGAATCATGCTCTGGTTTTGATTTAAAGTTTGTCTAAGTTCATGTTTTCATTGGTGTAAAAATGGCATGCTAGCTTAGGTTTTGTTAAACCTTCAATTCAAGTTCATTCACGGTGTTTTTATGAAGCCCCTAGCATGTTTCTTTGATCTTGATGCATGTCTAATTTGGTGGATTTGTTGGTATGAAAAATGGTGTTCGAAAATCTGGAAAAAGAAATATGGTACCCTGTTTCAGAAGAACTTGGGTGAGTACTGATGTAAATGGGCGATTTTGATGCATGTGGGTTTAAGTATGGGTAGAACTTCGATTTGAGTACACTCATGGTAGTATATTGTAGCTCTGAGAATAATTGTTCAAGCATGTGGTATGTCTTATATACTAGATCTGATGGTATGAATATAGGTGTTGGAGAATTCTGGAAAATCGCACTTAAACAGAGCGACCGATCGATCGGTAAAGAACACCGATCGATCGGTAAAAGCCGTAGCATTTTTATTAAATTCGAAGTGATCACCGATCGATCGGTGATGAGGACCGATCGATCGTTATGCCCTGTTTTTGAAAAATGTGGAATTTGTTTAGTTTTGGTATTGGGTTATAATGAGGCATCTAATATTGTGTTGTACACTTGTGTAGAGCCATCACAGGTAGCCACACAACACAGGGGATAGAGTCCTGCAGTATACCATATTTTGGAAAGGTACGTAAGCGACGTACGGGCACCCAACGGTAACATGTACTTTATGTTTGTCTCTTTGACACATGATAGATGCAAAGTTGTGCATTATGAGTATGATACATGTTCTTATGCATTGTTGTTGCATATATATATGTTGTGGAATAAAATATGTGTATTTCACGAGTCACGATTATCACAGTGACGATTTTAATGCTTACCGCTTAGACCGCTAAAAATGTGGAGCGGGAGGGGGGAGGCTCGCTTGCACATGGAGGCAGGGTATGCCATACGAAGCGAGGAAGAGATACCGCTTGTATGAAGAAGCGAGGAAGAAGTACCGCTTGTTAAGAAAATTACGAAGCGAGGGGCATTAAAATACACTGATGATAAACTGACTAAGAAAGATTTAAGATTTAAGAAGAGAAGTTATGTCATGACATTTATTTAAAGAAGCCATAATTTCATATAATGTTTTGATTATGAGTTATGGTACAGGGACAACCAATTGGCGTTTTAAATGCATTGGAAATACAGGAAGTATTTTATATCTATGATTGTGCATTATGCTTTACATTCATATTATGTCGAATATGAATTATGATGTGCTCATGTGTTGGGTGTTGTCTTTGTAGGTGCATTTAATACAGAGGACAAGGGTCGGGGTTGACACGTTGAGCTTTAAGGAGTGCTACAGGATTAGCAGAACAGAGTTTCATTTTGTATAGTTTCTACAAGGAGTGTAGTAGAACTATAGTCTTACAAGCTGTTACTAAGAAATGTAACTAATCCCTTTTGAAATTCTTTTGGTACTGTAATCTCTATAAGCTCAGGATATCAACACGACCTAATACTCTGATTTATGAATGATTAGTTCTCTGAATTGCACCTTATATTGTTAATTAGATAACTGGGTCTTACACTAATGGCTTGTTACGGTATGGTATACCGCGTGGAACTTATGATGCGTTGGTAGGCTTGGTACAAGCCTATGGGGGCAGCAAATCGCTAGCCAGGTATTGTTTCAGTGCTTTAGTGTGCTTGTGATAACCATTATACTACTTGTTGGATTTGAGTTAGTGAATCGTATGGTGATACGATGAGGGTTTGGTAGACTCTTGTAGTCCCCTCGTAGTATGATGATGGAGGTAGGAAATACTTCACGGGGATGTTTATACGTCCAATATTTTGAGGGAATTGTACTGGGACAACTCAATTCCGTTGGGAGTACCGACATGAGTGTCTACAAGTCGTTATTAGCTCTGGTTGAGCATCTTTGCATGTGGAATGCAACGGGAGTCACAATTGGATTTGTGGGATATAGCTAGTGGGGTAACACTACTATATAGATTTTATCTCTTGGAGAGATTTGGATTGTACTGTCATGGAGACAACTGGTATTGGTTGAGGGTTGATTGTGAATCAACCGGGGTAAGCCCTACTAGTGTTGGACTAGGTGATGGCTTCGTACTTCCAGTGAGACGTTCGAGGAGACGTCTCCGGGGTATGCTCGAGATTGTGTAGTACTATGGTATTAGTACAGAGCATTGTTAGGTGAGTATACATTGTGTATGCGGATTTCGTTTTGATAATAGTGGCATGGATGCACTATACTAGACCAGTTGTAAGGACCCTAGTTCCTTAAATGCGGATTAAAGGACGTAAATAAAATTTCCATACATAAACGGAGTATAAAAGTTGTGTTGGTGCCTTGAGCTATTAGATTACAGTGCCAAAATAAAGTTCCAAAAGGGATTAATTACATTCCCAACCAATGAATGTTAATCCTATAGTTTTACACTACTCCTAGGGTAGATACTATACAAAAGAATGTGCCTGCTACCAAGAGCACTCATCACTAGCTCACCGCATCAACTCGCCTTAGCCCGTCCGCCCAAAAGTACCTACAGGGACAACCCCAAAACCATGAGCATGTACATAAATCATATTCACAATAATATGATAGCAATTCAAATGCATAAATCGTAAATGCGATTCACTTCCTGTATGTAATACATTTAAAAGCTCCATTTGGTTGTCCCTGTACCACAATCATAATCAATGGATTATCAATAATTTATGTCATGACATGCACTCATTCCATGTATACCAATGGCCAGTTCCAGTCTTATTATATCAGTGGCATAATACCCCTCGCGTTTACATGACAGCGGCATTAATACCCCTCGCTTCGACATATTAGCGGCATAATATCCCTCGCATCAACATGACAGCGGCATTATCCTTCGCTTCGACATGTTTGCGGCAAATATTCTTCATCGCTAAAATATGACAGCGGCAAGTATTCTATCATCGCTTCGACATGAAGGCGGCAAGTATTCTTCATCACTGTAATATAATCTCGACTCACAATTACATGCAACCATAATGCATATTCCAACCATGTATGCAACCATAATGCATAAACAAGACCATATATGCAACCATAATGCATAACCAATTCAAAGCGTAATAAATACGTTTTACCGTCCGATGCTCGTACGTCTCACTACGTACCTTAGTTCCAAAAGTGGAGATATCGTGGACTTTATCTCCTAAGCTGTGTGGACACCTGGGATGGTTCTACACATTCACACAAATCAATATTAGGAGCCAATAATAGTCCAATATCAAAAATTCCACAAAAATATCCAAAAACACCAAATTTTACCTTTTGCGATCGATCGCCTGGGGCGGGCGATCGATCGCGAGACCCTACTGCCCGATTCTGAAATTTCCTTGCTTTGGCGATCGATCGCCACAAATGGCGCGATCGATCGCCAGCCTCACCGATCGATCGCCCAAGAGTGGCGATCGATCGCCATGCGCTCCAAAAGCGCACTGCCAGCGCGCGATCGATCGCCTGAAATGGGCGATCGATCGCCAATGTCTGTTACCCGAAAAACCACCATTTTTGCTCCAAAATTCTTTTCCAATCCATACCAACTCTCCTACCTTCAAACCAACAACATCAAACACATAATAACCTTCAAAATACACTTTAAACATCCCAAAAATCCATCATTCAACCAAAATGATACCAACCCATAAAACCCATTTCAAAACCATACAAAACCACAACAAATCCAATCCAAACCTAACAAAAACAACAAGGAGGTATCCATACCTCTTGGGGACTCTAAATCTCCCAACAAACTCCACAAATCAAGCTTTGGGAAGGATTTCTCTTCACCTCTTTGGCCAATTTCGAAATAAAGGAGGAGAAGGGTTTTGGATGAGTTATTTGGGAAAGTAGAAAGGTGATGGTATGTTGGGGATTGGGGGTTATAAAGTGGGTTGTTTTAAATAAATTGCACTCCACAATTTCCATGGTGTATAAAACACCCTAACATGATATTTTAAAAGCATTTTCCAAAATGCACCAAAACCATAAATAATACATGTTTTACCAAAAATTACAAACCAACACATTAAAACCATTATAACACCCAATATCCCAACATGCATAATAGGCACCCCGAAATGCTCTACCGGGTCACTCCCACCATGTGACTAAGCATTTCACCAAAATAATTAATGCCAACACAATTATTAATTATTACCATAAAATCACATAAATATAATTAATGCCCAAATTACATATAATTATTTCGGGGATATCACAATACTCCCCTACTTATAAGATTTCGACCTCGAAATCGCATGCACTTACCCAAACCGAAACCAAACATAAATCACATACCAGAAAATAGCTTCGGGTAGTGCTGCATCATATGCCGCTCCGTCTCCCACGTGGCCTCCTCGACACCCCTGCGATCCCACTGAACCTTGACCATCGGTATCACTTTGTTCCGAAGCCTGCGACCAGCCCTATCCAGAATCCTGACCGGTCGTTCCTCATAGGATACATCAGAATCCAGCTGAACCTCAGAAGGCTGTAATACATGTGACGGATCCGGCTCATACTTCCGCAGCATAGATCCATGAAACACGTCGTGAATACCAGACAACGACGGTGGCAGTGCCAAACGGTAAGCCAAGGTACCGATACGCTGTAAAATCTCATATGGTCCCACATACCTCGGAGACAATTTACCACGCATACCAAACCGAACCACACCCCTGAAAGGTGAGATCTTCAAAAAGACTCTGTCTCCCAACTGAAACTCCAACGGTCTCCGCCGTTTATTTGCATAGGCTGTCTGCCTGTCCTGGGCTGCCTTCATTTTCTGACGGATAACCTTTACCTTATCCTCCATTTCCTGAATCAACTCCGGTCCTCCCACTGCTTTACTGGTCAAGTCATCCCAGTATAATGGTGACCTACAACGCCTACCATACAAAGCCTCAAACGGTGCAATCTGAATACTCGCCTGATAGCTGTTGTTGTAAGAAAACTCTACCAAGGCCAAAGAATCTTGCCATGAGGCATCAAACTCCAACACACAAGCTCGTAGCATAAAAACGCGTAATATTCAACCCTATCAACTCCCTCAAACTTATCACTTAATCGTCCTCGATTAAGCATTAAAATCACAATGTAGAGTTCATTCTTGATACTTGAAACAATTATTTTATGACTTGCTTATTCTCAGAAATCTCATGCACATATACAAAAGTTGACAAGACATGTTTTCTCCTAATTCAAGCAACATATCTCAAAATTGGAACGTGTGTGTGTGTTATAGTCAATCTCAAGTTTCATGCACATATTCAAGATCAAATCATGTTAATCAACTCAAAGTTGAGATTATCATCAAGCATTCCATAGGCCTATTTTCAAACAACTTCTCCACTAATGATAGTTACTCCATAGACTTGGATCAAAAGGACTTTTTAAGCTTGTAATGTAAGGCCTTTGGTGTTGGATTCAAAGAAAAGATAGGATAAGCGCAAAGAAGAGAGTATAATCATTTACAATTCAAATTTTTCGCACACATCGAGCTTCTCTTCTTTTTCTTTTATAGCCTTGGCCACTTTGGGTCTTATTTAGTCAATCTTTTTCTCAAGGCTTTTTGTCTATCTTTTTCTTTTCTCATTCATCAATATTCTTCAACAAGCTCATCAGGATATAACAATTTACGTGCATCGAATGGAATTCATTATACTCTCTTAGGGTAAGGATAACTTTTTTTCATTTAGGCTCAAATAAGGGTAAGTATAATGAGTTTGCCAAGAATGTCGAATGGGGTCTAATTATATGTAATGCCTCGATTTGTTGTATATACGTGTGATATGATTATGGTGTAATTATATCAATTGGCGGTATGATATTGGGGGTTCCGGTGGAACCAAGAATGAAATAATACATGTATGAAATGATATATGGCAAGGGCAAGGAATGAAACATGGTGTACAATAATTTAATAACATATCAAGGCATGAACTAGTAGGCATTTGCATATGCATGTGAATTGACTTGCAATTGGAGTTGCATTTGAATTTGAATTTCATTTCATGTACATGTTAATTCACATGTCATTAACTTCAAGTGAGTTAGGGAGCTAATGACCATGTATCAAAGTGACTTAGCATGATGATTAAGTGAAGTGCTTTTTATTAAGGGATACCAAGTGAAATCACATACTTCACCTAAACACACCTACTAAAATCCTACACAAGCTCCTCTCCATCTCTTTCAAGTTCTTGATAGTTTGAGCTTGGGATTCACTTGTGAATTGAGCTAGGAAGTTGTGTGAAGTGATTTCTTAATATCTTGGTAAGGATTTCATGGTTTTACACTTGAATTATGTAATTGGTATTGATTTATGTGAAGGGGAATATCAATTATTGATGCTTATAATCATAACTTGTTTCTTTGCCAAGAATTGGATTCTAGGATGTTAGGAACATGTTTATATGATACTAGGGAGTGCATGAATCATGATTACATGTGAAATTCTGGGTAGGAGAAGAAGTACCATGAAGATAAGCTCAAAATCGCCATTGTCTCATTTTTTCTGATCGTGCCGATCGATCGGCATGTGGTCTCGATCGATCGCCGCGAACAGTAAAGTTTTAAGGCGGTTTGAGCATGAGGCGATCGATCGGTGAGTTTGAGGCGATCGATCGGTACATGTGGAGATCGATCGGTGATTTTGTTCGATCGATCGGTGAAGAGTGAACAGTTCGGCGATCGATCGAGAATCCGGGGCGATCGATCGGTGATGGCAGAATGTTGAAAAATTTTATATTTTTGTAGAATTTGATTTTAATGCCTATGATAACATGATATATTGTTGGCATTGTTGTAGCATCATCTCAGGGGACAGGACAACGAGGCACTTAGCCAGTGACGCCTAATTTATCTCGTTTGTGTCGCAGTACAGGTACGTGTTGACGTACGGAGTATAGATATGATGTGATGATGATGTTATGGTTTTGATATCATATGATTTATGTTATCTTGTGTCATATGATTGGTAGTTTCATATGCATGTACATACATGGATTTCATATGATTGGGATGGAGGCCTTGATAGATATGTGTATATGCTTTGGTGAGATCATTGCCTCGATAGATATGCCTGGTGTGGTGTATGCTTTGGCTGGGATCGTTGCCATGATAGATATACTACATATGCTTTGGCTTGAGAGATATACGCCTGGTGTGGGTATATGCTCTGGCTATTATCACAGATGAGCATGGTACTATGATATGTGCTGCTAATATGAAGATGTGATGTGGTTCCACTGACATATTGAGCTGAATAGGCATATCATATGGGGCTCGTGATAATAGGGTGCTTATTGGACATGTCATGACATAGTGCATTTGTGGATGCATGATACAGAACATTCACGTTAGATGATTTATTGTGCTTTATCATTGATATTGATATTGTTGCACTGAGATCGTTGTTCTCTATACTCATTGTGTGAATGTTTTCTGTAGGGACTCATAGACGTGGGGAGACGGGATATGAGTCATTTTCCGCTGCGAGCTGAACCACTGCCTAGGAGTTATTTTGGATTATGTTGTTACTTGTACATGTGATGTATAGTTGGTTAGTTTTTTTATAACCTTGTAACAACTTAACTAGTTAGAAACTCTTAATCAGTGTATGTTTTTACTTAATTCAGACTCACGTATGTATGTTAAGATACTACATAAATGGATTAAGTAACGAGGACCCCACATTATATGCAATGCATATACCATTCTTTTTTCAATAAAGCTCAAATGGGACACTAGGGATTGATATGAATCATGGTAAGCTTGAAAGGCTCAAACGTTTCAAAGATCGCCTAGATCATTTCCAAGTCGAGTTTGTAACTATAAAATTTCGCCTCAAAGTGTTATCATCAAATAAGTTCTAGGATAACTCTAGGATGCTCAAGACAAATCGTCAAGTTCACAACAATTATCACTATTCAACATGCAATCCACAAGATCATGACTCATTGTGCTCAAAGTATTCCTCATTCTTGACATGCTAACTCAAATTAGGATATTCATGTACAAGTCCAATCACAAATCAAGTTCATATGCATAGTGAGATCAAAATCCTCATTGAATAGTCACTACTATAATTCATTCTTTTCTCAAGTTTGAACTCATAAAAAAAAAATTTAGCTCATAATAATCGGACGATTCAAGTGTCATTTAAGCACACAACATGTGGTTAAAACAAGTAAAACATGCAAGCTACTACTCCCCCAAACTTAAATCAAACATTGCCCTCAATGTTTAAAAGAATCAAAAGGGAAAAAGTGAACTCCCCTGATCAAGACGCTTGCATGAGGGTTGAGGAAGATTCGCTTTTGAAAGCTCCACTGTTGTAGGGTTCATCGCTCCAACTGAGTACCTAGCAAGAGAAGAATGCAAATAAAATAGTCGACATGAGAGATAAACAAACTAAATGCAAAAGCTAAAAATAAACAAAACTAAATAGCAAAAGGATACGCTTGGGTTGCCTCCCAAGAAGCGCTGAGTTTTAGTCGTCGACTTGACCATCAGAAGCAACCATCAAAGACCGGCTACCGCCCATAGTAAGTATCGTATGATACCACTAATGGGTCTTCATTCAGTATGCCCTCAATATTGGCAAGATTGTAGCAATGTACTCTCGTCGCTCCAACAACATTCATCTTGAAGTGGTAGGAATGGGAGAATGATTCTTGACTCGGCTTTATCTCTTTCAGGATGTAGTGCGGTGAAGTTGGCATCGATGGAAAATACGGATCCACTATGGCATAGAACATGTCTCCATCGATGGACTTAAATCAGAATCTTCGCAAGTCTCTTCCTTCTCCAACATCACACTCGATTCATCTTCATATGGGAACTCCTCGGATGACATCTCTGAAGTATGCTCAATCTCTTGAAGAGGCTCAAGTTCCTTTGAATCTTCCATACTAGGAGGATCACTCCCCCAAACTTGGTTGGTTGAGTGATCATCATCATATAACCAAACTCGATTTGTCGCCTCTTGATTTGTAGCCCTCATCTCTTCCTCTTGGTAGCTAGTTGAAATTGTTTCCATGAGGACCACCATTTGCTGCTCCAGGTGACGCATAGAGTTGGTTTGGCACTCCAAACTATTCTCAGTTGATGCCATGAATCTTACTAAGATATCATCTAACTGAGTTGTGACATCTGCAGAACTATCTCTCCTCTCTTCGAGATGTTCAAATGGTTGTGGCGTATCAATAGGGTAGCGAGGCTCCGGTGGGTATTGGTGGCTCCAACCCTGCAGTGAAGGATTCCTGTGATATCCCCGAAATGATTAATTGCAATTTGGTGCATTTATTGTGTTTATATGATTAATTATGGTGATAATTAATTATGTGTTGGAATTATTATGTGGAAATGTTTAGTCACATGGTAGATGTGATCGGGTTGCATTTCCGGGTGCATGTTGAGCATGTTGGGAATTATGGTTGGAAGCATGATTTATTTGCCTTGGTTAGCAATTAATTAGAAATCATGTGTTTAATTGATATTTGGTGCATTTTGGATTAATGCTTTTAAAAATATCATGTTTGGGGTGTTTTATACACCATGATTTGTGGTTTACATTTTAATTAACCTCAACACTTTTATACCCCACCTCATCCACTCATTCTTACTTTTCACTTTACCAAACAAACACCCAAACCCTTCCTTTCTCCTCATTTTCGTTTTTGAGCTTAAGGGTGAAGAGAAGTTCTTGCAAAACCTTGATTTGTGGAGTTTGTTGGGTGATTTGAGATCCCCAAGAGGTATGGGTACCTCATGATTATTTTTGTAAGGTTTTGTTTAAGTTTGATATGGTTTGAAGGATTTTAAAATGGGTTTGTGTTGGGTTGTTGTGGTTTTGGTATTATTTTGGGTGGATGTTAAATATATGAGTTAATGTAGATGTTATTCATGGTTTTGAGTGGTTTTGTATGGTTGGAGTTGGATTATTTGAGTTTGTTTGTGTTGGGGTTGAAGATGGGTGAATAGTGCCCGAAAATCGGATGCCCCGAGCTCGGCGATCGATCGGTGCCTTCCGCGATCGATCGCTAGCAACGATGCTGGAGGCAGTGGACTTCAGCGATCGATCGCGAGTTTGGCGCGATCGATCGGCGAGGCCGCGATCGATCGGCACAAACTCAGCGATCGATCGCGGATTGTTTAAATTTGTTGCCCGAGACAGTAAGGTCTCGCGATCGATCGGGGCTTTATGGCGATCGATCGCGAGACACCAAAAATGGTGTTTTTGGTTATTTTTGTAGGATTTTTGGTATTGGACTATTATTGGGTTCTAATATTGATATTTGTGAATGTGTAGAACCAACCCAGGTGGCAACACAACCAAGGCATTGAAGTCCTACCATATCCTACATTTTGGAAAGGTACGTAGTGGACGTACGGGCACCCCAACGGTACATGTATCTTATATACTTATTGTTATGCATTGTGGATGCAAGTATATATGTGGTATTGCATTGTGGATGCAAATACATGTTATGCATGATGTTTATAGATGCATATGATTATTGGTGCATATCCCATGAGTCGTGGTCATCCCTTGATGATTTTAATGCTTGCCGCTATTTGGTTTGGTTCCGCTAAATGTGAAGCGAGGGGTGGGAGCGCCGCATGTCACATTTGAGCGTGGTTATCATATAGGGCGAGGAAAGGGTATTTGCCGCTCAATGAGAGGCGAGGGGTGGGAGTCCCGCAGTCCATTGAAGCGAGGTTATCCTATGCCGCCTATATGTAAATAAGCGAGGGGCATTAAAATACATTGTGATGGACAGACTAGGGATTGGTGATCAGTATTTGGTATTGATGAGCTGGTATATGTCATGACATGTTTAGACCATTAAAAATAATCTGTTGATTATACTCATGAGTTATGGTACAGGGACAACCAAACGGGAAGCGTTTGAAATGCATGGGGAAAACAGGAAGTGTTTTATTATGATTATGCATTTACGCTTTATCTTCATATTGTGTTGAATATGAATGATTATTATTGCTCATGTTTGGGGGTTGTCCTTGTAGGTACACGTTTGGCATGATAGAAGGGCTAGACGGGTTGAGATGGTGAGCTTTTGAGGATGCTTTTGGGACTTGAAGGACAGGATTATTTTGGATAGTATCTACTCTAGGAGTAGTATAAAACTATAATTGAAAACATTCATTGATTGGAATGTAATTAATCCTTTTGGTAGTCCTTATTTTTTTGCATGTAATGCTTAAGCTCATAAACTTAACACGTTCTTTTACACTCTGATCATTATATTAGCTCTATTATGCCTTGATTCCGCACTTAAGGATTAGGGTCCTTACATTAGTGGTATCAGAGCAGTGGTTAGAGAACCCGGGAACGAGTGAAGGGTAGCCTTAGCATGATTGGCTAGGTGCTTACATTTGAAGCATGTTTATGCATGTGGTGCATATTAATGTATATCCTGTTATACTAACGTGCTTATTCTCATTCCTTTTATCTAACGGCATAACATATATATTGCTTTGGAATTGTTGTTAACATTTGTGTTACAGCATGGCTGCTAATGAGGAGGTTGGAGATGTTGGTAGTGTGAATGCAAGTATCGGACAGGCGAACCCTCTACCTCCACCGGCCGTAGGCATGGAACCAGTGGTTCAGTTATTACTGCCGGGTGAGATCAGCTTGACGCAATTTCTGTCTTACCATCCGCCCCGGTTTGAGGGGACAGAGTCCGGAGAAGAGGCTGAAGAGTGGTTGGAAAGACTTGAACAGATCTTTGTATCGGCTCCTTGTGCTGTTACAGCGTGGCTGAGGCTAGCGGAGTTTCAGTTAGCAAAGAAACCTCTGATGTGGTGGAGGAGCACGGTGATGGAGCTAAGAGCACTAGGTGCTGTGATTGATTGGACACTCTTCAGGACTAGGTTTCTGAACCGATACTTCTCCGCAGCGGCGAGACAGACAAAGGAGGATGAATTTACAAGTTTGAAGCAGGGGAACATGACAGTGGCAGACTATGCCACACGGTACTCTTCGTTGCTCAGGTACGTTCCCCACATTGCCACCAATGGGCACGCAAAGATGAGGAATTTTATGAAGGGGTTGCGACCGGAGCTCTATGACCGGGTTATCACCAATAACCCAACTTCTTTT
This sequence comes from Haberlea rhodopensis, assembly GCA_907163345.1. Taxonomy (NCBI): domain Eukaryota; kingdom Viridiplantae; phylum Streptophyta; class Magnoliopsida; order Lamiales; family Gesneriaceae; genus Haberlea; species Haberlea rhodopensis. Next base: position 559,884 of record CAJQUN010000365.1, read on the forward strand.
GATGATGCTCTCACAAGGGCGGAGCTTGCTGAGCTTGGAGTGGGAGCTTATTCTGGTGCTATGCCACCACCGGTACCGCAACAGAGGCAGACTAGTGACAGTTTGAGGCCCCGGGGAGAACCATTTAAGCCTCGTGGCGCCTCTTCATCTTCACGTTTTGGTGGAAAGAACTACTTTGGTCAGAAACAGGATGGCAAGAAGGGTAATTGGTCGGCCAATCGAGGGTCTTCACAAGGGGATAGGCCGGGAGAGCCGAGGTGCAACAATTGTGGAGGGCCACATTCTTCAAACAAGTGTCCTGCATGTTATATCTGTGGCAAGATGGGCCACATCGCTCGGTATTGCCCCACTCGGGGAGGACAGTCAGAGTATCAGGGCAACAGGCCGAGGTTTGATGATAGGACAGTGCAGCAGAGGCAGCAGTTTGGGCCTCGACCATCGGGAGGTCAGACAGTAGGACCGCCCCAGGGACAGGTGTATGCACTGACCAGGGAGCAGGCCCAGGCAGCCCCAGAGGAGGTGATCGCCGGTACGTGTCATTTATTTACGTACCCTGTTTTTATTTTGATCGATACAGGTGCCTCCCACTCTTTTGTATCGGTGGGTTTTGTGGAGAGACACCATATGCACACGTCTTCCCTACCCACGCCTCTCCTTGTCTCGACACCCACTGGAAGAAATGTCGTTGCTGATCAGTTTATGGCAGACTGCCTCATTTATTTTGAGGGCAACGAGTTGAAGGCAGACTTGATCGTATTGGGCATGTCAGACTTCGACTGCATCTTGGGTATTGATGTTCTGAACAGATATCAGGCAGTGGTAGATTGCCGGCAGAGGACAGTGAAGTTCAGACCTGAGTTGGGCAGTCAGTGGACCTTCTATGGCAACGGTTCTCGTGCGAAGATTCCGTTGATTTCAGCGATCAAGATGACTCAGTTGTTGGAACGTGGACACACGGGTTATCTCATCTATGCCGTGGACACGTCTGGGAAGAATAAAGAACTAAGAGTTGAGGATGTGCCAGTGGTAGCAGAGTTTGCTGATGTATTCCCAGAAGAAATCCCAGGATTCCCACCGGCTAGGGAAGTTGAGTTTGGGATCGAGCTGTTGCCAGGGACATCCGCTATCTCTCGTGCACCTTATAGGATGGCACCGGCAGAATTGAGGGAATTGAAAGAACAGTTGCAGGATCTCCTTGACAAGGGATATATACGCCCGAGCGTATCGCCATGGGGCGCACCAGTTCTCTTTGTGAAGAAGAAGGACGGCTCGATGCGGTTGTGCATCGATTACCGGCAACTGAATAAGGCTACAGTGAAGAACAAGTATCCTCTTCCAAGGATTGACGATCTGTTTGATCAGTTGCAAGGTACTAGGGTGTATAGCAAGATTGATTTGAGATCCGGGTATCATCAGATTCGAGTCAAAGAGGAAGATGTACAGAAGACAGCATTCCGGACCCGATATGGACATTATGAGTTCCTAGTGATGCCGTTCGGCGTGACGAATGCTCCAGCAGTCTTTATGAGTCTGATGAACAGAGTGTTTCAGCAGTATCTTGATCAGTTCGTCATTGTGTTTATTGACGATATTCTTATCTACTCCCAGAGTGAGGAAGAGCATGTGAAACACTTGAGGACAGTGCTTCAGATTCTCAGAGAGCATCAGTTGTATGCTAAGCTCAGTAAGTGTGAATTTTGGCTGAGCAGTGTAGTGTTTCTAGGGCATGTCATATCGAGCAGCGGGATATCTGTAGATCCCAAGAAGATTGAGGCTGTGATGGAGTGGGTTGCCCCCACTTCTGTGCCTGAAATTTGGAGCTTCCTTGGTTTGGCCGGGTATTATCGACGCTTTGTCGAGGGCTTTTCAAAGATTGCCAAGCCGTTGACGCAGTTGACTCAGAAGGGAGTGCCCTTCTTTTGGTCAGAAGCTTGTGAGGAAAGCTTCCAGGAATTAAAGCACCGGTTGACGACGGCGCCAGTGTTAGTGATCCCTACGGAGAACTCCAGATTTGTTCTGTATACTGACGCATCACTTCAGGGCCTTGGGTGTGTTCTGATGCAAGATAAGCATGTGGTAGCTTATGCATCGAGGCAGTTGAAGCCGCATGAGACCCGATATCCAGTTCATGACTTGGAATTGGCGGCTATCATCTTCGCCCTGAAGATTTGGAGGCATTACTTGTATGGTACTTCGTTTACCATTTACACGGATCACAAGAGCCTCAAGTTTTTATTCACTCAGGCAGAGCTGAACATGAGGCAGAGGAGGTGGATGGACCTACTCAAGGACTATGATTGCGAGATCGAGTACCATCCCGGAAAAGCCAATTTGACAGCAGATGCTCTGAGCCGGAAAGTGAGGAGTTCTGCTGAGGACGTCATCCATTTGTCAGCCATGATGACCTCCTATTGCCATCTGGGCTATGATTTCGACATTGAGGCATCACCTGTGTATGTATCGACCTTGTTAGCTGAGCCAGATATCTATGAGAACATCAGGAGAGCTCAGAGGTCAGATACTGAGGTTCAGAGGTGGTTATCTTTAGTACATCTTGGTCAGCCAACGAAATTCAGAGTGGCCGATGACGGGTCTTTGAGATTGGGTGACCGATGGGTGGTTCCGAGTACGCCGGAGCTGCGTAAAGGGATCTTAGAGCGAGCTCATAGTAGCAAACTTAGCATCCACCCAGACGGGAAGAAGATGTATAAAGATCTACGTGGTCAGTTTTGGTGGAAAAGGATGAAATCCGATGTCGTCGCTTTTGTGAAGAGGTGTTTGATCTGCCAACAGGTTAAGGCAGAGAGACAGAGACCTGGCGGCGAGTTGAGAAGCTTGGAGATACCGAAGTGGAAGTGGGAGCACATTTCCATGGACTTCGTGACTCATCTGCCGAGGAGTGCTTCAGGCTTCGATGCTATTTGGGTGATTGTGGATCGATTGACCAAGGTAGCTCATTTTATCCCCTATAGCATGACTTTCACATTTTTGAGGATGGCGCAGTTGTATATTAGAGATGTGGTGAGATTGCATGGGATCCCCGTTTCCATAATGTCAGATCGAGATCCGCGATTCACATCTCATTTCTGGGAAGGCCTTCAGTCAGCCTTGGGAACTGAAGTCAGATTGAGTACTGCTTATCATCCTCAGACGGATGGCCAGACCGAGCGCACTATCCAGACGCTCGAGGACATGTTAAGAGCTTGTGTTTTGGAGTTTGATGCCTCTTGGCAGGATTCAGTGCCTCTGGTAGAGTTTTCTTATAACAACAGCTACCAGGCGAGTATTCAGATGGCTCCGTTTGAAGCTCTTTATGGCAGACGGTGTAGATCACCCTTGTGTTGGGATGATTTGGACCGCAGATCGGTCGGAGGACCGGAGTTGATCCGAGAAATGGAAGAAAATATAAAGACGATAAGGCAGAAAATGAAAGCGGCCCAGGACAGACAGGCAGCTTATGCAAATAAACGGCGGAGACCGTTGGAATTTCAGTTGGGAGATAAGGTCTTTTTGAAGATCTCGCCTTTCAGAGGCGTTGTGCGATTTGGGATGCGCGGGAAACTGTCTCCGAGGTATGTTGGACCGTACGAGATTTTGCAGCGCATTGTCACCTTAGCTTACCGACTGGCTTTGCCGCCTTCTTTATCTGGTATACATGACGTGTTTCATGTATCGATGCTGCGGAAGTATGAGCCGGATCCGTCGCATGTTTTACAGCCTTCCGAAGTTCAGTTAGAGTCCGATGTATCTTATGTGGAACGGCCTGTTAGGATTCTGGATCGAGCAGACCGCAGACTTCGGAACAAAGTGATACCTATGATCAAGGTTCAGTGGGATCGCAGGGGTGTCGAGGAGGCTACGTGGGAGACGGAGCGGCATATGGTGCAGCACTACCCGGAACTATTCTCTGGTATGTGTTTATGTTTAGTTTCCTTTTGGGGTAAGTGCATGTGATTTCGAGGACAAAATCTTATAAGTAGGGGAGTATTGTGATATCCCCGAAATGATTAATTGCAATTTGGTGCATTTATTGTGTTTATATGATTAATTATGGTGGTAATTAATTATGTGTTGGAATTATTATGTGGAAATGTTTAGTCACATGGTAGATGTGATCGGGTTGCATTTCCGGGTGCATGTTGAGCATGTTGGGAATTATGGTTGGAAGCATGATTTATTTGCCTTGGTTAGCAATTAATTAGAAATCATGTGTTTAATTGATATTTGGTGCATTTTGGATTAATGCTTTTAAAAATATCATGTTGGGGTGTTTTATACACCATGATTTGTGGTTTACATTTTAATTAAACTCAACACTTTTATACCCCACCTCATCCACTCATTCTTACTTTTCACTTTACCAAACAAACACCCAAACCCTTCCTTTCTCCTCATTTTCGTTTTTGAGCTTAAGGGTGAAGAGAAGTTCTTGAAAAACCTTGATTTGTGGAGTTTGTTGGGTGATTTGAGATCCCCAAGAGGTATGGGTACCTCATGGTTATTTTTGTAAGGTTTTGTTTAAGTTTGATATGGTTTGAAGGATTTTAAAATGGGTTTGTGTTGGGTTGTTGTGGTTTTGGTATTATTTTGGGTGGATGTTAAATATATGAGTTAATGTAGATGTTATTGATGGTTTTGAGTGGTTTTGTATGGTTGGAGTTGGATTATTTGAGTTTGTTTGTGTTGGGGTTGAAGATGGGTGAATAGTGCCCGAAAATCGGATGCCCCGAGCTCGGCGATCGATCGGTGCCTTCCGCGATCGATTGCGAGCAACGATGCTGGAGGCAGTGGACTTCAGCGATCGATCGCGAGTTTGGCGCGATAGATCGGCGAGGCCGCGATCGATCGGCACAAACTCAGCGATCGATCGCGGATTGTTTAAATTTGTTGCCCGAGACAGTGAGGTCTCGCGATCGATCGGGGCTTTATGGCGATCGATCGCGAGACACCAAAAATGGTGTTTTTGGTTATTTTTGTAGGATTTTTGGTATTGGACTATTATTGGGTTCTAATATTGATATTTGTGAATGTGTAGAACCAACCCAGGTGGCAACACAGCCAAGGCATTGAAGTCCTACCATATCCTACATTTTGGAAAGGTACGTAGTGGACGTACGGGCACCCCAACGGTACATGTATCTTATATACTTATTGTTATGCATTGTGGATGCAAGTATATATGTGGTATTGCATTGTGGATGCAAATACATGTTATGCATGATGTTTATAGATGCATATGATTATTGGTGCATATCCCATGAGTCGTGGTCATCCCTTGATGATTTTAATGCTTGCCGCTATTTGGTTTGGTTCCGCTAAATGTGAAGCGAGGGGTGGGAGCGCCGCATGTCACATTTGAGCGTGGTTATCATATAGGGCGAGGAAAGGGTATTTGCCGCTCAATGAGAGGCGAGGGGTGGGAGTCCCGCAGTCCATTGAAGCGAGGTTATCCTATGCCGCCTATATGTAAATAAGCGAGGGGCATTAAAATACATTGTGATGGACAGACTAGGGATTGGTGATCAGTATTTGGTATTGATGAGCTGGTATATGTCATGACATGTTTAGACCATTAAAAATAATCTGTTGATTATACTCATGAGTTATGGTACAGGGACAACCAAACGGGAAGCGGTTGAAATGCATGGGGAAAACAGGAAGTATTTTATTATGATTATGCATTTACGCTTTATCTTCATATTGTGTTGAATATGAATGATTATTATTGCTCATGTTTGGGGGTTGTCCTTGTAGGTACACGTTTGGCATGATAGAAGGGCTAGACGGGTTGAGATGGTGAGCTTTTGAGGATGCTTTTGGGACTTGAAGGACAGGATTATTTTGGATAGTATCTACTCTAGGAGTAGTATAAAACTATAATTGAAAACATTCATTGATTGGAATGTAATTAATCCTTTTGGTAGTCCTTATTTTTTTGGCATGTAATGCTTAAGCTCATAAACTTAACACGTTCTTTTACACTCTGATCATTATATTAGCTCTATTATGCCTTGATTCCGCACTTAAGGATTAGGGTCCTTACAATTCCAATGTCAGTGATGATCGAAGTCCGCCATATCATTGAACAGGTGCACCACACTGTTCTCATCTCTATCAACCAGGGGACTCCCAGTCACCAGTGCTCCGCTCAATACCCATTCTCGTGTATGTGCATCTAACCCGTTGAAGAAATATTGCAAGAGAGTATAGTTCGAAAAGTTGTGATACCGGAATGTGTTGGCCAATTCATTGAATCTCTCCCAAACAGCGTAGAACGGCTCGGAACGTTGTTGGGCAAAGCTTGTGAAGGCTTGTTGATGTAGCATCTCCAAGTACCTCACAAGACAAACAAAACAAAAACAAAATAACTATATATAAATTTTTTTTTTCGAAATAAATAAACAAAAATGGTTAAATTACAGTCAAAGAACCTAGTATGATATTACTAAAGTTAGTCCCCGGCAATGGCGCCAAAAACTTGATCGCTTTTATTTTAAACAATTATTTCCAATCTAGCGATTTTAGACCGCAAGTGCACGGTGTCAAGTTTTAGTATAGATAGGAAGATACGGATTGTCGAACCCACAGGGACTAACAAGCAAGTACCAAATAAGATGTCTTTTAACTATATTTAACCTACGATAGTTAATTTATAATTAACAACTAATTATTTAATATAAACTACTAATCCAACCAAGTCAATAAAAGTAAACGAGAAAAATCCACTAGAGAAGATTATCGAGACTTTGGCTTACCAATGCAATCCCCTACAATTCTCAATTGAATATTCAAATCTTTCTAAGGTGATGAGTTCTCCCACTTTATCTAATACACTCTCTCGAGCTATATTAAACCTAACACCGAATTGTAGTAAGTAACTCTCGTTCACTTATTTAACATTTCAATGTTGCATAAGATCCATGAAAACTCCTAGCTTTCAATTACTAGAATCTATGGCTATCACGCATGTATTTGACGTCATCTCTCGATCTCGGTCTTAAATCCATGGTATGAGTTATTTATTCAGTATCATAAAATCATCTCTCGATCTCAATTACGATACTAACATCATTCAAAGGTGATCAATCCTCTAAAAGCATAAGAACATAAAACATACGCAAAGAACTATAAGAATTCAATCATTAAATCATCAAATCAAAGGTTCATAACAAAGGATCACCTAGCCTCGATAAATAAACTTAGTTCAACATAGTAACGTGAAAAGCAAAACAAAACTAAGAATTAAAGACAAAGAAGAACTCCAGATGTCGACTTCGTTCGTAGATCCTTGCTTCCTCTCTCGCTTCCTTCTCAATCGTGTTCTTCAATCGCCTTGTTGGAGATGTTCCAAAATCGTAGGGTGAAAGGTTGAAGGTTAGATGATAGAAAGGTGAAGAAGGGTTGGACGTGTGTATGGTGAGTGGAAGAATGATGGAGGCATATATTCTGGATGTTTTTGGGAGTGAAGGAAGGCGTGGGTTTTTGGATGGTGAATGGTGTAGAGTGTTGGATGAAGAGTGGAAGATTGGTGGAGGTTTGATGTATGAGAGGGTGAAGGAAAGAGATGGGCTGAGATGGAGGCTGTGATGTGTGTGTGGAGGCTTTTCCCTAGGGTTAAAATCTGATATTTGGGTTGTAATTTTCGTTTGTAATAAATGGGGGAAGGGAATCAAGGACTTCCTTGTTGAAAACAAACTCTATAAGGAAGTTATTTTAATGAAAATTCCTTCCACCGATCGATCCGGACAAAGTGGCTGATCGATCGAGCCTTCCAGTAAGAATTTCATGGCTTTTTCTGCCCTTCTCGATCGATCGGAAATGCTTGCTCGATCGATCGAGCTTCACAGTAAGTTTTCTTCGCCTTTTTCAGCTTCTGGCGAGTTTCATAATTTGGCCGTAACTTTCGCATACAAACTCTAATTTGATGAATCAACTGTCCACGCGAAGATAAGAGAAATTTCTACAACTTTTATATGGACCACATTTCCAAAACATGGCTCGAACATATAGTAATTGGAGGAGAAAGGAGCAACATGTGTCTTGGATTCTGGTTTTTTCCTCTTTTCTTCAACTTTATTCATTTTTTCATCATTTCAGCTTGATTTCTTCCCCTTTTATGAATTTCAACATTGATTCCTGAAATATAGAAATATATACCATAAAACGTAAAATAATTCAAGAATCAACACGAAAACATATACAAATCATAGGATAAAAACGCGTAATATTCAACCCTATCAGTGTGTTCGGATCAAGATGTGATTTCTTGGGACACACGGATGTAGACATCTTTGGGGATGTGTTTTCGTTGATCGGTGGCCGTGAATGGCCCGATCCGTGTTGCAAGGTAGTGCAACTACTCCTTTGATGGAGATAGAACTAGAGAGCGGAAACCAGGCATGGTATAAGTACCATTGTAGTGTACTGGTGGTTTCCTTAGTAACGATGTATGATTAACATCGTAGGATAGATCATAAAGATATCATCGAGACGATATCTATTTTGGAATCACGTATGATTCGTGTGATTTGCAGTTAGGGTTGGCCGACTGCTTTTGAGATGGTTGGCATCAGGGGATGCTGACGTCTTTCTTTGAGTTTGTGATGGTTTGGGGGGTTTACTCCATTCCAGGTTTGGTGCGAGATCGGTATCCTCGCGGTTGTGTGCCGTTCATGTTATGTTCATGATTCGACATCGTGGATCCGCTTGGATTGCGTGTCCTCGGCGTTACGTGGGGTACGCCGTGCAAATTTCGAGGATGAAATTTTATTAGTAGGGGATAATTGTGATGCCCGGGAATTATTAGTGTTAATCCCGATGTGGTAATAATCCTTGATGGATTTTAATTGTGGCAATTGTGTATTAATTGTGGTTTTGGGACTCCCGAGGATTTTAAATTCTGTTTTTGGAGTCATTTGATCCAAGCGATGAGATTGTATTCTCATCGTGGTGATAACCTTGGAATTTGGTCTTTGGTGGGATGTGGGGCCCGGAGTACTTTGTACTGTGGCTGGTGATGGAAATAGAGTTTGGGAGATAATTTTTGAAAACAGATGATATTTAATGAATCATGATGTATTTGTGGAGGTAATGGTATTTTCGAGTTTTGGTACTATATATACCAAGAGGACTCGGTATTCCGTCATTTGGCACGGAACACCTCTCTCTCTCCCCTCTCTCTACGCCTCACATCTTCCCCTTTCCCCTCTTCTTTCCTCTTGGAGGAAAATGGTTGGTAGCTTGGCTCGGGAGCCGGATTTCTCGGAGATAATAAGGTATTGATCTTCCCCTCGTTCTTATCTTCGATTTGATAGTAGTATGGTGGGTTTTGGTTGTGCATTTTGTTTGGTTTGGAAATTGGGGGTTTTTGATAAAAATTCAAAGTTGAGTTTTTAGTGTTTTTATTGGCTTTAAATGGAGTATTGGTGGTAAATTGGGGGTTTTTGATAAAAATTCAAAGTTGAGTTTTTAGTGTGAAAACCCCCATTAAAGCTCGAGTTTTTCGAAATATTGCAGGTCCCGATCGATCTCGGATGGGTCCCGATCGATCGCGACGTAAATCTGGAAAAATGGGTGACGATGAACAGTACCCGCGATCGATCGCGAGATATCACCGATCGATCGCGAGGAACCAGAAACTTTGGGCGATCGATCGGCATATGCGGCGATCGATCGCGGATGTTTTATTTTCGGACAGTGGGTTATGGCGATCGATCCCGCCTGATGGCCGATCGATCGCGGCCCTGTTTGACTTGGTTTTTGTGAAATTTTGGAAAATGTCGGGATTTTGGAATCGAGGTTTAAAGGGGCCATTTTCGGGGCAATGTCTACATTCCAATGGGAATGCTATACTTTTAAAATGAATTGGTTGGAGCCAAAATTTAATATAACGGATTTCTCGATTCAGTTTTTGGCTATCTTGTAAACATATAAAATGGAATATTTTGGGTATTATTCATGCTTAGCCGGGGGGGATTTTATTTTGGTAATCGTCATGAATTGACGATATGTTTGGGGGTTATGAATGTGCTTGTGCACGTGGTTGCATGCCTATGTTTAATTGGGAGTTATTTGCATGTAGCACTTAACTCATCGGGTCGTGGGACTCAAGCAAGGTTGGACTCAAACTACGGAATCATAAGGTACGTATGACGTACGAGCATAGCCTATTATAATGTTGCAACTGTAAAATGCATGGTATGTGGTAATTGCATTAAATGGACATTGAAATGCATGGTATGTAGTATTTGCAATAAATGGATGTTCAAATGCATGGTACATGGTACTTGCTATAAATGGATAGTGATATGCATGGTAAATAGTAATTGCGCTAAATGGATATACATTGGGAACCATACGGTGCCACTATTAAGCGAGCAATGATTTGGGATGTTGTCGCCGTTGAACGACCAACGGTTATGACGCCGCTATTGTTGAGCGTGCGTGGGGTTTGAAATGCCGCTATTGTGGAGCGAGCAATGAAATAGGAACATGGAATCATTGGTTAGATATATGTGATATCTACGGTCTTTTATATAATGATTTTACCATATTGATTATGGAACTGGCATAATAGAAATGGTATTAGTTAATCTATGTGACGATTAACTGGCTTTGGGAATTTGGTGAGTTTGGTTATTTTGAGAACAGGGACAACACAGGGGATCCCGGATGAGGATGATACCATCCAGGGAGTATCATTTAAATTTACGGCATTTACATTCTGTAAATTATGAACTGCAATATTATGATTATTGGATTTGTGGTATTGGTATGCTCACCCCGTGTGGGGGGCTGTCTCTGTTAGGGCAGGTGATACAGGTGTAGCAGCAGATTTGGAGTTGAGCTCGGGCTGTTGATCTGAGGTACTTCTAGGATCGAGGTGCCAGGGCTGGTTGAATAAGTACATAGATCCAGAGTTGAGATCGAGATATGCTTCGGAGATGCTTCCAGGATTTAAGTACCAGTAACGGTATCTGGTAGAGTATTTTATACGTTAGATACACATCTATTCATTGGGTGCTCTCATGTGAGTACGTTTTACGTGTATATGGAATGTATAAATGGGCATGGTTTTCCTCTCTTCATTTATGGTTTGCATGCAATTAAATACAGAATTGCTAAATTAACTTAGAGTATGTTAGTGTATTATTAGGTGCATACTATGAAAGTGGTTTTCATTGGGGGAGTTGAGTACTATGAGGTTCTAATACAAGAAATTTTATAGATGGTATATGATGTTATACTTGTATATGGTTTCCTTCCCATGATAATATGATTGTATGCACTAATGGCATGGATTGATACACTAATAATGGGTTAAAGGCACGGGGGTCCTTACAACATTGTAATGGGGCTGGTGATGGAATTTGAGTTGGAGAGATAATTATTGAAAACAGATGATTTTTAATGAATCATGATGTAGTTGTGGAGGTAATGGTATTTTGGAGTTTTGGTACTATATATACCAAGTGCACTCGATGTTTCATCATTGCACGAACTTTCCTCCCTCCCTCTCTCCTCTCACCTGCGATCTCCCCTTCCCCAAACCCCTCTTTTCTCCCTTTGGTAGAAATGGCTTGAGGCTTGGCCCGGGAGCCGGATTTCTAGAAGATAATAGGTATTGTTCTTCCCCTCGTTCTTACCTTCGATTTGATAGTAATATGGTGGTTTTTGGTTGAGTATTTTGTTGGCTTTGGAAATTGGGGGTTTTTGATAAAAATTCAAAGTTGAGTTTTTAGTGTTTTTATTGGTTACAAATGGTGTAATGGATGTGTTGAAGGAGTATGGGGTGTTGGTTTTGAGTTTGGGTGTGAAAAACCCCATTAAAACTCAAGTTTTTCGAAATATTGCAGGTCACGATCGATCGCGGCTTGGCGTCGATCGATCGCGACATAATTCTGGAAATTGGGTGACGATGAATAGTACTCACGATCGATCGCGAGATGTTATCGATCGATCGCGAGTGGCAGGGAAAGTTGGCGATCGATCGGCATTTGTGGGGATCGATCGCGGCTTCATGTTCTTCGGGCAATATGGTTGCGCGATCGATAGTGCCTAAACGACGATCGATCGCGGCCCTTGTTGTTGTGTCTTTTTTTGAAATGTTGGAAAATGTCAGGATTTTGGAATCGAGGTTTAATTAGCCGATTTTCGGGGCAATGTCTACATTCCAATGTGAATGGTATACCTTTAAAAAGGAATGATTGGAGCCAAATTTTATTAATAAAATGGAATACTTGGTTGAGTAATTGGTTAACTTTTGGAACTTGCAAAATGGAATATTTTGGGTATTTTGCATGCTTAACCTGGGTCTTTTAAAATGGTAAATCGTCATGGACGATATATTTGGAGGTTGGAAATGTGCTTGGCCACGTGGTTGCATGCCTTTGTTTGATTGTGAGTTATTTGTGTGTTAGCACATAATTCATCGGGTCGTGGGACTGAGGCAAGGTTGGACTCGAACTACGAAATTATATGGTACGTATGACGTACGAGCATAGCCCTTTATTATAATTGCAATTGTTGAGTGCATGGTACACTGTATACAATGAATGTATATGGAAATGCATAGTATATGGTATTAGCAATAAATGGATATCGAAATGTATGGTTTACGGTAATTGCTACAAATGGATATATGTGCATTGGGAATTATATGGTGCCCGCTTTTGAGCGAGCAATGATTGAGATATTGTCGCCTTTTGGGACGCCACTGTTGTTGAGCATGCGTGAGAATGAAATGCCGCTATTGTAGAGCGAGCAATGAAATAGAGGTATGGAACCTAAGTGAGATATATGGAATACTTGTAATCATTGTTTAATGATTTGATATTATTGATTATGATATCAGTATGTGGTAAATGTATTTGTTAATCAATGTAATGATTAACTGGCTTTTGAGAATCTGATGATTTCAGTTATTTTGAGAACAAGGATAGTGCAGGGAATCCCGGATGAGGATTATACCATCCAGGGAGCATCCTTTATATTTCATAGCATTTACATTTTGTAAATTATGAATTGTGTTATTGTGATTATTGGATTTGGGATATTGGTATGCTCACCCCGTGTGGGGGCTGTCTCTGTTGGGGCAGGTTATTAGGTACATCGATGGCGTGGAGTTGAGCTCGAGCTGTGGATTTGAGGTGCTTCCAGGATCGAGGTACCAGCGACGGTATTGAGCATGATACTTTATACATTAGATACACGTATACTTATTCGATGCTCGAATGTGAGCAGTGTTATGTGTATATGGATTGTATAAAGAAGGCAAGGGCCTTTCTCTTTTCATTTATGTGTTGCATGCAATTAATTATGAATTGCAAAATGAATTGAGAGCATGTTAGTGTATGTATAAAGGTGCATGTTATGTTTATGGATTATATTGGGGAAAGTTTAGACATTATACGATTAATGTAAAGGAATTTTATAATTGGTATTTCATGCTATAGTTGCATGTAATCTCTTTCCCCTTGATAACATGATTTTATGCACTAATGACAAGGGTTAATACACTAATAACGGGTTAAGGGCACGGTGGTCCTTACAAATCCTATAGTACTCCACAAACCTTGAGCATCTATCCAGAGACGCCTCCTCGAACGTCTCGCCGGAAATAAAAGCCGTCACCTAGTCCAACACTAGTAGGGCTTACCATGGTTGATTCACAATCAACCCTCAACCAAGATTAGCTGTCTCCATGATAGTACAATCCAAATCTCTCCAAGAGACAAAATCAATATAGTAGTGTCACCCCACTAACTATATCTCACAATCCAATTGTGTCCCCCATTGCATTCCATATGCAGTGATTCTCAACCAGAACCAACAATGACTTGTCGACACTCACGTTGGTACTCCCAACAAAACTGAGTTGTCCCAGTACAAGTCCGTCAAACATTTGATGTATAAACGTCCCCGTGAGGTACTCCCTACCTCAATCATCGTGCCACATAGAGACTACAAGAGTCTACCATAAACCCTCATCATATCACCATACGATTCACCAAACTCGGTCTCAACGTGTAGTATAATGGCTCCAACAAGCACACTATATCACTGCAACAATACTTGGCTAGCAAATTGCTGCTTCCATAGGCTTATACCAAGCCTACCAACATATCATACGTTCCACTCGGTATACCATACCGTAACATCCGTCTAGAGTAGTGGGTCATCGCCCAATATTCTCTTAAAACGCCGAGCACTATGGATATCCCGTGTGTCCCTACTCAACACACAGCAGTCCAAATTTCGTAGGATTTATTCCACACCCTCAGGGTGGGTGTGATCATGTCCACCACATGTCACCTCGGCATAAGCAAGTAGTTTCCTCAAAAACTACTCCTATTACCAGTCACTTGGCCTTAGCCATTCCAGCGAGTATACCCAAAGGTATCACTACTCGACAAATATTTACCTCTATTGCATGATGCGGTACACGCACCGGTACATTGCATCCAATAGTCCATCGAGCAAACCTGCTCGGCGTAATGGTCTCGTCAACCAGTGACCCAGACACTACCACATTGTAATACCCCCGAAATGTTATATTATTATGTGCTACGATGATGATTTGCGATGTGTTTAAGAGGGTTGTGGTACTTTAATTGGGGGTTGTAATTATGATATGATGATATGGTTTAGGGGGCATGTTAGGTGTTTTTTAATTGTTGTATTGATGTAGTAAAATTATAAAATATCAAGGGGAGATATTTTTATACACCGTATGAAATACCGGGACACAGTTAAACACCACAAACCACCCTACATGCAACCACCCTCCCCCACACTTGCATGCAACCCACGCCCCCTCCCCTGTTTTCTGGAAACTGATTGACCAAGTAGGCCTTTTTGCACTTAGTATTTTCACTTTGGTCTCTTCCAAAAACCTCCTTCTTCCTCCCTTCTTTTC